>OZ005743.1:181889928-182459016 GCA_963930735.1 Dioctria linearis
ATCCCGATTACGAACTGTTTCGGTAATCGCAACTTCTCGTATTTGCGGTGAGTGAAAAGTTATTTGCGCTCGAAAATTAACGAGGATACATGCTCTGGTTATCCTTTGTATCGAATCACAGTTACTACAACTTCGCTGCTCAGAAGGCCAGGCAAAAGACAATTAACAATTCATTGTTACTCACAAATAAAAATGGTAAGCATCAGTATCTAAAGACAGACAGATTGAGATAATTTTATTATTTACAGACTTTCGATGTTTTATACTTTAACTTAATTCTTATCTTTCAATATTTCGTCTTTCACAGGAAGTAAGGAGCGGCAATCTTCCATACGCCTAGGGCAGCCAAGTAATCAAAACCATCCCTGCATATAAGGCTCTATTTACCTCCTTGTCTTGTTTTATAATTTTAGCTTTTTCACGCGTAATTTAGCCTATAAATGGTAAGTTAAAGTATCTGTGAGTATTGTCGTTATTAAAGGCGCTAACGCTGTGATAGTTTTTAACTTTTTAACGTAATTTTTATATTTTTGTACCTTACAAGTGTATCAATCAATTCTGTTCTATTCCATTTTAACAGCCGTTCATTTGATAGGTAGGTATCTAATTCTATATTAAGAAGGATCAACAGGGTGACAGCTTGAATAAACTCGATTTTTGAGATTTTTTTAAGCGAACAGTTAATACATATAAATATATTTTTATTTCATATACTAACATACGTACATATGTATGTTAAACTATTATAGAACAGTTGTTTTTTTTTCAGAAATACAATTTTTAATTCAATGGTACAAAAGTTCCTTCCTGTAGACTCATGCACAGGTTCACTTAAGTTCCCATAACTTTTGTAATTACTTCAATTTATACTTAATATTTTATTAACGCAATCTAAATATGTTGTACTACGAAAAAATACCAAAAAATAATATTTTTTTTTTCGTCGTCACCCTATTGTTCACCCCTTAAATGATATTGAATTAACCGGTCGACTAGAGGGCGCAAGCTGGGATGAAAATCTGAAAAGAGCGCTTTCCTATAAATATAAACGTATAATAATTGTCAAATACAGAAAATTGATTTTCCCATTTTTGTCTTTTTCGATAGTAAAAGTTATTCAGTCTCCAATGAATTTATCCATTTAAACAAAAATCTCTAGTTCGTCACCTGAACCCCTCCACAAAATTAATATGTCGTCCACATATCTGTACCAGAACTCAATATTGTCCTTACATGGTAATTTAACACTTAAAACTCTATGCTCCACGTCTATCATAGACAATTTCGCTCCAAGGGGAGAACAAGGTGACGCCATTATCAATTTTTGTTTTTTTTTACCAGACTGAAAGTAATTCTGGCCATAAACAATTTTCTGTTAAGTCCAGTTTAATAGTTAGAATACCCTTTTTCAACTTTTCTCTGCTGACAGAACTACATATCTAACTGTAATCAAAAAACCAAATAACACGTTTGCAATAAATTGCTGTTCCGACAGTTTGGTGACAACTTGCCCGGTTCCAATTTTTATTTTTATCAAACATAAGAACACATGAAAGTTCCACGAAAAAGCAAAACTATTCTCCAGATTTGTGTTTCGGGCACATTTTTCCTTCGAATTTTTTATTTGCGTACAGGGTGTTTCCAGCTCATAGGTCCATAGGGATGAAGATGATACTACACAACTAGGCAAACAAAAATTTGTACGGATGACATATCAACCTTTTTCGGGGTTACGGGGTGATTAAGAAAATATGCTAGTTTTTCATAAAAAACAGTTTTTCTGCTAACACGAAACGCCTCTTCTTCTTCCTTTACCAGAGAATAAAAAAATGCCTTCTTGAACAAATATAAAAACCAGTGTATCTTAAATAGTGCAGAGTCACCGGTAATGCCCAGTAGTAGGTAGAAACTCTCTTATCCGGAGTTATACCGCTTCAAAAAAAAAATTTCAGATTTTTTAAACATTCCTTTTAAAAAAAAAAGGAATTATAACCATTTTTTTTCCACTCTTTTCTTTAATTTGACTTATTACGCTTATATCCTATCTATATCTGCCAAAGAATTATTAGCTATACAGGTAATACCAAAATTAGATTAAAGAGAGTTCATAGTTTACAGCATTTGTAAAACAGGTTTACCAACGTTTTCTTTTTGTCAAAAAAAAAGTGGGTGAGACTATGACCTCCTTTTCTATCGATCTCTGAGCTGGAAACACCCTGTCTTTGTAAACTAAGTAAAAAATATATATAATATTTTTCCCAAACAAAAAAACCGGTGTTGACACGTTTGTCTCTCTAAAAACTACAGAAATGTCAATAATTTCATCAAACTTCGCATTGATAATATTCATCCATAAAATGATGTCAAACATTGTGACGGATAACTCGCAATACGCGATTTCCAGCTGGGTGCCAACTTTCCCCGAGTCTCTCGTATTTTTAATTATTGAATATTTCAAATTTTCCAATCTCATTTCGATTTTCTTTTTAACTTTATAGACAAAAAAAATTATATACAATAAAAACTCGCTTGTGTTAAATTCAAACCAATCAAAAATACTGAAATTGATCACCTCTAGAAAATATGTGTAAATTTTTCGTACGCTTCGACATATCTGTCTTTCCCAGTGTACAGCGATAAATTTTTAAATAGGTAGTTAAAATTTAATAAAACAATATGTGTAAAAATAAAATAAACCCTCGAAAACGTAAAACAATATCTCCATGATTTTTATCCCATTTCCCTCCAATTAAATTAAATAGTGCCTCTCGAAAATTTATGGATGAGCTTGTTTCCTTATGTTCTCCCTGAAATTCCAGCCGCGTTATATAGAAACTATGGTAAGAAATAAAATAAAATTGTAAATAAAAAACCTCTTTGATATTTTAACTAGAGTGGAATTTTTTATTTTTGTCTCAAAACAAAACGAACTCTTTTCGTTGGTTGCCCTAATTTAAAGCCAACTCAAGTTTCAGACACACGAAAAGCACGAACTCATTCAATTTAGTTTTCTCAAGAACATTTTTACTTCGTTTCGTCACTCAAGGGAATTCGACCAGTTTTTCGTTTATAAATTTAATAAAATTCTAAATATCAAGAGATTGTGTATAAAAGTACTTACCACACATATAACGTATACATCATGCCGTTCCATCGCTATTCTAGCGTTCAGAAAAACCTAGAAACAAAAGAGTGGAAGGCACTGCTAGAAATGTTTTATCTCTGTGGAAACACGCTACTAAGCATATATATATAGAAGATATACATATGTATCTATAGTTCTACACAACAATCTAAAAAAAAGTACTAGGTATATGTATATGAATAGGTAGGCCTAGGTATCTATATATTTCCAGTTCGACAAAATGTATAGTATTTCTAGGTTTACAACTTTTTATATATCTCGCTCTATACAAAAGACATGTTATGTAATATGGAGGATGTACATATCTATCTGCAGCGCTGCAAAAAAATAAAAGCCCAAAGAGAACATCACCAGGACAAAAAAGCAAAAGCTTTGGAAATAAAGAATAAAACCATGTGGAAATATGCCAGGCACTTTACAAGGATTTCAGGTGATGAAAATAAAGCGCTTTATTAATTTCGTCCTGTGTAGCCCGTTGCAAACTCTATCATTTTTTTTTGTCATATGAAGGAGATTATAGATAAATCAAGGCAATCTAAATAACATTAAATTTATTGGCAGCAAAAATCAACGATAACATGAAATTTCATACAAGTTCAGTTTTCGAAACTTAAATTATATTCTGAGGAAAATCGATTGATAAAATTTAACCCATTTCATAAATTTTTAAATTAGTCTTTACCAGTATTATTATCTTATTTAAATAACTACATACATATCTATCACTTACTGGTCGCATTCTTTATTATACAAATATGTACGTTATATTTGTTCCTAATGTTTTTGGTTTATAGGGTTCCATACCCAAAGGGTATCAACGGGAACCCTATTACTAAGACTTCGCTGGCCGTCCGTCCGTCGCCAGGTTGTATCTCATGAACCGTAATAGGTAGATAGTTGAAATTTTTACAGACTATGTATATTTCTATTGGCGATATAACAACAAATAATAAAAATAAAATTAAATTAAAGGGGACATTATTTTTTCACACGAGTAGGCGTCGTCATTTCAAAAAATAAATAAAAAATAAATAGTTTTAAATTTTGTATGTTGGTACGGAGCCCTTAGTGCGAGAGTCCGACTCGGTTATTTTAAAACAAAAACAATTTGATCCTTGCATTTTCAGCAAAGCTTTTGTATACATAGACTGGTGCCAATACTTTTTTGAAAAGAAAAAATAATAACAGGCAAGGACCAACCGGAAAATTTAGTTAATGTTATAATTAAGAGAAAAAACAAAAATTAAACACGTCATAAGGTGATATTGCGAAATAGGGGGTGTTAGGGGTTGAAAGTGCTTTTTTTGTGATTTTCGGCGAAATGTGACTTCCTAGCGGAAAACGTTCTTCGCAAAACATATAGATAATAAGATTATCTAAAACTTACATAAAAGGCATTTTTCAACATAACCTCAAATTTTTCGTAAATATGGCGGAAAACTGATTTTTCTTTTTTTTTTTCTCTCGTAAAAATAATTCAAATGAAATTTTCTGAAAGTATCTTTTTTTTTCATTGAATAAGCACAATTTTTTTGGAATCTGTAGTTTTCGTACAATTTAAAAAAACAAAATAAAATCTTCCACGGAAAAATTTATTGGTGTTTTTTTCGATTTAAATATTCTATCTGGGCTTTTTTATAACCGTTAAGATGTCTACTTTAAAATGGTCTATATATGTTGATGGTTTATTTTTGAAGAAACCGCATAAAATATAGAAAAATCAAAAAAATTACTTTTCAAATCACGAAATTTTCAATCTTTTTTATGACTTTCAATTTTTTTTATTGTTTACGTAAACAATGGATTAAATTTCGATGACAGAATTTACTTTAAATTGAACCAATTTAATTAAGGACAGCGGCGAAAATCATCCTGAAACTTAAAATTTGCATGGCAATGCAAAATACCGAACTAAAAACAGATTACTCATCAGTCATCGTTATACTATTTATTTAGTGAAAAAATATAAAATATACGTTAATAAAATTACACACTGGGCCAGCGAGTCTTAACTCTTCCTTACGTTTTTCAGTACGGTACGGTGCATTGCCATGAAAAACTTAAGTTTCAGGATGACTTCCGTCATGTCTTAAATTAAGTTGGTTCAATTTTAGAAATGTTATATTAAAGTAAGGTCTGTCATTGAAATTTAATCCATTGTTTACGTAGATAATAAAAAAAATTGAAAATCATAAAAAAAATTGAAAAATTCGTTATCAGAAAAGTCATTTTTTTGGTTTTTCTCAATTTTAAGCGCTTTCATCACATATGAACTATCAACATATATAGACCATTTTAAAGAAAACATTTCAACTGTTAAAATGAGCCCACATAATATTTAAATCGTAAAAAACACCAATAAAGTTTTCCGTGGAAGAGTTTGGTGTTTTTCTTTTTTTGAAAATTGTATATATGTCGGAAACTACATGTTTCCTAGATTCCAAGATAGATGTGCTTATTTAGTACAAAAAAAGATATACTTTCTCAAAATTTCATGTAAATTTGAATTATTTTTACGAGAAAAAAAAGTAAACAACTGAAAAATTAGTTTTCTGCTATTTTCGCGAAAAGTTTGAGGTTATGTTAAAAAATGCCTTATATGAAAGTTTTAGATATTTTTATTATCTATAACTTTTGCGAAGAACATTCTCCGCTAGGAAGTCACATTTCGCCGAAAATATAAAAAAACACTTTCAACCCCTTAACAACCACCATTTCGCAATTTCCGGCTGTTCTTTGCCTAACAAGCAAGCTCTAATGCTGGCAATTTCTAGTCTGTTGCTAATTTTGATTCTCATAAGAGGGTCATTCCATAATAAATCGATCTAAAATAATATAAATTGTGACATAACCATCACAATTTTTTTTTTTTTTTTTGTAATTTGTACATACTTGGACGGTTTGTGAGAACAAAAATTGAAATTAATATTTTCCCTATACGTATTTAGCGGATTATAGCATTTTAAAATTTCAAAAAAATGCTGGTCTGGTTTTCTTTAAAGTTTATATATACTTTTCTGTTCATGCTAAGACAGTGAAATATGGCTCATTTGAGAGATAGAATTTCAAGCTATTTAAAAGAAATAGAATCTCAAAAATACATCCGAAAAAGAATATCAGGGATAACGATTTTGTCCGTTATCCTTGAAATAGCCTGGAAGACGTACTTTTAATTTAATTTTTTTTTTGTATGCTCTACCTTATATTATACTCTAATCTAAAGCATATCAGAATATCAACTCGGGATCAGGGATTAAAAAATCATGAAAGTTTCATCAATCATGTATTTGCTCATAATAAGTTCTTAGTTTCTTGATAATTATATGAATAGTTAGTAAGTAATTATCTATGAAATTAGTGTGAGTTTATTCAACAGTATTCTGGATTCTAGAGAAATTTATAAATTTTCAGAAGTTTCCTGACGAATAATAATCTTTATGACACATAGTCATAAATTTTATGGCATTGAAGTCCTTTTCGACGGAATGCTATGCTTATATACAAGGGAAGTGATTCACACGACTATCGGAATAAGTGAAATGAATCCCTCTTTGGAATGAGCTCTGTAGATATTTCCGACACTTGTAAATTTGCAATTGCGATAAATAGAAGTCCGAAGTACAAAGTTATTTAAGAAAGAGAATTGTTTAATAAAGAGAAGTTTTGAATAGAAAGAAGTACTTAATAGTGTATAATAATGTAATAGTGACTTCGAATAAATATTACATTTTTCTAACAAAGCGTGTTGTAATACTTTCGGAAAAATACAGCGTAGCTCAAGTTCAACAGATTTACTACCTTGGATGAGTGAAAAAATCTCGCAGTTAGGTTTAAGCTCAAAAATTTAATCTACGTGGAAGAAAGAGGTTCATAAGCTTCCGGGTACGTCGCAGACATATGTATATATATGATATTCAACATCGCGAACAGTTTGATAATGCCAATATTAATATGGATGAAGATTTTGTTGATATTGATATTGGAGATATACAAGATGAAGAAGAAGGTACAGCAGCCATTACATTGTAGGGATTACTAAAATACCTCACCCATATTTTTTTGTTTTCCCCTACCCTCTCTCCCCGCCCTCTAACGCTAGGGGAGTTAGAAATTTCGGAGTTTTCAGATAAAGCGTCATTTTCAAAAAATCAAAACTCGAGAATGTAGCAACCGATTTTTCTGATTTAAATGCCAAATGAAGCTTAATGTCTTATATTTTTTATAAAAAAATATTAGTATTTTCTTCAGAAAAACAGTATGTATTATTCATTAGAGCGGACTTCTAGCACTTTATTTTTTCTATTTTTATTTTGAGGTTAGAATCAATATCTAACTATGTACAAAAAATTGCGATTGTATTCAACTTTGTTTTTGAGATATGATTTTTTAGATTCACAATTGAGGTACAATTCTCATTAATTTGATCAAACATTGAGTTAACAAATTCAACTGTTGTCTTGTGTTTAGTTAATCTACAATTTAAACTAAGCAAACTAAAGAAATGAAAGTTAATCAAATAAGCAAACTAAGTTAAGATCATTGATAATAAAAATATGATAAAAATAATAATAACAATAGTAATAGAGAGAAATCAGATGAAAAGGGAGTAATGATAAAATGATGGAGACATCATGCATGCAATTGTATAGATAGCAGTTAGCAGATAACAGACATAAGATTATGTACCTACTGCTATAGTGTTGTAAGACGGTCAATCTGAAACTGCACGGGCCCGCAACTACATTTCGTTAGATATGTAATTAGCTATTGAGTCCGATAACCGGTTTGTGATATAACTGCGAAAGAAGTTAATCCGTTCTTTTTAAAGTTCATATTTTCAACTCATCATTGTGAAGAACTGGTATGTCGTGGAAATTCACTTTTCACGTGAAAAATGTTCACAATAGAGTATAGTATTGGATGTGAAACAAAGAACTGAAGAAATATGTGCAAAATATAGGAACTAGGGTGTATATGACCCAGGTATAAAAAAGTCGTTTTTGGGTGATTAAAGTTCCTCCCCTCCCAACTTCCCTCCCTTATCATATTTGCTCCGAGCTCTAATTTTTTCTGATACCACATACATTTCTCTCCAGTTATTCCAGAAAAACTGAAAAAAAAAACACCCCCTACATCTCTCAAAAACTACCCTGCTAAGAAAAAATTTCAATTTGTCTCGACGCCAGACCCATGTACCTTGAATATAAAAAGAAATCCACCCACTATCATCCCTGGCGATTCGCACTTTTCACATTGCTCAAGTTTTCCCTAATCCTCCAAACAAATTAGTGAATTGCAAATGAATTGCAATTAGAAAATGACAATACGCCTAGAAGTATTGACACTGATTTCATTGAAGCAATAGAACAGTTTTGCTAAAATAAATAATAAATATATTAAAGATACATACAAAAAGCAATGCATTGAGGACACACCGTATAAGGCCTATTGGGGTTAGCACAAAAAACAAAACGCGCTTTGAACTCTACCTCTACGGTGGTGCGAAAAAGGTTTTCCAAATATCAGTCTAGCATAAACATGTCGAATTATTTGAAATATGGATTATTTTGTCCAACACATTCTTAAATCGATTATTTGGAAAACAAAACAGATCTAAAAATGTTTCATCAAAGTGATTTTGTGAATCTTGGAAGTTTCCTATTATTCTTCATAAATGGACTCTAACAGTCATCAACATTATTATGAGTCAGGAAATATCTGGAAATTTATAAATTTCTATAGAATCTAGAATTACTTACTAACTTTCATAAAATATTCATGAAACTAAGAATTTATTATGAGCAAATATACCTTCATTTTCAAGGTTTAGAAAATAAAAGCCGATATACTTCTGATTTATTCTGATAGCCCAAATTTAAGCAAAATTCGATCGAACAGACCGCATTAAGACTTAAAATATTAAAATTCCGTGGAAAAATAAATCTATTTCATACATTTTTAATCCATATCGCAATTCGCAAATATAATATAAACAAACAGCTTCATTATTTAGGTTGAGTCGACTAGGAATTATACCTATATGGCGCAATCTATTAACACGATGCATACGATTTACCAGCTACTTTCAGGCTTTTTTTTATTTATTTATTCACTTCGAGTTCACCAAAGTCTTGTTACATAGCCTTAGAATGATTCTTAGAAATAACAATATTAATACAAATTACTCTTAATTTGGGGTTTAGTCAAATCAGAATCAATGCATTCAAAATAAGTGATATTAAAAACGCGAGATAGCGCAGATATCGGCTCATGCATACCGTAATTGATGAGGAACTTGAAAAGTCATTATAGCTAAGACAGCGAGCAGGCGTTGAAATGCTTAGATCCCCAATAAATTGAGGGTATCTAAAGAAAGCATACTAAGCTTTTGCAAGTATAAAAGCAGAATAATTGGATCGAAAAGTTATGAAAAGAAAACCTAAGGAAAAAGGAGGCCAGTCCAGACAGAACAAACATACTCAAAGATAGATCTGAAAAGAACACAGTAGAGAGATTTGGTGACATGGATCGTCGTATACTTAGACCATCTTCTCAGAAAATATAAAATAGCGTTACCCTTCCTGACAATGAAGTCAATGTGATCCTCGAAAGAGAAACGAGAGTTGGAAACGACTTCTAAATATTTAGTTCTGTCGAGTGTAATCAATAATTTTCCATCTACAGTATAATCCAAATACAGGGATAGTCTTACTAATATACAAAGTTAGAAGATTAGTAGAACACCAATCCTGAAAAATGGCAAAATTTGAATTTAGAAGAGAAAAATCCGAAATTATATGAAAAAATTTAGCATCATCAGCATAACAGAATATGTTAGAATTAGTCAGAATTAAGCCCAAATCATTAATATAAATAAATAATGAACAGGTGCGGACCGAGGTGGCTACCTTGCGGAATACCAAAAGTGTTTATAATTGCAGTAGAAAAACTCCCCCAAAAAGATCGCGCTGCGTAAGGTCAGACAACTGTGACCATAACCATGTAACAAAGAGAAGTGGATAGCCAAGATTAATTGATATTCATAGGCATGCAAGCTGTACTTCCATACTTTTTATACGTGTAACCCAGACTGCCATGTATGCAGCTCAGATTTCAGCGCACTTGTATGCTGAAAAATCATAGCAGCTCAGCCGATATTGTACAGTTTACAAGATGACAGAAAAAATATTCGAGAGCTTTTTAGATAATTATTAATAAATAATTAATTAATATATATAATTAAATATAATTTATAAATATAATTTGGTAAATTGCATGTTTCTGGGATCATATACATTACATTATTTACCAACACCTTCCTCTTCCTATTTTCTTCTGCTGAAGGGAGGCTTCCATGCAAGCTGTACATCTTGGTGTAATCGTCAGGTTATAATGAAAAGTTAAAACGTCAGAAACTAGGGCTTCAAATAGCATTGCCGATAATTAGAAACATCGTTCCTCCTTCCTTTCTTGTGTAACAGAATAATAACAGATAGTTTCCATAAAAAAAAGCACACCACTATACGAATAGATAAATTAAATAAATAATACAGAATAGGAGCAAGAGACAAATGGCATTTTTTTCAAAACAGATGCAGGAACACCATTAGGACCACTAGAAAAGCATTCCGAAAAGTCTGAATTACGCTTCAGAAGTGTTTCCTCGTCAAGTATAAGGTCGCTCATCTCAAGAGAAAAACATAAATGGAAATCTCATCAAATGATTAAAGTTAATAAAGCTAGTGTCAGAGTTAGTCTTAGAAAAGGCAGTCATAAAAAAGTCACCGAAAAGATTGGTATTTGTAGAGGGATCATTACTACTGAACTAGAATCTCTCTCTGTGGTCACGATTTTCCTAAGTTATAAAGGAAAATATATTATCTTGTAAAATCCTAAGATAAGGAGGTAAGAAGATTTAATGAAAAGTACGGAGATTGCAACACACGAACGCATATCAAACTATTGTCGATGACATCGATCAAATAGACGACAGGGGTGAGAGCGTGACTTTCTAGACATACATACATATATACATTTCTAAAGCAATTAATCAATTATCAGTAATACTTTTCATTACTTGCTACTTTAAAAAGTATTCCACGAGAAGGAAGATTAGCCTGAACCATACTGAAAATAATAACAAAAAAAAACTCTTCGAATCTATATCAAAATGATACTCAAGTACCGAAGCATTCCATAAAAAGATGACAATTCATCTGAAAGACAGCTATCAAAAAGCTCAGGGCAAAAACAAGAAAAAAAACCCTGCATCGTCATCCATTAATTTTCCTGTCACTTAAACTATGTACTACGTAGTACCTATATAGAGTTTTCCCTTTAGAAAAGTTCATTCATATAATTACGTTGATACAGACTTTGAAGTAATTCATTCAAGTGTTAACGTATATTAGAGCGTAGCTATCGTGATATGTCAGAAATTGCGCTAGACTTTAAGGGTGGCTCTGGCTGGCTCTGAGAGCCCACATCCAAGATGCTTCTCTATTATAAACTTACTTTATGCCAAGTCGCCTCTGCAACGAGAAGTCCTGGGGCTGCCACGTCACCAATATACATACTTAGTAGATGAAAGACTGAACGGAAAACAACAACAAAAATTCCCCTTTAAAGCTCTACAAGGCGCAGAATAGTAGCTAGAATATATTGATTAGCAATAGACTTAACTATAGCCATTGAGGCAGGCAATCCTTTAAGAGACGTGAGACGTGCTTCTGCCTTACTACGCTGTCCGTTTACACATCTGCTAAAGAACGTGGCAGAGTATGAGAAGGAATGCATAGCAGCACATGCATATCGTTATAGTATGTAGAAGAGGCTCTGCCAAAATCAATAGACAAAAAGGATATGGGGGTGGGTGTTGAAATGCCTACTATACAAAGTACCACCAACCATCTACCACCTACCACCTATGCCATCATGTCGGGTTTTCTTTTCTCGTGGAACCCACGTTATTGCCGCATGTACATATACGAATCCATACATATATTTATATACTGGCATATGCATATAGATATGCTCTTCTGTATGAGAAATCCTCCTTTTCGAATTCTCCATGTACTTTTCACAATTCTCTGGATCCTATCAGTAACATTCCTCCGGCCTATCTCTACGGCAATTTATCATTAGAAATAGGAACGTTTCCTAACTTTAAGGCTTCCCAACATTAGAACGGAATTACACTTTTGCTTGATGCCACCGGTTTTTTCTGGGTGGGATGAGATAGAGGCAGAGAACGACAACCAGAAGCTTCGTTTCCTAGCCTCGTCTGTTTGACCTTAATATTTCTGCCATATTATTTCCATAAATTTTATCTGCAATCACATCCTTCGTGCTAGCTACAAAGAAGGTTAATAGTCTCTTCTGGTTGCCGATGTACTTAGTACAAGTTTTCAAACTTTTCTTTCTTTCGAAATGGAGCTGGAATAGGGTTGAAGTGGTTCTCATTTGAAGCGAAATTCAGCCTTCGGCGGTAATAAAATGACAAAAAAATAACTGCGAAGAGAATCTTTTTTTTTTTTAAGTAGATATATAAGAAAAATTTCTCTCTTAAGTAGTAATGTAAATTATAAAATATCGAATAAATATTGAAAAGTTTGATCGCAACCTCTTTAAAAAAATATATGGGTCTAATTTGAAGTAATTGGATGCCTTCTTTCGGATTCCGACATCAATGCTAATGATATTAACAAGTTGTTTGTGTCTACAAGCCCTCAGCTAATAGAAGATAATAATACCATAAATTTGGATCTATCGATTTTTCCCCCTCCTAAAACACCAATGATCTATCTATAGTCTACTTTTCTCTGAAATATACTGAATTGATTGAACTTTTGGGGGTTAATGACAATTCCTGTTGTGGCAATCCACAGTTGTTGCATTCTCTAAAGCGGGTAATCGCTCTGAGCAGGAATTCGGCTATCTTCAAGTAGTAATTTGTGTCTTCCTGAATGGATGTCAATCGGCATCCATCCGAAGAGCGACCAGATGGGAACTGTGCTGACTTTAAGTAGGAGTCCGTGTTGGCGGTAATGTTTGGTGAACGAACACTTGTTCGATGAGCAACCAACTGAGGACTATGCTATCTTCAGACTAGCGTTGAGGACTATGCTGTCTTCAGAGCTGAAATATAATTCTTTATAAATGACTAAATTATACTAAGGGAAGGGTCGCCAAAATGATGATCCGATGAAGTAATACGCTTCTAAAGCTCGGCTGCCCCTATGAAATTAAACCTGCGAATGTTGCGCTTTATTTTATTATGCACATGCAAGATGTTTCCACCTCGGTGGTCCGTAGATTAGGAAGTGATAATACTCACCTAGGCAAACAAAAAATTGTATGGAAGGGGGGTTCATAGCAACCATTTCGGAATTACAGGGTGATTAAGAAAAATCTAGTTTTTCACAAAGCAGGGGTCACCGTTTATAGCTGATTGTGTGTAGAACTTGATAGCCTTTACAACGACTGCTCAACTGGTCCGGTATTCCGCTCCTCGCAGGTGTTATTGTGGTATAACCTAAAATTTTCTTACCATTTTTTTTTTAATTTGACCTCTATTTTATTTTTTATGTTTCAAAAAGTTCGTTAACATGGCTTTTTTTATAAAATTTGTAAACTGTAGATCCTCCCCTTTATTTTGACCTCTTACAGATTTAGGCGGTGACCGAACTGCACTTTTTTTTTATTTTTGTAAAAACCTAGATTTGTTTTCTTAATCACCCTGTAACTCCGAAACGGTTGATATGCACCCCGTCCCCCTTGCATAAAATTTTAAGTACTATCATCTCCTGCTCTACTGAACACCTCGGTGAAAACACCCAGTATACCAACTTGTTTTTATGATTAAGTGTCATCGATCTTGTACATACCGTATGTGCAACCGTTTTGGAAGATTTTGGGAAAAACCAAGTGTGTCGTTAAGATGCGTCCACAATGACCATGTCCTCACTAGGATGAAGCTACTCTATATAGCAAACAGGTCTGCCTGGAGCAGGAATAGCTTATGATGGCAAACTGTTCCTTCCAATTACTACGAGCTACGCAAATGAAATGACTTGAATCGGCAATTGTTCAATGAAGGTGGCAGAACAACTTGACACAGGTGGCCTGCAAATATAAATCGGAGACTGTGACGCCCAAATCCGGCAAAGTGAAAGATATTGTTGCGAGCGTGGCCCTTGGTTCGTTATTTAAAATACAATATTTAATATTTAATATACAAGTTCTTTATATCACTTCTGATCTTATACAATTCATAAACCTTCAATTAATCAACTCAAGTTTAATTATCGCTAATACTGTACTTTCAATTATCGCAATCCAATTACAATACTTTCGCCCGTTTATTACTTTCACTTATTAACATTGCAACGTCTAATGCAAGACTCTTTCTCTGTCGGTGACAACTGCAATGTTTATACCCTAGAAACGCTTCAGATTATTCTGGAGTGTTCTATTCCAGAAGCTTCTTGACTATTCTATTCATTCTATTCCTGAGCCTTTCCGAAGATTTCATCATCGATTCTCCGAACCTGAAGTTGTTTATTCTCCATTGCCAGTAGATGTCACCAGTTGTCTATTTCTGTTGCACGTAACAATATATAAGAGGAAATGATGCTTGAATAATGACAAAATTGGTTGAACTAAAGCAAGTTTTTTGTACCGAAGATCGCTTTTGGATCTTGCATCGTGAGCACTGTAATAGGGCACAATGGCGACCTGAAGATAGGTCCTGAATGTCACATACAAAGAAGTTACGTACTCACATGAGCAATTTTACTGCGAAATAAAATATAAGAATTTTTTTTATATATTTTTCCCGCGAATGGGAATCGAACCTACACTTGTTAGAATTGGTCAAACATGGAGAATAGAAGAATTTTTAAGAACTTTTATTTTTAATTATTCTAAATCAAATCATAAATTCCCGTCGGCGGGAAAAATAAATAAAATTGAATTTAAAATTTATTTCTGCGCTTTTATCCTTACTGGTTAATGCCAGTTGAAAGCAAAACGTGGCAAATTATGAAATGCAAGAGCGAAAAACATCTGTCTCGTCAGCTCAGTGGTAAGAGCAGTCGCTCAGTAAGCGGAAGGTACCTGTTTTAAACCCCGGACGAGACGGCTGTTTTTTCCTCTTATATTTATGATTCGATTTAGAATCATTAAACATAAAAGTTCTTAAAAATTCTTCTATTCTCCATCTAAGATTTTTTGACTCTGTGGGTACTGTGGTAGATTACGATTTATGTGCTGATGTAAGTCAGATATAATAAAATTCTCAAACATTAGCCCTAGGTAGTGGGCGAAGACGTTGGAAGAGCTGATGGATGGAGAAGTTATATATGTATAATAGTAGTTCTTATATGTCAAGTATGCATGGCAGCTATAAGATTACCGGCTGTTATCTCTAGCCTCTACAGTTTTAAATGTGCGGCCTTTCTCCGCTGACACCTCGGTGCCAATAAAATCTTAAGCCCGAATGAAGTTACCAGTCTCCTTTCATAAAAGGATATCTGCATAAACATACCACTGGGCGTAACCATGGCCATATGATCTAAGACAACGCAGCCATACCAATTGGATAGCCGACATTACTAACTTGGTACCAACCACGGGATTGAGGAGACCTGGATAGCTTTACTATTGATTTACTATTCACCTCAACACGGTTATAGGCCCCTTGATGGATAGCGGTGGTTGTGGTAGTGATTTACTATTCACCTCAATACGGTTGTAGGCCCCTTGATGGATAGTGGGCGTTGTGGTAGTCCATATGCGAGCAGAGAGAGAGTGTCTGAGTCTAGCTTGCATAAGCGCACATACTCTAGATAGTGGGAGAAATATGTGGCTTGGCAGGTGCTCATGTTAAACCTGTAGGACTTTCTTACGCCCGTGCATCAAGTCTGACCATCGACTTGACAACTGTAACGCTGCCACTGATACTACAGGTGGGACTTACCTTTTCGGGCCAAGATTGTCCGTCCGTTTGTGTAGACCCAAAATGGATTGGTTATCTATATCGAAAGCAATTCAAAACCAAAATTGCTGAGAAATAGTTCCTTAAGTCAAAAAAGTTTATTCTCTTACTTTTGGTACTATTTGATGCTATTTTAATGGACGTTGTCATTAGTTTCTTTACATTTTTGATTTTTTGCATAAATTCAAGAGCCTATCTAACTATCTCGCCTTTTGTAATCATGAAGGAATTTTAAAGTATATTTCACAAATTTGTTTACAGCAATTACAGCTGTTTTCGTGAACTATCAGTCTTGCAGTATGGAACGAAAGTGTCACCAATTTAAGAAAAATAAATTTATTTCAAAAGTTCTCCACCATTTTATTATTTCTTTATTTTTTTATAGTAACTCGTAAAATGGACACAGCAATAGTTTGGCCGACTCCACGGGTCCACCTGGATGTGCTGTCCAAAACGGTGGGAATAACTGAGTATCTGCCAGGCATTTGTGGCGTGCATATGACAGGAAAAGGAAAAGAGAACTTCTTCGAATAAATACCAGGAATTTAGTAGGGTCGTTACGGGTCACTAAGCCATTGGAGACCATACTAGAAGACTGCGAATACTGACGTATGATTTCTGCAGGAGATATAAGTATTCGAGGAAATCGAATCCGTCCAGCACATACTATGCGAGTGCCCCAGTCCGATCAATAAAAGCGGTAGGTTATTAGGTAGCTAGTTTTTTCATGTCTGGGGAGCTATAAAGTAAAGAGTTCAGTTCAATCCTCAGATTCTTAAGGGAAGCAGGAAGGATCTGGGGCAGTTTCAAATGTTATTCCATGAGGTCAAAGGACACATGAACCCACTGAAGGTCAAAGTCAGGTTGTCTAGTCACTTCTATCTGCACCTAGAGGGGTGAGGAAAAAGTCTTAACCTAACCTAATTCATAAAAATTATAGTTCAACGTAGATCATCATCCTAATATTTTAGAGTGAAACATATTTCTAAAAACTCCCAAGATTTTTTTATAATCCACCACTAAAACAACATCCAGACTATACGCGATATTAAATCAAACTCAATTTGTTTTTTTTTTTTTAAGAAACAGAAGCGGTGCATATCTAACAAGACAAACTGTTAATGATTATCCATGGATAAGAAAAGACCTTTCGAGTTCAGTTCAGTATTCTTCACTTTAATGCATTTTAGTTCATTATAAATTCCACACTTTACCCTATTGTTCGTACATAGAGAAAATAAAATTACTCGATACCCCTTTCATCCATTCACCATATTTCATAGTGATAAGCAGTGTGAGTTTGTGGTACATGGCCAAGAATCTCGTTAATTATTCATCAGAAAAGAAAAAGAAAAAAACCTGAATATAGAACTAACAGAACCATCATCATAACGTCTCGTCTCGTCTAGAAAATGAAAAGCTTTTCTATTTCTGTTTCATGTTACTTTTAGTCGTCCCGCAACAAAGATGAAGAACAGCGCGCCATAATGCCGTGCCATGAATTTTATCATAAATCACCATAAGAAATCGAATCGTTTCGCCAAGAGCTAGCTTCTTTGTTTAGTCATTAAAGCAACTGCATTGCAAATAAAGTTTTCGCATAATAATCAAAGAGCATTCGTTTCGCCTCTTCTACAGTACACTTAGGCATGGTAGGCATCATAGAGCGCGGCGCACTCAATTAGACGGGAAGAACAACATGGGCGTTAAACACTTTCATCAAATATTTAATGATAAACAAATTTGCACTCAATTTTCTGGAATATATTGCACATCCATATCCTGTAGGCATGTATGTAGTTGTATAGCAGTTCTCATAAACTTGCCTTAACTTAGAAACAGCACTCAAAAGCCTCTTCAACCTGCACCCTCGAAATACAGTGTGTCTGGGTATCCCAAACAAACGGTATGTTGCCACTGTACTACATATGTACTTCAACATAGCTACTATGTAGGTACTATGTATTTCTGACAGGTAGTATAGTTAGGCACAGCGCTATATGATGGCCTTAATAATATTAAGCTTTTCACTCCAATGAGAAACTACTAGCCCAATAAACCTATAGGTCCCATTACTCCATATTGCTCCTTTGCCGCCTCCGGCTAACACTCTCCCCATCCGCAATTCATAACTGCACCCCATCAATGGAGTGAAAGTCGAGCCAAGCTGTAATTATGGCATCGAGCTCATATATAATTTACGTGAACAGTAGTTATCTACCGGGGCTCTAACTTGTATACCTGTTAATCGTCGTGTGAACCTGATGTTAAATAGGACGACAGACAACGACGTATTCAGTATTTTGAGCTTTTAACTGTAGATTGGAGAATCGGAAACCAAGGGAAGATTCGTGAAAATAAGATAAAACCGAACCGAACCCACCAACCAAATATTCCAACAACTGGGAGTTTTGTGTTGCAAAAGTGCAAAACCCATGTTTATTGTGCGAGGTCGAAGACTAAACGCTTTATGAATCCCAGGTTTAACCAGAATATTGCAATCCAACCCTTCCGTTTTACCTGTTCCCCCCTCTTCCGCTCCACCACCAGGTATGCAGGCACCTGTATACTTTCAAGCACGATATCGCGCATGTAATCCAAATGTAAACTAATCATATACCTGATGATCGTCTAATTTCCGGTTCTGAATAAATGATAGGAAAAAGTGTTAACATGGCGTTACCGTAATGTAACATGATTCATTTTTTACGAGTAAAAGTCGAGTGGATGGTTTTAATTTAGGTGAGAGGGCGGCTCTTAATTTCCACCAGGTGTTCGTAATTATCTCCGTCGTATGTTCATAATTTTGTACGTTTTTTACTACAGCATGATTCCGATGGCAGATTAAGTTTTTTTTTAACATTTTCATTATTATGTCACTTAGTTAATTGCCACAGTGAATTAGTGTATGATTTTTAATAAAATGGCAGACTAATTGTAAGTCAGATTAAAATTACTTAGTTGATGCACAATTAGCAGGATATATAAAAGGTTTGAAGTAATCTGGATTATGCTAGAATATCCCCCCAAGAGTTTGATTTATTTCATCGAGTCTAGAAAATGATGAAAGCCGTAATCGTTATAAAATAGTAAAAAACAAAGTAAGTTTGAAGCTTTTTGCAGCTAAATTTCGCTAATTCAAATGCAATTTATGATGTCTACCTGCAGCCAAAAAGATTTTTACCACATTACAATTTGTTGCATCTGCAGCAGGCTGTATAGGGGAATACCCACTTTTCATACAAAATTAGGCCCTTTATAACATTTTTTCTACTAAGGGGGGGGGGGGGGGGAAGCTTTGACGATCAGATATATTTTGACAGAGTTTTTGCAGTGAAAAAGTGGACTTTATACTGCTAGTGATTGCGCAGAATAGGTGCATCGTGAATAACAACTTCCTACGAGCAAAATATTCAAACAGAGCTCGAATACCTATGAAAGAAAGAACTGTAGAAATAAATGCGAAATGTGCTAACTGGGCTGTGTGCGACCCAAGTGCATGAAAATAGATTTTCCGGAGGTAAAAAAAGTACACCATCCGATAGTACCCAGAAAGATGTTTAATTTGAGATGCAACACGCCGTATTGGAACCACCCCTCACCCGCCGTCTGCTCACACCCACACCCTAAAAGAACCCAGAGAAAAAGTTCTTCCACGAATTATAGCTGGGAATTAGCTGAGGCTAACAGTAAAACCCTTTTACCGATCGGACATAACCCTACCGAGTAAGAGCCGATCTAAAGTACAAAAATCTAGTACCTCAGTTCGAATAGAAAATAGGGAAATATCTAATAAAAAAGGCGAGTATGGAGATCGCTATTTAAGCCCCCGAGTATAGGGATGCGGGTAGTCAGACTACTTCTCAGGACCTAAGTAATTCGATTCTGCACTAGATTTTTCAAAATTTACTAGATCAAACTTTGACTCCCCCCCAAAGCCATCCCCCGCTTAATAGTATAAAACCAAATTTTATAAAATATGTTCAGAGGATCATAATGCATCGTTTAAGACATTTCTTATATTCTTATGTCTGTTCACAAATATTCATGAAGGGCCTAATGCCCATTGCTCCTTTATAATCTTTTCTTAGCACTCTCTAAGAAATGTGTATAATTATAATTAAAAACAAAAAACATATAGACACGTGTAGTTTCATGATTCTTTATCCAGGTAATGATAATATTATTTACCATTGTCTAGACCTGGAAGTGAAGAACAAAAGTGAAACCAAACAATAATTATTAATCGAGAAAGTAAAAGAAATTTCAACTTTAAACACGAACACCAAGTTTCGTGTCGGCTCTCGATTCAGTCAATTGTGGATTTAAAGCCAATCATAGCTGTATGAATGCCTTATTAGATATAACTAATGACATGGATGATTATAATTTTACTGCACTTGTATTCCTCAATTTTTCTATGGCTTTCGATTTTCTTGATCATAGAATTCTTTGCAAAAACCTTCTCACACAATTTAATTTTAGCTCTTATGCTGCTCGTTTGATTTTCAGTAAACTGAGTGGTCGGTCTCAAACAATTTTTCCAATAACAGGCTTTCTTCTTCTTTTTTGGGAATAATTTCTGGAGTACCTCAACGCTCCATATTAGGACCATTCCTTTTTGTAATGTTTCTTAATGATATCTTTTTTCATGTTATTATCATTGTCAACTACATCTTTACGAAGATGATGCTTAGCTGTTCCTGTCTAGACCAGTTAGATTGGTTCAGGATCTAATATGTTGCCTGAATCTAAATAGAGGTTTTAAATCAATTCCTGAAAAAAAAATTAAATTCATAGTGATTTATAAAATGTTGCTCGCACTAGCTATTTCCCCTATGTAGCACTTAATAGTGCTTTGTGAATTCCGCTCGAAACTTAGTAGGAGTTAGATCCAATAAAAGGTTATCGCGGATTGATCATGTTGACAGTTTATTAGGAGAATTATATGGTGGTCTTCATGCATTATGGGCACTTAATACATGTATACCATTCTCCACACGCCTGTTGCTTGCCCACTCATTGCTTAATCCGGTAATTATATACGGATAATAAGTATTTAAGGAACTCGAATCGCAATCGTCATATAAGCTCAATGTTGCTTTCAATTCAATTGTAAAATATTTATACAGACTCCGCATCATATCTCAAAATTTGTTTTCTCCATCTTTTGTTGCGGCTTGTGTTAAATTTATAATTTCTTTATACTTTCTTCTTGGCTAAGCTTATTAAATACCGTTTACCTAAATATTTGCATGACTACTTGCATTATTTGAGTTTACAGTTATTATATTTTTATTATAAGCGCCAATTCGTTGTCTTCATCATCAGATTTTGGAATAGTCTTCAAATTGCTCAGAGAAATTCTTTGGGAGCTTGTACTTTCAACAGTTTTGAACACACACTTTTCCTCTATTTGAACTCATAACTTACTCATATTTATTTCTTGTGTCTCTACTGCCCTGCTGATGAAGCACAGACGGCCGGTTTTAGTTTCCGTTGTGTCGATGTTGACGAAATCAGTAAAGTTGTTGTTCACCCAATCAAATCTGATGCAGTGGGTCTAGAGCCAGATAGGTCTCCACCACAATTTTTCAAAATATTTCTAAGTCATATAATTGCATTCTTGAATATCTTCAATGCTTGCTTAACCACATTGGACCCCATTTCCTATGTGTTAGAATACCGCGCTTGTACGGCTAAAAGCTAAAAGCAGCAATTCGCGGAACATGAACTATTACAGGCCTACATAAGTGTACTAGGCCTTCAGAAGATAAAATATTCCCGAATATAAAAATATTTGAGGAAAGCAAAAATCTTTAAATAGAAATAGCTTTGAAGTACTGGGTAAGTAATTGGTCATGATCGTCTATCGTGCCATTAAATTACGAATTATCTCAAAGTCAATTCTTAGACCACTATTGTTTAGCCTATATAATACCAACCATCCCGATATCATATAGGACTGTGACATCCATCTGCACGCAGACGATGTACAACTCTACTTGAACAAGTCGATGGGTCTTGTGAAAGACTTAGTGTGGACCTCCTTATCTTTGACTTGGAGCAAGTATCAAAATGGGCGTCCAAAAATCGCCTCCCTTTAAATCTCAATCAAGAGTATTTTATGGACAATACCTTGATACAAAGTTGCCACGACCAATCTGGACAGAGCTACCCTGCGTTATATAAATAGAATTAAAAATACCGGCTTTATTATGGCAGTGGTTATCGGTTAGTATATTAACATGATCGCCAGCCATCCTCCAACCAAACGCGAAAATGAATGAAAGGTCTAAACCGTTTGATTTAACTTTCTTTGCCATGAGGTAGGGTTACCGCCTCGGGAATCAATTTTACGGAGCTGACCAGGAGTTATGGCGTGAAAGACCCATCGTGCAAAAAATCTTTGTTCTGGAATATAATGGTAAGAACGTTTTTGTGTGGGTAGGGAGGGGCGGAAATTACCAATTTTTTCAAGATCTGACAAGATTTCTCCGCAAATTTTTACCTTTTCGGGTTAAGCCTGGATTAAGTTCGCACAAGACTCATCAACTGTCTGGAATTTGATGGAGGTTTTCAATGTCATGGATACTTCTACTTGAACAAAAACGTTTTTGTGAATTTTTTCTCAGCTAATTAACATGCAGAATTGATATGAACGTAACTCCAAATGCTTTAACATCTATGCAGCTTGGTTTAAATTAATGGTAAAAATAATATAAATAAAAATATTCGAATAATATGTGAATAGGGTCAAAGGGGCATAATCATAGACAAACTAATACCTTCCAAAAGCTGGTCATGTAGAACAAAAATGAATAAACAGAATACCAAAAAGGCATTATGATAGATCCTTGCGGCACACCGCTAATTAGGACCGAAGGAACCGTGAATAGTCTACTTCTCATAGAAAATTATCTGACCACGGTCCCACGATTAAACAGGTTTGGAAAGGTAGAAAAGTTAAAATGATAGAGTATTTTTCAGAGCAGAAGCAGACTTGGAGAGGTCTAGCAATTAAAAAAATCAAACCCATACATAGATCGTTTTAAGTCATATGTGAATAAACTTTTATTGCATTATTTTCCAGATGCAGAAGTTCCAGATGATTTACTTGTTCTTGAAAGACTAGACAAAGACTAAGCATGTTCCCAATTCAATACCGCTGCATCTACCCTCAGCAATATTCATGATTAATCCTTTTATAATCAGGAAATGTAAACGTGAGCTTATTGCTAGCACTTAAGTGAACACAATAAAAACGAATAATCTAGATCGAATCGTGAAAAGCCTAGGCAAGTAATCTGATATAGAAGAAATACCGAAAAGGTCTAGTAAGATTAATGATGTAAATACGTTTGTGGCTTAAGAGTTAATAAAAAAGAGAAAGATGAAGTGAATTTATGTCACCCATGAAGGACCACGAAAGATTTTGTGGGTTAAGCATATCAAGATTTAAGTTATTTTAGAAAGGATTTTTTATATGTTGAAGTGACAGATCTTTGTGTTATTATTTCATAGAAAATATCGACATATATTTCAGAATTTAAAATGTTGCTCAGGAATGAAATCAATATAACCAGGAATGAAAACAGCGGTTTTCAGTTGATTTTCAAGGTCATGCAAGGTCACGGGATATTCTCCGTCCTTTATAAGCTTGATAATGAGTCTTATGCTACTATCTCCAATGGTTTTCGAGAAAAAATCACTGAACCCCCACAGAGAATAACCCTGTACTGTAGGTATAGTATATGTGACGAAAAACTCCTATTAGATTCAAAATAATTTTATGAACGAACTATAACCTCCGCCCTTTCCGGTTAATCATCAAAAATGGAGTTCTTACTTCAATAACTCTAAAATAAAATGGAGTTATATCTAAGAAAATAAGTTCTAATGTAGTGGATCATAAGTGGAAATAAACTGCTCTTGTGAATTGTTGTTAACATTTTTCTTGTGCTCTATATACTTCCGTCAGATGCACACATCACTTTAATTCAACCCAAGAGGGATAGAAGACTAAAAAGAAACCAAGTTAGATGTATACCAATAAGTAAGCTGCTAGAACTACCATCATTTCGTGAAAACTGTATAACAGCAACAAGAACAACAACAACAACTGAACCGTAGAACTTCTCGTAAAGCTTAGAGCACTTCAACACTTTGCTTTGTAATCAGAATGAATGGATTCCGTCTGCTCATTTTCACCTAATCTTGTACGACCACAAGAGAACGACGCGACGTTTTTACGTTTTCATGCAGTTGCTTTTATAACACGAAAGCCATACTTATTCCACTAAATTGGGTTGTCGATAAAATCAATGAAACTCTTTTGAATTATAAAAAGGTTAGGTTTCAAGAAGAGGACAGGCACGGAATACTATAACTTGGCGCTTTCCATCCCACGAGGGGGAAAAAGAGACAAATTCAATTTCAATAATGTCTGAAAAAAAAAATTCCAATGTAAAACTTAGATGAACTTTCAATTCTAAATTGAATTCTTTTGTTTGTAAGTCCTTTGGAAAATCCGAAGCCCTAAAGGAACAAACTCTTCTGAAAACGATTGGATGCATCAGGGAAATTTTATGTATCTGTGACTGTATAAAAAAAAATTTAGTCATATAATCTAGGAATAAAAATGATTGTAAAATATCGGTTAGACGCCAAGTGGTATTCCAGTTAAGATAATCTTTAAAGCGAAGAACAATTTTGTGAATAACCGCCTCCATGTTTTGAAAATATTGTCGAAAATTTTTTTCACTTTAACATTGAAAAAAGTGAAAACTAACTTCATGGATATTGAATATTTTGAAGTATAAACGTCTAAAAGTAACTGTTTCCCTTAGAATATAGAGAGTACAGGAAGTGTGATAACCCAAATTTGGCATAGTGAAATTCTGGTTGTGTTAATATCTGTTGCCGCTGCATTGAAGCTCAGTGCAGGCGTGTAGTGGAATCAATATAGAGAGCGGGGCAACAAGATATATGGATGAAAATACTACAGTTGCTTCCACCGAAAATGCTTTTAGTCGTGCTCTTAGTCGCTGCCACTGCGCCAAGATACCCAGGGAGTTTCTCAGGTGTCATAAACGTCAACAAATCTTCAATAAACAAATATTTCATCGTTTTTGTTATTAATTTCAATTTAATTTAGTATAAAAATATGTTTAAAGTACACAAAATAATATTTTATAACTATACTTGCGTAAAAAATGATTTCCAACGTATATTTTCACGATATTCTTTCATATTAGGAAACTTCGTTTGTCAGCTGAAAATACATTTGTCTCTTTCTTCAATATAATTCTGACCTACTTCACGATACCATGAAAAAAGGCACGTTCATGCACACGAATTTTACCTATATTCTAAGCTACTTCCCTCAATATATGTTAAAAATAAAAATTTGTATATATCAACCCTACAAGGGGGTTGCCAGGTTAATAGATTTCTCTACCTGAAATTATAATGCTAATGACTGCACCTAAAATCTGAAGTCGCTATTTCAATATGCGTCTTTCACCAATGCAAAATATAAAATCGAAGCTATATTTTTTAATTTTGTGCCCATTTTTGAGTTATTTAAAATTTGTAATTTTTACACAACTGCAGGGCTACCAAGTTTTATCTCTCTACGTTAACGTTTTTTTCTAATCAGTATCCAAATTGGTTAAAGTAGTCTAATCCCGGTCACCCCCAATTCCCGGCCGCAATAGGCGCTTAGGAGCAGGCAGTTAGCAGTAAACAATTTGTTTATCGCATTTATGCCAGGAAGCAAAGTACGAATCAGTCTGCAGTGATAACAGCACAAACAGGTAATAACTATCAGTAAACATGTGATTTCGCATAAAGCGCGGGAATATTATATGAAAGTAAAGTCTAAGAACTCTACCCCCTTTCGTTTATTTGCGGGACAGGATTCGAGTGATTCATTTGACAATTGTTCCATCTACGCTTGCCAAATGAGGCACAAAGATATGGTGGGCGTATGATGCAAAAAAAATTCTACCCACTATGATGTCAAATTAATCAAGGTGAGCGTGTTGTAAGGATTTATGCCATAAGAATAAAAACACCGGTAGGAATATAGCTATGGATAACTTTTTACGACACTGCCGCTGGCTCGACTTTTAATGCCATGGAATCTCACCGTAGTGGACACACTGAAGAGAATAATAAGCCACAATATACCCTCTCAAATGTTGGCTAACAAATCACGGGAACCATATTCGTCTCTGTTTGGATTTAATACAGACAAAGCCACTATATGCTCATACGTTGCCAAAAAAATGAAAAGTGTAATAATGTTATCAACAATGAACTACATAGGCGAAGCAAGTGGCCCAAAAATTAAACCAACAATTATACACCACTACAACAGTTTAAAAGGAGGCGTTGCCAACATGAATAAAATGGTCACATATTATTCTACAAAGCGGAAGACAAAACGATGGCAATCAGCTATAATTTATTATATGATATATATACATAGCTAGTCTTGTAGCCTGAATAATTTATTTCGAGAATAACCCCATGACTGTAAGGGACACTGATAGTTGCCGTATATTCTTGAGAGATCTGGAAAAAATTCTGACAATGCCATCCATTGAGGAACGATCACAAGATCGTCGCTTCTTCCAGCACTTCGCGATTAAGTCTGGCATTGGAATATATAGGAAAGACTTTGGTATTTGCCCCACAGTATTCCTGTATAGCAGAGGGAAATACCAGCGAACGTCATGAGCTAGCTGGTACATGTTATTTATGCCGATCGTCACAGAGCTACCGAAAAACTCAGAAGACATGTAAGGCCTGAATAACAATTACGACAGATCAGTCAACTGCGACTTAATAGAAGAGTTCCCTTTAGATCGCAACAAGTTTTAAGTATCCCCACTTTTTTCTTGGCGTTGCTTTTCCATGGCTGACATAATTTAAGGGGAAGCTTTACTCAAAGTGCAAAGTTGGTGTCGGTTGCGGCCAACTTCAGTTCAATCACAGTAGTCAGCATGACATGTCACTTCTGGTATGTTCAAGCCAATGAAACCTTAATTTAATTATAAATTTCACTTCAGCGTCGATTTCGAAGCAATGTAGTTGTTTGGATTGTCAGGATTAAAATATACTAGTGCTGGATCCTGCACATGAATATCGAGGCCACGAACATTATTCCACTGAATGTTCACAGAAAGCTTTGGAACTAGCTTGGTCCCAAAGTAGTCATTCATAGACTTCTAGAAGTAACATTATTGTGCTATAAACAACACCCACGATAATAGCTTTAACAAGAAATTATGCTCAGCTATCACCTTACGAATTTCGTCTGAAATCCAAGGCCATTTTTTGTCACGAATACTACAAGTTTTCAAAGGTACATACTGTTTTAAAATAAAGCAGAACGGTGTTGGTTAAGAGAGAAAACCTTACAACCCAGGGTCTACTCATCATTGACATAAGAAAATTTCATTGCAATCACAAACCTCAAAACTCCCGTATACTAATTTTTTTAAAAAAACAGATAAATTAAGGAGACTTAAACATAAAATCATTATCAAAATTGTTTGGTAAGAAAATTTAAGTATGAACAGGAACTTTATCAATGTTGGTAAGCAAATAATCTCAGACGGCACAAAAACAAATAGTGGAGTCGGAGTGGGTGTATGGCCCCGGATGGTATATTTCGAAGGCCCTAGGCTCTAGCCCTATCGTATTCCAAGCTGGAGTATTACCAATAATAGCATTCGCCAATACCTATATTACTAGAGCCATAAAAGGCTCAACGATCAAGGACTTAAAGTCTTTCACTAATAAGTTAGTCTAGGATAGTCTGGGAATATCTCAAACCTCGTAAAAAATTATCGAGGAGGAACCAAGTTATCCCTATGTGGGTATCTTGGACATGAGGACCATAAATGCAATGAAGTTGCTGAAAGCATATCGACATCTTTGGCGGAATAATAAAGCTAACTTAGGAAAACAGGGCTTAAAAAGATAATAGACCCGCTCATTGCGGTGTTACCCAAACAAAATGGGCTTGGCTGAGATTTCATTCTGCCGCTTTTGTCAAGTTCCTCATGAAACCTCAGAGCACGTGCTCTGAAATTGCGAAGCATAGCCCAGACATTGATATCTCCAACTTCAAGACATGTTTTTTTTTCCACCAAACTACGTGTGGAATCTCAATCCCAGAATAGTTCTGAGTTTTATTAACAGTCTAAACCTACAAAGGGAGTAAATTGAACTTACGATACATCTTTCAGATAGAAGTGATTGCGAGACTAACGCATGCACACCCCTCCACGAATCTAATATAATCTAAGCACATAATCTAGTTCATAAGGCGAGAAAAGCAATTTAACTTTTATGACATTTTGAACATCCTCTTATTAGAATAGAATAAATCTATAATCAATTATGATAATCCTTCCTAAGCTAGGATGAGTGAAAATCCTAATCCATACATATTAACAAGAACCTCATACACACCTTTGCCATGTAAAAATATATATTATTAACAACAATCACCCATACCCACAAAACCTTTCAAAGCATCCTATGATGGCAAGTATTTCCACAAAATTATAATTACATACCTATTGACGCATTGATTGTTGGTTTTTGTATAGAAGGGCCAGCATTAATTAGAACGACCGCATTGGTACCGTACCACAGAGATGCTCCACAACGTGCCGAAAATTATTCCCGTAAATCCGTATATGCACATTATATTTGGTCACATTAACCCGGTAAACAGATCAGAACAATCGCCAAACTGAATTAAATTAGTTTCTCAAATTCGCAAATTCCATATTATGCCCAATCACAGAGACCTCTGCAAATGCACAGACCGCAAATGCTCCACCAATAGTAAGCCAGCGGAGAATTGAACTTTCAATTAATTTTTACTTCAAAATTAATCCAAACCGCATGGATATTAGGAGGAGGCGACAAAATATGTTGGGGGAGGTGAAAATGCACCAACATTGATATCTAAAAAGTATTAATAACTAGATAATTATATTTCTATCCCTAGGGAAGTATTCAATGGTTCCCAGAGCATAGAGAAATTGTGGGAAGTATGCACTTAACTATTATTTATACCTACCTCAATTTGCGTAAATCGTGCATACACATTTACCTGCAATATATTTAGGGATTTTCATTGAAATCCTAATTCTGCTTGAAATGGTCCTTGTAGGTATTACTAAAAAATCGGTGGATTTTTGATCATTCCATAAAATAAAAAAAAACAAGCACTTAGCTTCGGAGCATTTTGAATTGTGAGCTTTTAACAAACCATCGCGATGCCAGGGATTGTGTTAATCTTCTCCAACGTAAAAACGGTCAACAACAAATCCGATTTCCCAGAGCTGCAGAACCCTGAATGATTTGATCTCTAGCTAGCTCATAATATTTAGTCCAATTATTTTTAATGACAATTAAAATTTCACTTTTAATTGGTTGTGCCGCTAGGTAATCCAATTTAACGAAAGGATTTAAGAGCTTTTGTAATTTAAATAGCTCTGCATGCGGAACATGTCTTGCTATATACCTATTGGTATATGTATATGTATACATATGTAGTACCTTCATAGGAGTAGTTGTGTGCAGGGCGTGCATTAAATCCGAATCGGAATCCTTAATTCCTGTTGGTATTTACCATCATGTTGATATGACAAGACTTCTGAAGGACACGTTTCAGAATTGTTAGGGTCTATGCCTGTTTGTTTGCTGGTTTCGTCGAAGTATGGGATAAGAGAAGGAGGAGGGCACAAACTGAACATGGGTGGAGCAGATAGAATTGTGCATATGTCGTCGATTAACACAAAGAATATCATTTGTTTTACTGGAGGTGGGTAGGATAGCTTTAGAAAGGACCTCAGTTACCTATTTCATGGTATTACTCTATTGTTTCTGTAGTATTAAAATTTTATCCGTTCCTTGAATAAAGATTTATGATAGCCGAAAACATATTTTGAAACCTAACCGAAGATTATTTGTTTTTTTTTTGTTTTGTTTTAGAGAAGAACACCTTTTATCCCATTTTGTACCCGGAAGATAACTTTAATGATGAAATTCCTGCAAGTAATAAACTTGTGGAACATATCACACTTTACAAATGGTTTAAGGTTTTTAGGGGAAACCCCCTTTATTGTTTACGATTATGGAATTCTATTTGAGTACTGTAACGGTATGTATCCGTAGGAAGAGCTAAGTTTAATTATGTTGTACACCTGTTCTTGATAAATATTTTATCATTCATTGTTGTGTTGAAGTAAACGGATATCATACTTTAAGAGCTTGGGTAAAATATTCGATTTTTTCTTTTTTTTTAGGCCATTCCCTTAACTCGTACACGAATTTGTCTGTCTATATATTTCTTTTTTACTATTTTCGACACTCTCGTAGACCCACTTTTCGTCATCCCAGCGAGCTGAAATTTGGCACACAGGTTCATGTCGCGTGACAATTGATTCTATCAAAATTTGAACCGGAAATTTCCATGGAAAATCGGGAATCATTTGACAATTTGGTACAAATTTGATTAGTGATAAATCCGTTTCAGGAAAAATGCAGAGTTTTCCGATTTTTCCGAAAAAGTTTTCCGGAATTTTCCGACTTTTCCGGAAAATTTTCCGGTAAAAAAGTTTTCTAAATTTTGCAGGATCAAGTTCCCTATCAACTGGCATCATTACTTTCTCTCCGACAACGGTGAAAACTTGCAGAAAAAATCGAGGAAAATTCATGTAAAACGCTTTTCCAGAGTTTTCAGACCAAGGAAGCGTTTGAGCGTTTTGCAACCTAAGACAAAGTTGTAGAGCGAAATGAGTTGCATAAAGTTGCTTTTGTGGAAAACTCCATGGAAAACCCGGAAAAGCGGGAAAATTATCGGACAAATTTTCATCGATATGATTAGTGATAAATCTGTTTCAGGAAAAATGCAGAATTTTCCAATTTTTCTGGAAAACTTTCCAAAAATTTTCCGACAAAAAAGTTTTATAAGTTATGCAGAATCATTTTTTCCGTCCTACTGGCATCAATACTTTCTCTTCAACAATCATGAAAACTTGTATGAAAAATCGAGGAAAATTCATGTAAATTTTTAAAAAAAATTAGTAATAGGAAAAGTCTGTGGAAAACATGTAAAATCGGGAAAATTCATGTTATATGGGATCAAGTTGGAATATAGCTAAAAAGCGCTGTTTAAAACATAATTTGAATATCAGAAAACCGTTGCAGTACTTCAACGATTTGATACTCGAAAAAGTTTTGTTTTCGGATCGGCACCAAACATGACTTAAAAATTATTTTAAAATATCTCCATGTAGCACGTAATAACAATTTAGTTAACGTGAAAAAGGCAGAAAATAAGATAAGTAAAAAACGAGTTTTCAATCAAAACTGAGGCCAAGCCGCATGAAAAAGTAGAAAATAAACTTTTCTTCACACACAGAGGTGGACTCAGATTTTATTCGCTGACAATCATCGATATATTTCAGTATGATCAATCAGAGGTAATAACTGATTTGATTCATGAAGAGAAAGAATATTCAAGAGAAATGTCCCAATCAAAAAGTCTGAGTCCACAGCTGTGTGTGAAGAAAAGTTTATTTTCTACTTTTTCATGCGGCTTGGCCTCAGTTTTGTTTGAAAACTCGTTTTTTACTTATTTTATTTGTATTCAAATTATCAGAAAAATTTGGAAAGATTGCGGTTAAGTGACAATTTTCCAACGTCATGTCAGGAGAAATTGAAATGTTGTTACAGAAAAATGCATAATTTCATAAAAAATATAGAATAATGTTACGAGCGTGGCCTTAACTCGTATTTAAAACACAATATTTCAAATATAATACACAAGCCTTCTGTATTCTACCCTACTGTTTACTTTTATCAAATTTACAAACAATCAGAGACGCCTTCTGGTGGTGACAAGTGCCATATTTATACTCTACACAATGTATCCGAAGATTCCATTCTAGAAACATCAATTCTCCGAACATTAAGTTGTTTATGTCCGAACCAATAGATTTCGCTTGTCCTTTTCTAATGCACGTAACGATATGTTAAAAAAATCTGTCTTGTTTTGGAAATTATAAATTTAACAGTATTTCGTGGACGATAGAGGTGACTTTTCCAAACAAGAATTTTTAATTTTTGTCGTATATTTTGACATTTCTGCACAATTTTATCGTACCTCGATTTTCACCATCACAGCTCATTTTGATTTAGCATTTTACCCCAAAAATTAATTAAAATTATTTGGGAAGCGTCAGGATATACGATGAAAAGTTATGGCAAATTTATTAATTGTTCTAGAAGTTGTGACAAAAGTTTTGAACTTTGGAAAAAGAATATTCAACAGGAAAAGTTTGACGAGAAAATCATAATTAAGAAAGTCGAATTGGTTGGACACAAACACATTAATGCGAAGTAGGCAGTCAATTAGAACCTCCATAGGACGGAATAGCAAAGCATAGTTGAAGAAAAGTATTTTGACAGGTTTCGTTCTAGGATTCGGGAATTTGGAGGATTTTGATAATATCAGTGTATAGCAATAATAATTTTTCGATACTTGATTAATTAATAGTTTTATTAAATTTAAGAGTTTAATTTTTATGATAAGCATTCTTGCAAATTCGTATGTTAACAGGGTTTTTTGTTTTGCCAAATGTATATTCGCTTACTACACAAAGTTTCCTTTTTTCCCATTTTCATGTTACTCTTTCTCAATCAAATACAGTACTGTGCAAAAAAACTACTCACTTTCATTTTCAATACATCTGTTGGAATTTCTTGGAACTGTGGCTAGGGCTGTAAATTTTGTTGCAGTCATTAGGTACTTTCGGGTGTCTAGTTTCTATAAAAAGTAATCGAATTTTTCAAATACTGCATTTTGTTTGCAGGGTAAGCAATTGGTATTGGCACGAGAGAATATGTCGACACGTGAAATAGCAGCTAGGTTGGGTTGTGCACAACGAACTTTTGCATGGAATTAAAAAAAAAACAAGTGAAAAAGCTAGAATTGGTCTAAGACCAATTCTTATGATACCCTAGATGAATGCCCGTATGAAATTTCGTATGGTCACCCATTTGAGCAATTTTGATTTTTAGCAATGGTTTCTCGCATATATTTCTAGAACGGCTCGTCGGACAGAAAAAATGATTATAATCAATTTTATAGGATTTCTTATTTTGAAGAAGCTTTTAGTACAATTAAAATGTCTAGGACTGATTGTTTTCGAAGTATATGTAAAAAACCAAAAATTTTATATGGTAACACCAAGAAGGGGTTGCCCGATTTAGTGCATTTTTGTAATTTTATTTGCTATTAGTATGAAAATACAGTGTACCAAATTTCAGCTTTCTATATCGACGTGTTCTCAGGTACTGTCCAAATATATAGTGGAAAACGAAATTTTTGTATGGCAACCCCACGAAGGAGTTGCCCGATTTGTCTCATTTTCGAACTTAATTTTACTTTTTTTTTTAATGGCCGTGTACAAAATTTCAGCTTTCTAAGTGAACGCGTTCTCGAGTTATCGTGCGCACGGACGGACGGACGGACGGACAGACGGACATGCAAAAATCAAAATAACTTTTAATTTTATGCATGGGTGTCCAATCCATTTTGCTCTACCATCATTATTTCTGTGCGTTACAAACGGAATGGCAAACTTAGTATACCCTATAGATTTCATCTAGGGTATAAAAATCATAAAATGGGCAGTACGAAAAAGATTCCTGGCGCCCCAAATTCCACGTAATAGACTTAGAACTGCTACAGACCTTCGGCATGACCTTTTTCGAGTACGCGGGACATAAATTTCTAAAAGCGCTATAAGGCGGAGATTAAAAAGGCCAAAATTACAGCCCGTCGTTCTATGAAGAAGCCACTTTTAAGCTGCAGATGAGGCGAACGCGTCCACTTTGTGCTAAAGAGCATTATTTTGTGGACCCAAGAAATGTGGAATAAAGTAATCTTCTCCAACGTATCGAAGTTCACGCTGCATGTTGGCAGACTGTTTGTTCGGAGCAGGCGTGAAGAAAAAACTGGATTAAGAATGCATGCAGGCTTTACCTAGAAGAAAGGAAGTTGCAATGGTGTGGGGTTACTTTTCTGGAGATGAAAAGAGTCGATTGTGCTTTATTGACCGAAAAGCCACTGCGAATTTGAATTTGGATGTTCTACTGGATCAGGTTGAGCACATTGTTATCGAGTTGTTTGGAGACATCTGTGTCTTTGTCTACCAGCAAGACATTGCTCCATGCCACACTGCTAGAACGGCAAGTAGCATTGTAAAAATGTTGTTAAATTAAATGTTTTTTGTTAACCTGCCAGCAAGGAACAACAAGTCTTAAACCGGATAAGAATTTTTGTTATTTTTCAATTTACAGATGAAGACCTATCTACAAGATAATAATATCGAGTTGTTAAGTTGGCCTCCATATAACGCAGATCTCCAACCAATCAACTATGTCTGGGCTATACTAAAACTAAAAGTGGCAAGGAATTGACCAGAGACAATTGCAGGATTTAAACGTCTGATGGTGATATTTGGGAGTCCAGACCAGCCCAGTACATTGCGCAATTGAGCAGAATCCATGCCTAATAGATGTAAGGCTGTTATAACGGCCAACGGAGGGCCTACAAAATATTGATTTATTTCATTCGTTAATTTATTCAGTTATTAAAGAAGAAGAGAAATTTAAAAGTGCCTAACGCTAATGAAAGTATTCCAATTCTTCAACCTTCTAAACCCTATTGAAACTCAAGGTTTTGCCGTAATTCCGAAACATCAGCCTGTTCATTCATGATTTATTTCTTTTTTCTTTTTTCTCTATTTAATAATGGTTTTAAATTATCTAGAAATGTTGGAAGTAACCATTATTGTACATATTTGGCATAGAAGACTACAAGTGACATATTTGGGCTTATTCATGAAAATTAAGTTTTTTGCATAGTACTGTATTTGTTGAGCGAAAAATTAAACAATTCGGATTTTTCATTTATATTCATTATGAAAATTTTTAATACGAATTTGATCGCTAACAATATGAATGGGCAAACGCATGAAAATTATTTGTTTCTTTTGTTACAATAATTTTTTTATGCTAACATTTTCATTTTGATTGTTAATTTTATACTCGATTTATGTTAGTATCTAACTTGCAATTATATTAGATTTTTGGACGAAAAATTATATAAAAGCGTTTTTTAGTATATTCCACATTAATCATATCAATCCCACCGCTGCCACCATTGATCAAATCTTTCGCCGAGTAGCCGCAAAGTTGTAAATAGCACTGAACAAAAAACAACAACAACAAATACTTTTTTCCTCTAGGCTATATACGTTTTAAAACTTACTAATTCTGTCAACACGAATATAAAAAAAAAACTGGAAAAAATCTTTCCATTGCAAATGCTACTTAACTGGGGTAAAAGTTGCGGTTTAGGGCTCAGCCCGCAAAAGCCCAATTAGCTCTCTTTATACGGAGGAGAGTTATTCCTACCTTTGCGCCTCCAAAACTGGGTAGTATTACCCTTGAATTTAGAACTCAAGCCAAATACCTAGGAGTGATACTAGACTCTAAGTTAAATTGAAGCACAAATGTGAATGAGCGCGTCGAAAAGGCTGCCATTGTACTGTATACTTGCAAGAAAATTGTTGGCAAAACGTGGAGAACTCACCCTCGCATTGTGCACTGGATGTACATTGCTATTGTGAGACTCATCCTCTATGGAATCTTGGTATGGTGGAATGCTTTAGAGAAATCTATTCACCTGAAGAGTCTCACAAAGATACAGAGAGCTGCTTCTCTAGGTGTAACAGGTGCTCCTCGTACAACACCAACGGCAGTAATGGAGATCATACTCCGGCTCCTGCCCCTTGATATTTATGGGAAAGCTGGAAAAAGTTCATTAAGACTTAAAGAGTCAGGCTGCTGGATAACTGCAAATCTTGGTCACAGCAAGTTCTGTCCTGAGGACTGTAGGCGGGGAGCTACGAACTATATCGTCCCTAGACTAGACTTCGAGAGAGGTTTCTCAACTAGCATTCCTATCAGAGAGGAATGGGATGATAATCGCGTGGTAGAAGACCCTGATATATATGTCTTCACAGACGGTTCGAAAATGGATGTGGGAGTTGGAGCCGGGATGTACTCGACATTCCCTTAAATGCAAGAATCGTATCACCTACCGGACTACTATAGTGTGTTCCAGGTATTACCAAAACAGCGAGAATCCTGGAGACAAATTATGTTGTACCCAGTGATCGAGTTATCAGGATTTGTATTGACAGTCAAGCTACAATCAAGATACTGAACTCGAGCAACAATAAATCGCGCCTTGTGCAACTGTGTCGCTGTGAGCTAGGGAATTTGGTGATAACCATAGCGTTATTGTCTGCTGGATGCCTGGTCACAGTCACAAAATGGTAACGATGCAGCTAGTACTCTGGCCAGAAAGGGCTCCGCTTTGAATTCTTGCTTTGCGGAGGAACCAATAGATTGGCCCCTAGAATCAGTGAAGAGGATTCTAGACGTACAGACATGTAACCTGGAAAATCGCAGATGGGGAGAATTGACCATATAGCAGTATCCTGAGGTTTGTCCTAAGAGGAGCGAATCTCTGCAGAAGAGGAACCGTAATGATCTGCGTAACCTTATCGCAGTTATTACGGAGCATTGTCTCTTCGGTAAACATGCAGAGCGCATGCAAGCTCCATACAATGACTTCTGCAGAAACTGTATGGATGAGGAAGATATTGAGAGCGTGCACCATCTGCTGTATGAATGCCCTAACCTTTCCAGGCGTAGGAAGAATGCGGTCGGAAGCTACTTCTTCGGCGAATTGGGGGGGAGCTGGCTTAGCTCTTGTGGCTGGTTTCAGCGCACCCCTTAAATCTGAGGTATCTTTCCCAGGTAGGTTCCCAGCAAGGTGGTATCCCAAAGGGCCGCAAATTGTCTAGGCTGATCGCAGGAGTGCGATAGACCCCACTCTAACCTAACCTAACCTAACCTGCTCTATAATGAACTCAATGGGAGCTGATGAACAGTGTCTTATATTACACACTTAAAACACAGCATTTTAAACCATCACTAAAATATCGTTCAAAGTCTTCTCAACCCAAAAATTACTTCGCCCAGTCTAAGTCAGAACAAACTAAAAGAGCCCCAGTTTTGAACATGTAATTCACATTTTTGAGCAAAATTTGTATATAATTAGCTCTTTTCGCGTTAGAATGTCGATAAAATAAAACAAAATAGCTCAATAGTTCTCGATAAAATTGAACAAGTTAAATATTTTTACAGCAAATATTTAATGAAAATTAATTATACACAAATTTCTAATCCAATTAGTTGAACTTTTCTATACTCACTCACACAACATTTAACATAATTGAGAAAATTAGACTAATTTCGGTATCGATTCATTTCATGGCATTAATATTGCCGATAAATATGGTAACTAATTCAATTTTGTTTATTTTGAATTATTAATTAACTAATTTTCTCTGTCTTAAAATCAATTTTCTATAGAAAATTAATTTCATAAACGACAAAGCAACCTCGATGACCTCTGTATGTATATTAAATTAGATATGGAACTTCAAAAATATTTCATTTGTTGGAATTTATAGTTAGTTAGAAGTATTGTCACAATGTCGGGTTTATCTATTCCAACAATCACAGCTTCTTAAGTTCACAAACTTTATATGTACCTAACTTGAAGAAGTTAAGGTGCGCCACAATTAAACTGTCCTTCAACTTTGTTCAGAACTTTGTCAACTTTGTCAATCACTTTTGATGAGGAAAAGGGTTATGAAACTGTTCCTGTAATAATATTATAATTTCAGCAAAATTAGATTGGAATTGTTCAATAACACTAACGTAACATGGGTTTTGTACATGACAAATATCTGTTGTATTTTTGAAAAACCGTCCTACATGTTGCAATTCTAAGAAATACCTGGAATATTGATTTACATGTACTATATATGTAGATTGTAGTTATGTTATAAATATTATGTAGACAAAAGTGAAAATATACTAAAAAATAGCATGACATATTTCGTGGATCCAGATGTGCAAGCTCCCGCTTATTTGGCATTAATTCTGCTACAATATCGCAATTAAAATTTTAAAAAGAAAACGTGTTGCGTGAAATAATGGAAGTTAATAAAATAAAGGAAGAATTATCTACGTATTGGAGATGAATTGTTTTTTAAAATATTTATGTACTTATTTAGATAAGTTAAGTAAAGACATACCCAACAGAGAGTTACGAAAGAGAGAAATGTCATCATCATCCAACTTCTTTCTACAAACCGATTCCAAGAAAACAATGCTTCCACTTGTGAAATAATGCAAGAGAAGAGTCTTCACCAGCCTGGACTGAAGAACAGGAAGGAGAATCCTCGCAAAAAACCACAACCTACGAAGTATGCCATAAATATCACAGTTTTAATCTGGTCGTAGCAAGTCATAGAAGTGTTGCGGATAATTCCTAAATTTCGAGCACAAGTAACGCCATGTAATCATGTAAGTGGATTTATTAGGATTTAAAAGTAAGTAATGCGTCTTAGAACACTTAGAGATTCTCTTCACGTCTGAGTTAATTCTCTCGGCATAATCCTCAATAAGACCAACCGACATATACAAATATATCTGTGTGTCATCCGCATTCGAGTGTATTTTGGAGTCTTCTATTATATTGGGCAGATCATTTATGTATATACTGAGCAAAAAAGGCTCAAGATTGAACCCTCAGGTATTCCACAATTGAGAGGCAAGCTTCTCGAAAGCAACTCATGGACTTTGACTTGTGGAGATCTTCCAGTAATAATGCTTATGATAAGTGCCACCGAGGATGAGGAAAATCTGAACTTTTCTTAAAAGACGGTAAGCAGGTAGCAATAGTAGACGCTGCCAAAGGCTTTACGAAAATCCAGAAGTGTACAGACTGTCGAGAGATCTACTAATGGTTACTTTCAATAAAGCAGCATTATAGCTGTATAGCAGCTCTGAATCCTGACTAACACGGGGTGAGCAATTTATTTGATTCCAAGTAAAGTAAGATCTGTTCGAGCATGAGCTTCTTGATCGCCTTGGACAGAAAACACAGAATACTGATAGGTCGAAAATCACTTGGGTCATTAGGAGATACGATTGCTAAAGTTGAAGGGGCAGCACAATCGTAATTTTCCAAATTATAGGAAATCGCAAGGATTTGAAACTCGCATTAAAAATATGGAAGATGGAATAAACGAGCCAAGGCAATATCATTTTTATAAAACGTGGTGATATTTGATCGGATCCGACTGCCTCAGACTTAACAGCATTAATGGGGCTAATAACTTGGATAGCATCAACACAGCTAAAGCTGAAATCACCTTCATATGCCCGAGAATCTTCGACCCCCGAAGAGGTGGGAGTAACCTCTAAATCAGCACGAGATGAGATGTTATGAGAAGTGAAATACTTATTAAGAGAATTAGGATCAGTATCGAACTCTGGGGCAACTTTCCGGAATATGGCAGCATTTCTGTTTGTAAACATCATGATTAACTTCGGTCTTTATACGCAAAAATCTTCTGTGTAAAAAATCGCGTTCGACAATCAATCCCTTATTTTCCGCAGAAAATCATAGACAGCCCTTCTGATTCAGGATACATAATCTAAGGGGAACATATTTATTAAAAAGGATATATTTGAGTTTAAGAAGGCAATTTCATCATCTACAGAGGGATAATAACTAACGGACATATTTCACCTCTTCGGATTGAGCTTCAGTGCTGCCCTCTGACAATCATACGTGTGCTATTAGGTTCCAGCTTCGCAGCAGTATTATGATAACTCTTTCCTTCAACAGGAATAGATGTGGTGGCTGACATACCCGATGGCGTTTGCTCAATAAGAAATTCTGCTGGAAAGTTCAATGCATCGCTGGGATCTTCTAAGGCTTGCCTCAGTTATAAAAAAAAAAGTTTCATGCTTTAAATTGATCAGGCCTATGAATTTTTTGCTGCTCCATCTTTTTAATTGTCCTTATTTATTTTTAATATTGTAGGTATTATGTCAATAATTGGCAATAAGTATTATTTCCCTTTTAATTTAATAATCGAGTTTGTTTTATTTCTGCATTAAAGAATCATTTTTCTATTTATAGGAATTAACGTCATAATCTGAAAAATATATCCTTATCCCTACAAGTATAGAAGATGGTATTTTGTAAGTGAAAAGACTGAGTGAGTTTGTGCCTCTACCAAAATATCTAAACAAATAATTAATCAATGAATTTCTCGGAATTCTTTTTCTATATGATTGGTTTGCTTAATTCATGTTTACTTAAAGTGAAGTTGGTAAGACTTTCCCACTTTCATCCTCTGATAAAACTGCTTCTATTTAAGGTGCTTTACGATTGGACATATCCTCCTAACAAGGTGAACAACATTTTCTTTTAATACGTCAAATGTTTAAATATTAATAATAACACAGAACCTACTACATAAACTAAAAGTACATAAATATAGCCAGGTCCGCACTGGGTCTTCGAACCGGCCCGTGTAAATGGCTTCAAACCAGCCTTCAAAAATGACTTTGCTAAAGCAAACAACCCAAATAGAACAAAAAAGAAGTTTTGTGTTTGCAAATAGTTTTTGCAATCTCAATTAGGTACACATATACTTGTGGCTCAAATTGAATATTTCTCACTGAACCGAGCAAAACAAAGTTAAAATCTTTGCTAATCGAAGAGAAGTCGACTGACAAATAAATATTGGTAAATTTCAAACAAGCAGTGCTAGGTTGCATACTTAATACATATATAAAATTGGTACAATTTGCAAGCATTATGCACAAAAACATTACAACTAAAACAGGGTTTCTCTGTGAAAATGGTATCGGAGTGCCAAAAATTTTACTCGTGAAGAAAAGAACTGAGGAGAGAAGTGCGCTCTTTATCCACCACTCTTTATTTTTTTCAAATTTTTTGTAACAGCTTAATTTACTAATATGACCCAATATAGTAACAAAAACAATAGCACTACTTCACCAAATACAGATAAATTCAGACTTCTTAATATTTGATAACTTTCTTTAATTATAACTTACATCAATTTATTGTTAAAAACTTACTGACCGATGACGGTGCCAATGCCAATATTAATGAAAAAAGTATTTTGATTTCTTCCAATCAGAATTGTACTTTTGTGGCCGCATATTGTATTAACAGCATGAGAAATTTGGCGTTAGTTAAAGACTGAGTTAATAATTTTCTCATTGGCCATGTGTAGTATTCTAATTCAAGATTGCAAGGTTGCACTTTCTCTTACGCATATTCAACAAAAATATTGAACAAGTGCCAGAAAGTAGGTAATTATCGTTTGGGATTGCGCTTATTAAGCCATTTTCGTCTAAGTATAATTTCAGATTCATAAGTCTCGCCGTTTTCGAGAAAAACGTCTGCGCGTTACGTTTTTGCCTTTGTTGTACGGAACTTTAAAAACACATTTTCCATGCGTTTATCTAAATAAAAATGATACTCGTACATATGATGCTAAATATAATCCCAAATGCGTTAAAAACAGTGAATACTTTTGAAGCCACAAGATTTGCCAAATTTAATAATATGTTGGCATCATCAACCTGCTATCTTACTTTCACTCCCTGTCATTTGGGACATTTCTCAGTAGTTTTAAAACTCAGAGCTCTCCTTTACCGCAGCCGCAGCGACGGCCAGAATTACATCTGGTAAATACGTGTTGTGGTCGTGATTAACCCGGAAACCACGACTCCACGACCACCGGACTATCGAGCTAGCACCTGATCGCCTGTCCTCCCAGTCCGGCTCTGAATATAGCAAAAGAAACTCTAAACTAAATCTGTATACATTTATTTTAAATTCTCTACTTTGTCCAAGCCACAAGAAAAACAAGTTCGGTTCTGATAGTCGAAATTTATTTCTCTCTCAACCAGACTTTTGTATTTCGGAATTCCATAGATTCAAACAGGTAAAACCAGAGTCAAATTTAAGTTATTTGTTGCTGTCGCTTTACCTTTTCGATTTAATTTCAGGTTTGTCTGCCCAATGTTCAGAACAATGTCCACTACAGAGTAGAGTATCTAATAAAGGATCTAAGCTCGCATAACATGGGTGGTTTTCCAACTAACTATACAGAAGAAAGTTTCTTGTTACTAAGGGACGAGGTATATAAATTGATTTATTTCAATTAATTCTTAAAAATAAAACAATTTCTTTAGAGCATGAATTTTATAAATCAAGGACATAGAAGGACACAATACACTTATGTATCGTTATGATAATATTCCGCCCGATGGGATTAATTTTAACAATTTCAACAATTTTTGGTATCTTTTTAGTCAAATATTGGTATACTCTTAGGACATTCCTGACTAAACAACACTGCATAAGTATTGGTCACGTTCTACAGCAGTAGCTACTTATATACATAGAAAACATAATATAAATGAAATCCATAGCCATATCACCATGCCGATAATGAACACACGCATCCCATCCCACTCCCATTTTGTTCTCATATTTCCAAACATCTTGTAGCTAAGGTCTTAAATAACAAAGGACATATTATCGACTTGAGCTCCTCAATAGCAGAAATGGAAAATAAAAATAGAATATAATCAATTAATTAAGGATATACTTCTCCTCTGGTGGCACAAGAAAAACTTCAATCCTCAATAATTAGGTAGCCTGCTCGCTCACACATTTTTTTATATTTAATTTATTTATTTTTTCATTAAACTCATAGCAACACGGAGGTAAATTAACCAAATATAACGTCGCTATAAGTCAAACTAAACAATCAAACATTTTTCATAATTTAGGTTTATTTATTATGTATATGTAATATAATTGTTTATCAACAGAACGAGGAAAAAATTCTAATTATGTATAATTGTACTTATTAAATACAAAATATCGATTAATTAGCAAACTCAATGCTCTTAAGGACTTCGGGCGAACTGGTGCTTAACTTTATTTAGAGGAAGGAAGAGAATTCTGTCGCAAGTTGAAAACAAAGGCATTCAATTGTTGAGGAATACAAATAATAGTGGGAATAATTAATTTCTAACAATTTACAAGTATTTCATTTTCGAGCATTAAAGATTTGCTAAGACAATATGAATGAATTTCAATCCCCTTCAGATTTCTTTGTACCTCATTGATTATATGTTAATGAGACATTTGAGATGCCTTAAAACATTTTACACGTATGAATACTTTTTCTAATATATGAAAACTGTTCGCTGGAATCTGTCAATATAGTTGTCACTGGATGAAAATGTTCTGATATTTTAACTCTTCACTGTTTACGTGAAATACAGGTAGGGCTGACTCCAGGCGCCGACATAATTATTATTATTTATTATTTATTTAATTAATAAAACTCTACACAATTAGGTCTTAACTTCTCATTGTGTGTATGTGAATGTATACAAAGAGAAACAATTAATAAACGTAAATGTTAATTTAAAATTAGTTTTATGGTAGATGTAGTTGCTATAAATTTGAAAAATGTAAGAAAATAATTCGCCAATCTGAAGAAAAAAAACCGAGGCAGGCGTTTGCCGCGAGGAGCCTTATATGGAAATTACTATATACCTTGAAAACCATGTCACAGTGTTCCAAGCGGAAGTGAAGGCTATCCTGGAAGCGGGAAGGCATCTACTCAATTCAGCTACTGAAAATAAGAAGATCGCCATCTGCTCGGATAGCCAAACCGCTGTCATGATCTGGCCAAAACCAATTCTATCCTCCAAACTTGTTTTGGAGTGTAAAACCACCCTGAATTCCCTCTCTTGGAATAACACGGTACTCGTTTTTGGGTGTCAGGTCACAGTGATATCAGCGGAAACGAAAAAGTGGACGAGCTTGCTCGTTTTGCGGATCGCAACAAAACACCTTGGTGTTAATATTTCGATTTGGGCCGACCGCCAATACAGTCGTCTTTGGTTAGATGACCCTTCAGGTCGAACTAGCAAGGAAATGTGTGGTAGACCTAACCCACAATTAACGAACAAATTATTAGTGCCCAACAAGCCAACCCTGAGAGCTCTGGTGTCAACTATCATTGGGTACTCTTTTTTCAGGGGTTAACTAAACAGGATGAAGTTAGTTGATGATCCTGTATACAGAGAATGCGGGGAGCAGTGTTGAGCAAAATGTAATTTGATTAACAATTACAATTAACCATGTAATCGGTAATCAGATTACTTTGTAACAGATTATTAATGTACTCCATTTCCATAATTACATAATGTAATCGAATAACGTGTAGTGTGATTACATGTTAATTTGATTACACATTAATCGATTATATGTTAATTTAGTTTCAATGCAATGTGATACACTGCCGAGATATAAGCCTTCTAAATTTTATGAATTTCATTCCCAAATCCAATTTTTGCATACTGGAGTATTGTGTAAATATTGAAAGAAGTTATTTAATTAGATATTAAAAAATAGTCTATGCAATTGACAATTCCATAGTTATCCACTTCACCCCGTTTGACTCTACAAATTTGTTACAATGTAATTAGATTACCAAATAATCGAACAGATTACACATTTGATAGATTACATATTCTCTCATAAGTAATCTGATTGAAATGTAATCAAATACAATTTAATTAGATTACTTGGTAATTTGACTAAACTGTAATGGAATTATTAATTAAATTACACTGGAATCATATTACGCCCAACACTTTCTCTGTCCGTCCCTCTCAGGAAGGAAATACAGTTTTCTTGGCTCGCATCTCCTGAATGAACTGCATGATGTCAGCAGGGAGGCCTGGTGGCGAATACTGAACTTCAGAAGAGCATTGTTGTGGCCCACGTTCCAAGGACCCCGACGGGAGGTCTTAACATCTCTGCAATCCGTCCATCTTTCACGGACAGCCACGCTTTGCTTCAAATGGGATAATATGTCACAGTCTGACGATCCTGATAGCAAATTTCTGTCCTGTAGCAACAGTGCCTATAGGAGGCACCAGCAAGATTAAATTACGGTTAGATCGATAAAAAGCTCAGGATTACGAGATTAAAGCAAATTAAAGAGTAATCGAACCGCTCAATACTTGACATGTACTTATAGACCACATCCGAATACGGTTTTAACATAAGCTGATAAGTGATCATAGCGTCTCAGGTTATACAAACCTATATCTGATAGCAGATTTGTATGAGCAACATTCACTTTCCTCATTGAAACAGAGTCAAGTTAGTAAGAGATTTCACAACCGTAGGTAAAGATAGAAAGTTAGTAGAGGCAGATAGGTTGCAAAAGGCACCATATACTTTAGATACGAGGCTATTTATGAGGTCGCATCATGTAAGTCTAGTAAGTATATGAACTTATATCAAGACTTCTCTCAGAATTTTTAAATTCTGTACCATTACTATCGAGGAGACAGCTCGTTCTTAAAGTTAGTTTTAGAGGCATTGAGCAATAGTTAATTATTTGACTCCTAGCGACAAATAGAAATGAGATCATCATTAATTTTTTATACAGTATCTTCAATTAAACCGACCGATAAAGGCAGGTATAATTTTTTTTTTATATTATTAAGCCAAGCTCACGGATACTCTATGATGAAAAGCACAGAATGGCAGAAAGGAGATAGGGAAAGGATTTGGGGATAAATACTTGAACATCATCGACGTACATATGATATTATCCAGAGATAATAATAGAGGAAAGATTTGAATAACAATGGTACTACGATCGCGCCCTGAGGTATGCCGTAAGTGATACCGATACTCCTGGTAAGATTTTCGAAAATTTAATTCGGCCGGTCCCCGTTCCCACAGACTTCAGGTGACCACAAATGACCGATGCCAATGCGCATGTGCATGTGCCGAATTCCTATAAATAAGTAGGAGAGATGAATATGAAGCAGCAATATCATGCTTGGATTTATATAGAGGAATTTATTTGGATTTAGCCAACGACTATTATCGACGAACCACTTATAGATTTTATCTCGTCATTCTCGTTGATTCTGGATACCCAGTATTGCACCAGACCGATGACTTTGCGACCAAAATAAATCTGTACATCGTCACCATACACACATGTGAACAGATGAGTTCAAAATTACTGTCAGTAGGTCATTAATAAATACATATACTGAACAGAACGAGTCCCAGAATAGATCCCTGTGGCACAATTGTAAGCAGACTAAGTTATAGTGACTTAGATTTAGTAAGAAACTTCTACTTAGCCTAATAGCAAGTGGACTAAAATCAAAATCAATAGCGAGGAAGGTAAATTTTAGGGTCCTATCACATTAGAACGAATGAAAAAGTAGTCAATGCCACCATATAAGATTCGAATTGAAATTTATTCGATGTTAAAAAAATATTTTTATTTGATATTGAGTTTATTCGAAAATATATTATGATTTTATAAACTACCCTGTAACTTTCTTATTAGTCATCTTATGAACGCAATTATGGCATTATTCAATAATAGACACTCCGGGCCTTCTACTGATACTGAGAGCTTAACCTCTTTCTTACTGTCCTTGAAAATGGTAACGGATAAGTTGTAACTAGTTGGGCTTAAATGAAAGGTAATAGCACCTTAATAGTGGGTCTTCTAGAAAGAACAAAAACAATTTATATTTTCAGAAAAAAAGCCCGCGAAAAATACAATTTTTCAAATTAAGAGATTATAGGTGTATAAAGAGGGTGTAAAAATACGGGTTTGCAATCAATTATAGTCCATCAGGAGAATAATAAGAAAGTTACACAGAGTGATTTAAAAACCATTTCCAAGAATGTTAAAAGAGATATTTAGATCCAAAAAGGCCTACTAGGGAATATGAGGAATCTTGTGGGATGAGGCATATTCGTCTCAGCTAGGACAACTTTTATAGATTGTGGTTTGAGATTTATATGACTCTGCCATGACTAAACATGTAAAATTTCTGTAAAAAGATCTAATCGCCTTAAAGTTTTCAGCGATTATGCTTAAATTCAAAAATCATCCAAAATATTTAGTCAACGACTTCAAAACTCCTTAATAAGAAGCCATATTCTCCCACGGCCTCTATTTTAATATTCCCAATCCCTTTTGAATACAATGTTATTGCTCCTCCTCCTACTCCTCTTGCACCAACTCCTAACCAAAAGTAAAAATAAATCCACCGTCAGACAATCCGAAAAAGTTTCCTAGCTTTTTGCATGGAAATTTATGTATTTCCAGTCACGCAACCAGCTTACTTTGGGAATTATGTATATAACTTGGAAGCGATTGAATACTTAATTAGGTGTCATTAATATTTAATCCCCTTCAAGTTGATCCATCTACAGTTCTAGTGTCTATCCATCATAATATCATTGCTATTCCCACTTGGAATATTGTGTTTTGCGGAATGTGGCACATTCGGTTATTTTGCGATTCAGTTTTATGTGCCTACCCTCATCTCTTAAAAATTGATTTCTGCTACAAAAGTACTACCCGCAAACATCGTCATTTTTATCTGTGGATAAGTAAGTAAAAAGAAGTTTGTTCTAGAGAGCTTCTTACAAGTGTATTAAAAATTTACAGCCCTCGACATGGGGGAAGATGTTATGACCTGAACGTATTCCCATAGCACTATGTGGGTAAGGAACGGCTCCAAAACATTTTGTTGCCACTAATGATACATGGACGTCTTTTACTTTTCGGCAACTTTTCCCTCTTATTTCAAGTCAGTACACTCTATGGGCCTGAACACGTGAGATTAGGGAAATTGAATAAATTATTAATAAGATTCACCGAGATTTGTTAAGGATTCATCGCATATATTTCGCCAGATTCGGTGAGAGTGTTAAGTGAGATAAATTGGCGTCCTATGCACGCTAATAAACTTTTTTTTTTGTAGCGTAATGAAATTATCTTAAGATTTTTAATTATTTAACAAATCATTTTCATAGAACTTTCGGAATATAATTTTAGTCGTAAGCTTTGGGTAAATCCTGATTAGTTGATGCTCTCGGAGTAGATGATATGTAGTACTAAGGAGAATAATATAAAAGATGCAGAGACGTTAACATTTTCAACGTTCACTTTCATTCACACTATCAACCAGGAATTTTAGATATACAGGTTCCATAGACTTTTAAGTGCATGTCACCAAGATTATTAATAAGATGCAAACTTTATACCAGACGACATCCAGAATGAGAGCATTATTTTCAAAATGAGTTTCGAACTTAATTGTAGCAAATAGCTCATTTTTGACATTTTTTACAATTTTGATTTTCGCTCTCTACATCGACGCGTTCTCCGGCAGTGTTCAAATATATAGAGAAACACGAAAATTTTGTATGGAAACCCCACGATAGAGTTATCCGATTGTTCCCATTTTTGAACTCAAACCTGCTTTCTTTTAAAAAGCCCATGTACAAAATTTCAGCTCTCAAAACCGGTTTTAGTATCGAGTGTGTTTCAAATCATGGTACACTTACTTGATGTGTGGTTAATACACGCTTGAGACAGCAAAAAAACATTCCTGATTTCTATATAATCTATACTCAGCAAAATTGAGTACACGCATACGTCTTTGTCATCAAATACTCGTGTGTCATCCGAGTCTAACCATATGCTCCATAATGGGCTATACACGGAAATATTCTCAAATAGCACTACCAAAAAGAAATTTTTAGTACGGTGTAACGTGTGTGTATCATCGTGTGTCACCTGATTAAGTGAACGCGTCTCGAGTTATCGTGCTGACGGACAGACAGACCCACAGACGGACGGACAGACGCACAACCAGACAGACATACCAAAATCAAAATGTTTTTTATGTGTGTGTGTTCAATCGATTTTGCTCTACAAGCGTTATTTCTGTCCGTTACAAATGAAGTGACAAATATACCCTATACAATTTCATTTAGGGTAAAAAAAATACCAAGCAAAAATGACTTCCAGATATTCCTCTAAGTATTCGCCATCGAATTTGGTTGTCTGAACAGGTTCAGCACACCTTGCAGGCAACAGTTCTCAAATAATTCCTTTTTTAATGAATTAAAGCGTCCTTTGTTTATAGACAATACGATAAACATAATATCAGGAAAATTTCTATATTAGCAAAACTAAGTTACCAAATTGCGACGTACTCTTCATCGTAAGGTTCAAATGAATTTTTACAAAATTAAAAAAAAAAAATTTGACTTCCCTTAATGCTGCTAGCTTATCCCCGGGTTTTCTTTCTGTTCTAAGAAGTTCATCGAATCCTAAATAGTGTAAGAGGAGAATCCCCATTTAGACCCCACACTTCCAGACATGGGAGATGTCTTAAATGATACGTTATGATTCTCTTAACATATTTTATTAACAATGTTTACTTCAATTATCGGGAAAAAGCTGGGGCGGTCAATTTTTGATCTAGTACATTTTTGAAAATCTCTAGTACATAATCGAATTCCTTATATCCAGAGAAAAAGTTCGAGTACCCACACTCCAATACTTGGAGCCTTAAATAGTAATTTATAGACATCCCCATATTCACTTATTTAGTATTTCCGTCATTTTTGTTCGGACTGAGGTAGGTACTAGATTTTTCACACTTTAGATCGGATCTAACTCGGCATGATTATGTCCGAACGGAAAACGGGTTTTACTGTTCGCCTCAGTTCATTACCAGCTTCAATTCGTACAAGAAAATTTTTCTTTGCATACTTTTAGGGGGGGGGGGGGGGGAAGCAGCCCCGGGGGTTCATTACGGCATACATCAAATTAAAGGTCTCGTGTATTTTTGCCCGATTCAGAAAATTTTCTCGGGATATTTTTGCCGCAGGAAATCCCATTTTCATGCACACGGATCAGAAACACCTCAGATACTACATTTAGCATTCATTTTAGCAATTCTTTTTTCCATGACCATTAGTTCTCTGTTGTGAACATTTTTGTTATAGGAAGTCATTTTCCAAGACCACAAATTCCGCACAATCACGAGAAGTAGAAGAGTCCACTTTTTCACCCAAGAAAGTCGCTCAAGCTACATCCGATCGCAAAAGCTTTCCCGCGCTTAAGAGAAAAAAATTTGTTAATAAAATATGTTCAGAGTATCATAATACATCGTTTATGATATATCTCATGTCTGAAGGTGTCGGGCCTGAAGTTGTATGAATGGTGGGCATTCCTCTTTCCTCAAAACATTCTGTAACTTTTTTCAGTTGATCACTTCTCGTAAACACTCTCTTTCTCCTACATCGTATAAGAGATTCAGCTCCAGCTTTCAGCAAAGTGCCCATGCAACTGTCCTGGCGAATTTGACTTGGGACGTCAGTACACCCAAATTTTTATTTCATAAAAAAAAAAGTTTTTTGATTAGGGGTTTGAGAGCCGATTTAGAGAAATTTTAGTCCGCTAAATACGAAAACTATATCAGATTTGCTAAATTGGCCCACATTTTTTTACATATGAAAATAGAAAATACAAAAATTAATAATTTTCTACATCACAATCTATGTGTTTTTGGCCAGGACAGTCCATTTGTAAGGTCCATCAATAATCCGCCATCATATGGCCATCCCACTTCCCTTGGTACCTTTCCACCATTATCCTCATGTCCTGGTGAAACCGCTCCCCTTGCTTTTCACTATAATCGCCAAAGTTGTCAGGGAATGGCTATTTAAAAAATGTAGTTTGACACTCATATTAGCTCCCAATTTTTCAAAAGTTTAAGCATTTTGGCGACTATTTCGGTATATTCCACTACTTTTTGGATCTCAAAAAATTTTTTGATAACTTATACAAAGCTTGTCCAGGAGGGAGATTCTATCTGAGGCATGTTGCTTGTAAAATTGCAAATGTATGGCAAATATATTTAAAACAATCGCTACAATTATTTAAGGCTTTGACGAACTGTTTCAGTAGCCCAATGGTGGAAGAAGGTTTTTTTCTCGGCCTATTAATGGTTCATGAATGATGTTAAATTGCGGCTACTTTGAACTGCCGGTTATCTATACTTTCTAATTACTCTATCGTAAATGAGATTTCCATTTACCTATACTTGGGTGTAGCTATCTACACTGTCGGTTTTTCGTCCAATCGTCAGGAAGTGTGCTCAACGTTGAAGATATCGAAGGATCCCATAATGATCGTGCCAGGTGGAATTTCTTGAGAATCAGAGCCAAACCAAAAAAATTAACTACACGTCGGGTACTTAGAATGATAGTGTACACTAAAACCGCTGCCAAACCTAATGTCGCAGAAAGTTTTCTTTTGTTCCTCAGTGTAATTAATACTTGATAACAAAAGAAATGCAACGCTAAATTAATCAGAATTAAACTATGGCTAAATTAAACTAAAAAATAAACGATGGGGAATAGATGACTTTTAAAAACTTTTTTTTTAACGAATCTAAATTAAACCATAAATACAATAGAGAAAAACAACCGCCTTGTCTGTGGTTTGAAACCGGGACCTTCCGCTTTCTGGGCGACTGCTGGAACCTCTGACCTAACGAGACAGATGCTTTTCCCTCTTGTATTTCTTGATTTTATCAAGCCTATTAAATTGCTTTCAGCTGGCATTATTAACCAGTAAAGATGCAAGCGCACAAATTAATTGCAAGTTTTTGCAATTTTATTTATTCATCCCAAACGGGAATCGAACTCACAATTTTTAGAATCCGTCATAGATAGAGACCCCGGAAGAGGCGGTTTTTTTTTTAATTGTGATTTAATTTAGAATCGTTAAAAATAAAAGATCTTAAAATACTTCCATTCTCCATATATGACCTATTTTAAAAATTGTGAGTTCGATTCGAAGCAAATTACAAAGCAGAGCATCTACAATTCTTCGTTTCAAATGCTTTTGAGGAAAACCACACAATTCGATTGCTCAATTCGTCTGATTTTATTTGTTTATGCCACCACCTTATTTCACATACTAAATTGTCATGCACAATTCTTTTATCATGTGACAATCCAATATGAATTACCTTGTTGGAATCTTGTTTGAACTTCCAAGAAAAATCTAAGAGAAATACTTGTGTGTGCCTTCTTTTTATAGGCAAGACCGGCATTTTAATTTGCAAATTTTTGCAAATTATTAGCAACAAGTCCAATTTTCTGCATGATGAAAATGAATTTCGGAAATTAAATGTCTGCGACTTCCTTTTTTTTCTTAATATAATTTATGCTGTTCTAATGGCAATAATCAGTATAATTATTTTCGCTATGAAATTGGCATGAATTTACTTATAAAATTATTAGAACCAAATTGATTTGAGTAGTATAGGTACTTGCTTTGTTTTTTTTTTGATTAATTTTCGCTTGTGGAATCTGAATTTTTTGTCCTTTATAATCGTCGATTTATCTTTCCCTGTCATTGAGTAAATGAAGAATAAAAAATTGTTTTTTTATACCCTAGATGAATTCTCATAAGGTATACTAAGTTTGTCATTCCGTTTGTAACGCACAGAAATAATGATGGTAGAGCAAAATGGATTGGACACCAGTACATAATATATAAATGCGAACAATCGGGCAACTCCTTCGTAGGGTTATTCAAAATTGGACTAAATCGGTGTTGCCATACAAAACTTTGAATTTAAGAACACGTCAATGCGAACTGCACAAATTTTGTGCACGCCATTTTCATGAAAATTTCAAATTCACGATTAAAATGGGCCAAATCGGGCAACTCTTCTTGGTGTTGCCATAAAACGAGTTTGCGTTTTCACTATATATTTGGACACTACCTGAGAGCTCGTCGACGTAGAGAGCTGAATTTTTGGTTTTCATTAAAATAGTTAAAAAAATATCAAAAATAAACTAAATCAGGTCACCCCTTCTTGGTGTTGCCATACATAGCTTTTGGTTCTCACTTCATTAAACTGTTATTTTCATCTAGACTATAATATTGTTGGTCTTAGACCAATTATAGAATTTTCTCTTGTTAATATTTTTGTTCAGTTCGCAGGTTGTTTTTGTTGTAATAATTTAGGTAGGTGTTGTTGTAAGTCGTGTTGTAGTGTTCTGCAAAACTGGTTAAGTATTTAAATGTAATCCAGAATCCTTGAGATTTTTTAAAATTTAAACTTTTGATAGGTGAGGACTACTTTTGTTGTTTTCGCTGGACCTAATAAAGTTGCTACTAGTAGCAACTAAATGTCCTTATGAGCCCTTTAATGATGGGTTTTGGAAGTTGGCTTCCTGTATTTTTTTTTCTTCCAACTTACAGGTTTTCTGTAATTAGTTTCGTCGCAGCAGCTGTCAACAGGTAGCTGTTATTCTTAATTATTACCTGAACTGTGCGCGGGAAGTACACATTTTGTAGTTATCTTGTTTGACTACTACTAAACTACATGTTAGTCAACGTCTACTGGACATTGATAATTAACATTAAATTTGCAATTCTTCAGTTTACTTGTATTGTTGTTGTTGAGTACATATCTTGTGGATAAAAAATTCATTATTTGCATGAATTCTATGTTTATTTTTGTATTTTTGATATAAATTAAAGGTTTTTTATTCCAGTTTTAATTCAGTTTTTATTTCTCTGTTAGCTTAAAAGTTAGTTTCATGTCCCAGACAGAAACCTTTATACAAACGGATTTCAATCTGTTCCCTCTTTTATGGTGTGGCTAAGCAACATTTAATGACATTCCAAAAATGGAATTACTTCTTTTTCTTTAGAAACCATCAACACGATACTCCTCTGACCTGTCGCTAACCCCAATTTCATAATTAATACATTTTGTTAATCAATAAAAACTTTTATCACTTTAATCAATTAAAAAAAAATCAAACAATATAAAATTCCAAATTTTCGGTTTGAATAACTTTTCGAATGTCCTATGATTTTGACGTCACGATCCTACTCATTTCAAAATTTCAATTTTACACGATATTTCTAAACGCAGTCATTTTTACGCTTTGTGGCTTTGAGACAATTTCACAGCACAATAGTCACATGTGGTTTGAAATTGTCTCACATAAAGCGTATCTGTCATTTTTGAACACAGGCATCAAGAAGCTGAGAAAAGTGTGTTTGTACCAGTGGAATTTTCACTTCTCAAATAAGTTTTAACTTTTTATTTGTTTTTAGGTTTTTCAATTTTTTAGTAGCATTTGTTTTTTCGGAAGGTGAATTGGAAATGACAATTCATTTAATGATACATTTTTTTAGAATCTGTCAGTGTCCGCTGCTACAAAATCTGTCCATGATAATGAAGACGTGAACATAATGATTCTATACAGCAGTAGTTTCCAAAGGCGTCTTCACTTGCAATCCATGTCTTTGCTAATATTTTACATGCTTCATAAAACAGTAAGCCGTTACTTTTTTTCGGAATAGAAAAAAAAAAGAAAAGTTTAACAAAAATGTACACTAGAAAAAGAGCGACTTGTAAAAATAAATTGGCCTAAAGATAACGTTCTCAATGATTAAAAAGTTATCCAGATCCTCCAACGAGAGAAAATGAAAAAAAAAACTATCAGAGCAAGAAAGATATTAAGGAAGAGTCAAAAATAAATTTTCTCTTTATGGTACGATATATGTAGATACCGATATACAGGGCTTGATTAATTTTCAAAATATTAGAGTTGTAGTAGAGTGTCATAATTCAGAGTGGTCACCTATATACTGTGGTTCAATAGATGGCTTTTATTTATTTGATCTCATAAATTCATATACAAAATGATCCGAAGTTTTCAAAATATTTAAACACCCTCAATTAAGGCTTGAAATATCGCTCCTAATCGGACGTGTTGCTCGAAGGATCCTTCCGGGGCGTTTTGAATTCCTAATTAATTAGTGGGATTTCATTTGATTTGAAGTAATCATTCCACACCAGAACGTTAATCTGTCTGGAGTTTTTGGAACTCCATTTCATTTGGAGCTAGATTTTCTGCTGACAAATATTATAACTCCTTAGAAAGCCCATTAAAATAAGTATATAAAGAGGCCTAGTGGACAGAAAGTGGACATGTGTACGCGCAAGAAGTTATATCCGATATATTTATATGTATGTAGGTAAATATTTTTTTTTAAATCTTTAAGCTTTAAAATAAAGATTTATATAAAACCATAAATTTCGCGTATTTCGAACTTAATGCAGTTTATAGTTTTGCTCCGTTTCTGAAGCATCTTAGTAGGACTAAAAAATATTTTGCTCTTTGGAGAAGCTCTGCTCCAGAATTTTACATTTAACTAGCAACTGGAGCACAATGCATTTTTTTAAATGTTTCACTCCTACTCGGACTAGAGCTCCACATAACTATTTACGAGGCGATATTTCAAACCCTGTACACAAAGGAATATACAGGGTGTTTCTGCCATGAGATCTTTAAGGTAGGAGGTGATACTACTAACTCAGAAAAGCAAAAAACGTTATAGCAGGGGAGTTAAAGGGTCGGTCATTAAGAAAATATGCTCGTTCGTCAAAAAACAACGTGTATCTTAAGAAGTACACGGTATACAAATACCATACTGAGCTCATTGTATGAAGAATTTCATGACCCTTCCAACGACTGCTCAACCAGCTCCATACTCCTCTTTTCTCCAGAGCTATGGTGGTCTAAAATAAAAGTTTCGGATCTTCTTACCTTTTTTTTTACTTTAGGCCGTTTGTTTTTACAAAAAGCTGATAAACATGACTTTTTTTATAAAAACTATAAACTCTAGTATTTAATTTGACATATTACACCTATGTTCTAACTATAGCCATTATTCAGGTCATACCGAAAAATTTTTTTTTTTTTTAATGTTGTGTTTTCAGTCACTAATGTAACAAATTATTTTTGAGCTATCACCTCTAGCCGTACGGACCTCTATGACAAAAACACACTATATTATAGTAGTCAGTGAAGGAGACATCTGCAGTAATATGTATTCTGATTGTTTTCAATGAGGCAATTACATAGATAGCATATACATAAGAAAGAGAAAACAAATTCTGGTTTGGCGACATCTCTTAGTGAATTAAGTAAGTAAATTTTTTATATGTTTATATGTGAATTTCGATGCGTTTTAAGGGGAACCACTGCAGTTGTATCTTATTTTTATATGAAGGAAAAGTGTAAAGTCTTTTTATAGAACTAATTACGAAGGTACCTACCAACAATAGTGTGAACCCACTATTTACATTCTTCGATGCATACATACTATGTGCCTGGGTTTTTCAAAATCAAATAACTGTAGGCTGCAAATCATATATTAAATGAATTTGGTCTAAAAATTTCGAGAGCTCGTGATGGTTTACATGAAATGACAAAACCATAGGTTCGCAAAAACTATTTATAGTGGTTAACACCATATTCTTCGTCTAATAAAAACTTTTTCAAAGCTTTTGCAAATTATTGAATACAGCAGAATTTTTGAGAACTTTTATTTTTAACGATTCTAAATTAAATTATTAAATACAAGAGAAATAAGCAGTCCCCTCGTGTCCGATTTTTGCAGCCGAGACCTTCCGTTTTCCGGACGAGTACTCTTAATACTGAGTTAACCAAACAGATGGTTTTTCCTCACGGTAAGCAGTGTAACAAGGTATTCTTACCAGTTATTTTGACACTTGAGCTGTGACATCGCGGTATCACATGTTATATAAAGAATTATTTGGTAACAGCCTTGAAGAAATGAAATGAATGATATCATAGTAAATAAAAATTACAATATTTAAAAAAAATATTCTTATTACCTGACAGCTTGTTTAATAAAGAAAAGCAATATTTTTTTGCAAGTGATCAGGTAACAAATTAAAGAATTTTTACTCCATGCATTCAAGTGTTAATATTTTCTTTATGATTGCTGAAATTAGTATAAGTATAAAAAATATAAAATTAATTAATATTAGAGTTGTAAAGTAGTAAAGTAAGATGTCGTGACGGTCAAGATGGCCTGTCGTAGTTCAAAGCAGTTATACCTTGTTACTGTCAGTCAATATATCTTGGTTTTTTCTCTTCTTTTATACCTTATACAATTGCCTTTTGAGTTTGGGCAATTTATCTTCATTACTAGTCTTTTTTTGATAAGTCCTTAGTAACACCGTCAATATGTATTGAAGAACAAAAGGACGTTTTTACTAGTCTTGATCTTACCAGTGCCATAATAATGAATGATCTTAGAATTCAATTTACTTCTTCTATATTTTTTAAGATTTCCTTAAAATTAATGGTAATAATTTCGGACACCCTACAATAATAACGTCTTGCAGAAAATTTTATTACAAATGATCAAAACAGCTATTAAGACTAATTTACGTGGGAAAATAAAACGTTTAGGTCATTATTTTCATTGAACATATTTTAAAAAAAAAATTTACCGGAAGACTGCGATAGCTTTCACCTAACTTATTTCAGAAAACTGGTGTTTTTAATCCAAAGATCTTTATTTCAAATAGATTCAAATTTGTCGTTAACTAGTAATGGCTTTAAAAATCGTATGGAGAATTATTTCGTGGCTTCTACAAACTGATATACATATGTATATATAAATACCAAAAGCTGGAAGAAAATCTAGTCACCAGACGATAAGTCGTATCGTTATACAGCGATCAATGGGCAAGATCTCTAACCAGCTCATCCACACATCCAAAAATAAGATATCGATCCTAGTGCGTACAATTGTATAAATTTTATGCTAGAGAGAAATGATAATAATAATCATCGCAATAGCAAATTATTAAGGGTGGCCCCATAAGGCTACATATCCTACTTACTGTGTAGTAGTAGGCTGTAGTCTATACTAGAAGTATGTACCTACAGGATAGATTTAAAGAACTTATCTGAACAGGTTTCACTAACTACACTCCAGGGAGTAATATCTAGTAACGACTACTAGAAAACGAACTACTGAGAAGAACTTTTCGGGAAAACTTGGGGATTGAAATTCAAAATTGCATACAGGACAATAGCCAGAACAATTCTCATAATTGAACAAAATATTTGAATTTGTCATATATAGCACACCTTTGAAGGTTATACTAAACCTGACATTTTTGTATCTACAAATTAAAAGAGAAAGACTAAGGACCTACATACAAAGGTCTGACAATTAAAAATAGCTCCAAAGTGAGCCCATCTTCAATAATTCCCATAACGTACTACCAAGGAACATATAACTTAACAAGACGCTTCATCTGGCCTATGCTTAGTTATTGATGCTAGATCCTCTTTGGTAGGTACTACACACAACTTTGATACACAATTTAAAGTATATTCGATCCACATTGATTAAATTGGAAATTAAATAGATCTTAATAAAAATAAAACTTGCGAGATCTAAATACAAACCAGGTTATACTGATTAGTCTAAAACACATAAGGATGTCAAAGCTGAAGTATATGTTCAGAGATCGCAAATCAGGACATATGCGAGACTCAACGTGACAAAAACGGTCTTCCAAGTATAAATAAACGCAACTGATTTAAATATATATGTCTGTATTACAGAGAAAGTACCTATTAGAAGGTGCTACATCAATCACAAAATCTATATCTTCTATAGTAGTAAAACGTCTAAAAGATCTATATTGAAAGTGGTATGGGATTTAATAGTTTTTTTTTAAAGCAGGTATCTTAATATTTGATTCGGCTTTAATTGTTAATTAATTAATGATAAAATCAGTTTTTGTCCGAAGCGAATTCTATTTAACCGTTCGGTTGACATAGTAAAAAAAAACGTTTTTTCTCTTTTTAGAAAAGATCAGAAGAAAAAGTCTTTTCTAGATAGTTATGGTAGTTAGCATAGCTGTGAATATTTTAGAGCATTTTACAAGGTAAAAAATACCACACTAATCAGTGGATTTTTAAAATCTATGATCGGAAATTACATGGACATGTATTAAAATGCTTGTGGTACAAGTAAATAGTTTTGTACGACAGATAATCGTCTAATCCTTTTTGAGACATAATAACAGTGCATCAACAACAATTACAACAATTTTTTTGATAAATTTCTAAGATCAGACCTAGAATCTTAGGTAGATCAAACCTCAATTAACATCCCAATGGATTTTTAGTGAATAAATAATTTTCTTCACTACAACTAATTCTAAGATATTAGCCACACCAACGAACTTTGTAATGTGAAATTTCAATTTTATTAGACTTGCTCCTAGTGAATTTTTGTGTTTCGATTTTATTTTTATTAATACGTTTTTTTCTCGTAATGATAAAATCTAAAAAAAATTACGACTAATGAAATAAATATGATTTATAAATATTTCCTTTTGTGGGTTTCCAAACCAGAACCCCAAAAAAACAACAACAATCCTAATCATTTAGAACATTTAGGAAATAACTTTTGTTTTATTTTAGCCGGCCAATTGTTAGACAATCAGGAAAAACTATGGAATAAAAGAAGCCTATGTGAAACGCCCTGTAATACTAAATAAGCCGACGGAAGGATTCAATATTTTATAAAAAAGAAAAGAAAATATTTATTTAATTGTGATGACTAAAATTTCATTTTCAAGTTATAAATTATCTTTTAATACAATTTGTAATGTGATGTGAATATTTTTGTATTTTAGTATAATCAAATAAACTCACCAAAAATAGTTTCACGCAGCCAATAATTCACACACACAAAATCTTCGAAAATTATTCATTTTTTTTTCCTACACAAATTACGCCACCTTACCATAATATATCTGCTAAAAAGATTTGTGTAATTGTCTAACCACACCAAGCTAGTATGTACACTCCACAAGAAAATTCACGACCATACGGAACGTTAAATAATCTCTAAATAAGCGCGCACAAAAGTCAAAGTCTTTAAATTTCACTTCCTTAAAACCACCGGAACCTACTTACTTACCAACCTAACTAACTATCTACCTAACCTACCTAACCTACCTCCTCTAGGAGAACCTCTTGTATATTGACTAAATATTCGAATCCAATTTCACCCGCACAAGGTAGATAGGTATACCAAGCACTTCCTTATTTCACTCACTGGTAATTTTCAAATTAAACTATCATCAACAAGGACCTTATGGGATAAGACATGAGAGCCTAAATGAATTCCAAATTGCGAGGACGACCACTCGAGACGAGGAACTCTGTTCAACTGAATTTGACCATTTTCACTAGAGTTCCCTTAACAGTTGTACTACTAGGCGACACCGATATTAAAGAAGTAGCACAGCACACCACAGCCATAGAGAATACCAGTAGAAGCAGTAGCAGCAGAGCAGTAGCAGCACCAGTAGCAGGAGCAGCAGAAACAACAACAACAATAACAAGGACAACTGCGAAAATATCACTTGATCCAAACCACCCGCTATTCTCATGTGTGACAGTAGCACTACTCTGAAGGGTGGTAGTAAAGCTATTATGGGGAGCTATCAGATATATACATATATATATATAAGTGTATATATGTATGATGATATGCCAAGTGTTGGAGGTGCAGTTTCATTGCTCGGGGTGGTATAGCGAAATTTGAATAAAATTGAGAAAAATTAACACAAACACCAACTCTCTCTCTAGCCTAGAGTACTAGATAGATGGTATTCAATACTAACAGTATCCTTAGCCGAAAATCATTTTGAATTGACCTACACAAAAGGGGAGTATAGCTCCCCCATAGGAACTGTTATACTGGAAGGAAATATTTTCTATACTCTTGCATAAGATATTATCCGGTGGGGAGTTGTCATGACAATTAGCTTTTCATCTCACTTACATGCGCATTTCAACAATATTACAATCTTCCCCTGGGATGATTCTCCGTTTTATGTCCTTTAATTTTTTGTATCCAGGAAAGTAGACATCGGAGAGCACTTGCCTTAAGTTCGTTGTGAGAGGAGTTTTCTCGTAGACGAAGAAGCAGACTTTTTCGATTATCAGGAAAATTACAGAGGAAGGATATTGTGGGGGAGTAGAAAAACATTACATACCTATACCCAGTAGATACTACAGTTTGGCTGCTCTGACGACACCCAGTTAGGCTTTATTGGGGTTTGACATTTAATAGAGGACAGAATGAAATTTCGTACCGAGAAGGCCTCCCTGACATTATTAATGCAATTACTATCTTATTTGTTGCAATACCCGAATTGGGGAACCTGAGGGAAAAGTCGACGCAAACCTATTAGTCTTACATGTCAGAGACATAATAGCAAGAGGAAGCTATTTGCTATCCTAGCTTTTGTGTAATAATACACTTTCGAGTGACACTTTTCTGGATTTTCTCGAAATAAATTGCAGAGACTTTAAGATGGCTTGGGGTTTTTTCACGATTTTTCTTTTTGTATTTTTGTTGAAAGTCGTTTCTCTCGAAAATAGAAAAAAAAAACACAATTTTGTGAATTTAATCTAAATTGGAATACCAAAAATCTGCGCTTTCAAATACGCTAAGAAATTTAACTAGATTCGGCTTCATTCCGCAGTTTAATCCTTTCGGTGCTAAATAATTTTGGTGAATGTGTTTCACATACATAGGTGGCGGAATTTACCACTATATGTGGCCTGCATACTTTTAAGAACCCTACCATTTCCGATTTGTAGGAAACATTCAGAGTTTGTATGGAATACCTAAATGGTTTACCCTTATTTACCATCTGCCAAATTACCCCCCCCCCCCCCCCCCCAACATCGCCGAAGGATTAGAAATTTCGCGAATTAACGATGAAGCGTCATTTTCAAAAAATCATATCTCGAGAACGGAACAACCGATTTTGATATTTCTGATCCATGATTCAAATACCAAATGAAATACAAAAATATGGCAGCATTTTTTAAATAGCACCTATAATACAATTGACACTAGATTATCCGTGACTGAGGTTGAATAATATTTCCGACGATATTTTGATTTCTCGCCATTATCCAGAAAAATTTTGATTTCTCACCATTATCCGGCAAAGACTCTTTTATCCGGAATAAAAAATCCGGTAATATCGAGAAATGAGAAGAGTCGATGGTATCCTTAATTTCGAATTGATCGTCCCCATGTGCAGAAGACATTCATAATTCCAACACTTATTAAGAGATGTAAAAAAATAATAAAAATTTGGAATGCCAACTATCTTTATTACAATAGAAAAAGAAAAATCCCTCAGTGCTGGGAGCACTGCACACAGGATACTTTGGGTATACGGTGAATTTAAAAATTAATATCTCAGAAATGTAGCCGAACGCCATCGCAATACATATACGTAGATATATACGGCTTTTAGCTTCAAAATAAAAGTACAAAAAAAAACAGTCCTCAATAGTAAATAATACTATTTTTGGAAAAAAATATATTATTAACAAAAATTTTTTTTCGCTCGTTGCTGGCATATTTTTGTGTGATAATATTTTAACATTAAAATCGCTGGTAAAATTTTGACGTATGTTAATTTGGAGAAAGCAAAGTGAGAGTTTGTTTAAAATTTTATCACTGAAAAACTTCAAATTTTTTATAAAGTTTAGATAAGCGGTTTTACAATTTACAATTAAAACTGGACTCAATTAATCTGAAAATTGTCAAGAGAAATTAAATACTTAAAAAAATTAAAAAAAAAGTAACACACAATCTGAAAATTGTCATAGAAACAGGCAATGTCAACATTTTATCAGCGATTATAATGTAAAAAAATTGGAGACTTACCTTCTATTCTACATAAGAGACTTTTAAAAAATCTCTTATACCCTAGACACACAGCACGAACTAATGAATCATTTATACTAACTATTCATTAAAATGCCGTGTGTCAAATAGTATATGTCATTATATCTCAAAAATCAGATGATAATAAAGTACACTAATGAAGGGTTTTCCTCCTTCATTATAGCTATAATGAGGAAAAATGTGCTAGATTTGGCATATAATGTAAATCTGGAGCTCCGCTGTGCATCTGCCGATTTGAAAAATAAGAAGAAGAAATGCAAAGAAATGCAAATCACAATTTATATTATTAATATTTTTTTTTAAATAACTTGTGTTTCTCATTTGGAAATTGTTAAATTGAACATAAAATAAATGAAAACAAAATTTAACGCGTTAATTCGATCCATATTGCTTCTTTAATGTGATAAGTTCATCAAAACCAGTTTGACAGCACAACTTAATTAAAGAAATGGCTGTGTGTCCGCAATTTATAATGAATCATTATAGACTAATGAGTCGTTAGTTACTTCCTCATTAAGAATGCTGTGTCTAAGGCATAAGCGTCTTAAATTTAGCAAGTAAGAGATTTTAGTGGAATTAGTATTCTACATACATTTTTGTGGAGAAATATTAATTTTAATGAGGTAAGATGGTTTGAAGAATCTTTCAGTCACCCCAGCTATTAAAGACGTTTACTTTTCAAGAAGGAAGAAGAAGAAGTAATGTTTTTGGCGAGGCGATGATGGCAATATGACCAATCTACACGTAGCTTTAAATGTGTGAGTCTTTAATGTAGTTACAATTATCGATATAAATATTAATTGTATGATAAATTCACAGCACGTAATGATAACTGAATTATTATTTCAATACCTATATCGCAGATAAAGAGTTCCACAGCCGTAGTTACGTCCAACAGGATTTTCATATAAACCTGTAGCAAAAAAAAAATGTTTACCAAAACTTTAATGTGACGATAATAATGTCGAGTAATGGAGATTATCGTAAAACTATGTCATTGCCATCACTTTAAAATAAAAAGATTTTACCATTCTGAAATTCTATACAGCCTCAGAAATAGCATATTGATTCAAGTCGTCTCTCATATTGCTCAGAACTATCCTCTGTGCATGGCTCAATTTCTATAATTATTTAATATTTCACAAACTTGTACATATTTATATAATATATACGAATTATATAAATATGTACTTATTTCACAGCATTTTTATCCAACATTTTGGTATTATAAATCAAAACAATTTAAGCGTACCGCGGTGAGGAGCTCTTATGTTAAAAGATATTTGAAAGATATTTTCGTTTGCTAGAATACCAAATCTCTTTAAAAAAATCTCTACAAAAGTTAAGAGATCAGCTGACGTCTGACATCCTTAACTCTTTACGTAGAATACCAATGTCTGTTAATGGGCTTTGACAGCTCAGTCAAGAGGATAAGAGCTCTTATCTTATATATTGAATCGGGGGTCGTTACTTTGCTCGAACTCGATACTAGGCTTAAAAATATTTCCGATTAACACTGACACTTCATTTTCTCCACATAAAACTTACGTCAAATTTTTGTATCGGAGGCTAAAGACGAGGACGTAGTGAAATTCTGTTTTCTTTTATTTTTTTTTTGTGTTTTTTCACCACGCCACGAAGAAATATATTTTCGAAGAAATGTCGTTTCGAAGAAGTGTATTTTCGAAGAAAAATAGGTGAATTGTCTAGATATATAAATCGCTGCGGAGAAATGTCTCCACTTCATATTAGCGCCATCTGCATTGTACCAGCTAAACATTGATTTTGTCATTCGAACCAGCGTACTACTTTACGAAATCTCAAGTCGAAGCTTCCATGGCACTTTTCGTCGAAATTTTTTTTTATAGATTTTGTATAAAAAACGAAATTTTCACTAGATCAGCGTAAGGCTCATCTCCTTACTGCACTAGTAAAATTATCAGTAACATTTTGTGCGATTTTATCAGCGCTAAAATCTGTATGGAAATGTCACGTTTGGCTCGAAATCCATACTAACCTTTAAGCTTCATTTGACATTTGAATTATGAATCAGAAAAATCACTTGCTCCGTTCTAGAAATATAATTTTTTAAAAATAACGTTTCATCGTAGAATCACGATATTTTCGAGCACCGTTAGCGGAGGGGAGGGGGATGTGTAGCAGGGTAAAAAAAACTGTATGTACTTGAGCTATTTTTTCATACAAACTATGAAAGTTTCATCCAAATCGGACGTAATCAGTTTACATTCAACAGATACAAAATCTCGACCACATAGGGGCGTACGGCCGCTCGCAATTTCCAATTCGGCGAACGTGTTTATGCGTCCATAGTGCACCAGTGTGCCACTTACTAGACACACACTTCTATGGCACCGAAAAGGTTAAGGCCGCTTTTCTCATAAAACACCACAAAAAAAAGTCCGTTTTCGGGATTTAGTCAAAATTTTTTAGCTGGATTCGGATATATTCCGGAGTTTGGGGGATATTTTAAGGGAATTTTAGGCTACTCTTTACCGTCAACGTCCAATATGCATCAACTCTCATGTAGTGAGGTAAAGGTCTCCAATTTGGCCAGAAGAATCATTTAGTACTAAATCCTGATAAATCTTAATCGATGGTAGGCGATGTATAGAACAGGCTATCGATGCTTAAGTCTAAGATATAAAATCTTGTGATATTCTGATTCGTTGAGGAGCATGGGAGTACATTTCGATAACTTGCTGTGACCATATCAATAGCATCATTCGTCGAACTTCCACTGGTCTCTATAGACTTTCGTATGAAGCCCGTGCCTTATTTTACCAGTGGCAGCGAGATTTTTCCAAATCTAGAGTCTGTCTGTTGTAGAAAGATGATCAATTTATTTGCATTATCTATAACATCTTTATCCAGTTAATAAAATACTTTCTTCATTGTATGAGAGTTTAAATAACTTTATGTGTCCAAATACAATGGAATACAAAATTAATATGAAACTTGATTAATTCAGCTTTCTCAAAACATTTAAATTCGAATTGAAAAATATTTATTCTAAGAAAGAAATCTTAAAGTACACACAGTTGCATACTCATAAAAAGTTGCACTTTTTCCTTCCAAAAGGAAATTGAAATCGATTTAACTCGGTTCGTATACGAAGTGTATCGATTGAAGAATTTATGCATTCTTTTTGCAGACAATAAAATCATGCACGCCATAGTTAACATTAAATGCATATAAACAAGGACCCCTTTCAATATAGCCAATTATTTGAATAATTGATTGAGTAATTGGTTCGTGACAGTAGAAGTAAGTTCTGTGTAAGAAATGAGCTACAGTACACGAGTACTTGCAAGTAAAACATTAAATCAACAATGCTTTAGTTAGAGAGAGAAAAGGGGTTAGGTAAGATATGGTTATTGATTTTTCACTTCATAAGAAATAGTCTACATAAATCCTGAATACACAGCAAGTTTTAACTCCATATTAAAACTAAATTTGAACAATATGTGGTCGTTCGTAAGTAAGCGCATACATTAATGGTCTAATGTTAAAAATATTGATAATAATGAATCGACCGAATCTACATTTTTCTTCGTTTGTAAGTACTGTTTTATTATCAGAAAATTTTTGGGCATTATCCTGATTATATGTGGATTTCCATACAGAAGCAATTTTGAGCCTTAAAAACAATAATAAGCTAAACAAGTATTTTCAGTATGAAAACATCGACATAGGCAAATTTCAAGTAGCGGTTGGCTGTTATACAACTATAAGGTACGGTTTTCATTGTCGCAGATAGCTGCAACAGCCAATTACTTATCAATTTTCATTAGTAAGACAATTGAACGGTATCTGTCGCTGCTTCCCGACTGCTGGGTGCAAATGTCAGCTATATGCGGCTGCGTCCTTTGTTTTTTGTTTTTTTTTTCAAGGGCAGGGGGACGAGAGATCCCAAGCCCATTGTGCAAACCTGTTAGAAACCCTCTCACAAAAACTTTTCAGTCCTCTTAATGAAGCGCATCAGGTCTAAGTGAGGTAAGCTTTTCAGCTCAGCCACAAATAGGAGGGCAGACCCAAGCATATCTAGCCTGCTCCGGGCAAAAGCCGGGACAAGCACACAGAAAGTATTCGGTTGTCTCAAGATCTCCGTCCAGGTAGAATAGACACTCATAGACTCTCATCCTTATTAGATGAGCATAAGGCGAGCTGTGGCCGATGATGATGTCAACTATAGATCTGCATTGTTCTCTTCCGAGCTCCATTAGAAAGTCAGATAAACTCCTACTAAGCCCATCAAGAAAAGGTTTGTACACCTGCACGTACTCTGGCTCACCCATCGCTGCTGATGTTTCATGCTTTGATGAGACACCCTATTGAGGAGGGCACTATTGCTCCAACTATTTATCACTTACTAGTTAGCTAATTATTAGTTTATTGTTTTTGATAAGTGTAAGTGTTAAGAGTGGCACGAAAAACAGTTAAAATTTCACTCACTTATCAATTGAGAAAACTTATCAGTTTTTTCTAAGTAAAGATGATAAGTGTTGCACCAAAATTTAAAATTAATTATCACAAAATGACAAGTTTTATGAATTTATAAGTATACGGTATATGTTGAACAATGGCAATAACAAGAACATATCGTTTGCTAAAAATTCAATAATTATTCTTCATTATTATTTGTACGAGCAAGTGATAGTAAATAGTTATTCATTATGTCTAGGGCTGATAACAAGCTGAAAATGCAGTTGGTGAAGGATAAAAATGGATTAAATTTGTTTTCTAATCTTCTAAGTTATTTCATTTAACTTTTTTTCCTAAAATGTTATTTGGCTCCTTCCAAAATAATGCTGTTACCAAAGTGGTGAAGGAAGAAGTGTGGAAAGAGGTATTAAGAAGAACAAAATCTCTTGGGATGGTCTTGAATAGTCGAGAGTAAACAGTGGTCGTGACCACATTTTTGGACTGTGGAAAAGTCGGACGCCACTTTGGTAATCTATAAATTCATTCATTGTGTGGGCATCTATATTAATCAAAGTTCCATCGATGCATCCAGCTACTTGAGGAAAGACTCCAATATCAAGAAACTGTAGTGAGAAACCTTGATGGTTTTTTGGCCAACGAATTGTTTCACCCATCATTACATTGATTATGGTATTTGAAACCCGATGAACAACCCTCCGCACAGTTGCTTTATTGATAACATGCATACTGGCAATTCCATAGTATTGGGCTACATTTCCCAACCAATGTAAAGGACTTAAAGAATTGTTCCGTCCACTACTATGTTTTTTTTTTATATATTATTAAGCCAAGCTCAGGGGATACCCTATGATGCAAAGCACAGCATGGCAGGAAGGAGATAGGGAAAGGATTAGGGGATATGAGGAGAATGGCGGAGGTGCCGATGTATGTCACCCTTAAACCTCCGCAGATTGTATGCCGGGGGAAAAACAGAAGATGGTAAGCTGTTCCACATTCGCACTGTTCGGGATAAAAAAGCATCACGGAGTTTTACTGTACGGACGAAAGTAATTTGAAGGGTTAAGGGATGTGCGCGGTTTGCAGTGCGAGTATTGCGTGCAGGAATCATTCTACAAGGGATTAGACTAGAGATTTCATCAGAACATTGACCATGCATATAGCGATAAAGGAGCGAAAGGCATCCAACATTGCGGCGGTGCTCGAGTGAGTCGATATGACAAGCTATTGCCAAATCGCCAATGAGCTTGAAGGCTCCCTTTTGGACAATATCCAATGAAGCTAAGGCTCTGCGACCAGCCCCGGCCCATATATGGGAGTTGTATTCCATTCTAGATCTAATGTAGGACTTGTAGAGGAGCGCTAGATTTGACGGGCTGAAATATTTCATACACCTTTTCAGAAATCCAAGACATTTCGATGCTTCTTTGGCAACAGAGAAGATGTGATCTGTCCTTTTTTGGGAATAGGCTGAACGTGAGCTAGTTTCCAAGCAGTTGGAATTTTCCTGTCGAATAAGACAAGTAGAATAGTTTGCGCAGAGGTTTAGCCAAGGATGAGGCACAGCTTTTAAATAACAGGGGCGAAAAATAACCTCCAATCTTTAATAGAACATATTCTATTTGAACGCGTGTTAAGCGGAAATTTTCTAATGTGTCCGAGTCCAGCAGTAATTTATTCTGGGCTTCATCACACGTTTTCTAGACTCAGATTCTTCACCAAAAAATCTTTCAAAATGAACCATTTCTATATTAATTTTATATTATGACACTACCGACCACGTGAACAGTCTATTCGAAAAGAGAATTTTTTCTTAGCACTATGTTGCTCAAATTGTCAAATTATATTGAAAAATGATAAAAAGTAACACACCAATATATGCACACCTATGTATGGAGTTAAATATATTGAAAGTGATTTAGCAAACCTTGCAATGTAATTTTGTAAGCAGCTTCTAAACTAATGTAGATAAAAAGTTCAGATCTAGATAATAATTTTACTCCAAAGAAACTGGCTTAAATATTACGAAATAGGCCCACACGGTGCCGTTGAATGTAATGTAATTTAAAATTTTAGGTATAGCATTCAACCGAAACTCGATTTTGTGAAAACAATTATTTTAAGAATAAAGAAGCGTTCAGTCTAATCCTACGCAATTAGCCCTCCTTGTTAATTTCGTTACTAAAAATTTGATTTTTTTCCATAGAACACTTATCACTTCCTCTTTTTTTTTTGGCGCAACAGTAATTTGAAAAGCTTAGAGCTTCTCACTGTATCAACACTAAAATTAGTGCTTTACAATTTTCGCTTTGGTGCAACAGAAATTAATCAGAAATTTTGATAAGTTGCTAAGCGATAACCGATAAGTTGTTGGTGCAATAGGGCCCTGGTCACCGAGGTGGCAACGCCTAGAGCGGTTCCGGTCTAAAGAAGGCAGAACTACAGCCAGACGTGGCTAGCAGGTCAGCCCTTTTATTCCCCCTGCTTCTTGTGCCCCGGAAGTTACTTAAGGGGCACTTTGTTGTAAAAACACAATTTATCCACAGACGAACGCAGTCCCCCAGTAAATTAGATGTTGGATCCGTCCTTACTGCACATTATACCAGTAGAAACGCAGTCGTATTGCAGCGCAGCCGTTCCTTAAAAGTTAATATCTGCGGTAGAGATATGAAAAATAAAGACATGGCCTTAATATTTTCTAATTCAGAGGATGAACTGTTAATTCGAATACTTTAAAGGAACCTTCCTATTTATGATCACTAATTTAAAGATTACAAATATGCCTCATATAACGGGAAATATATGGTCAACTGTATCTAGATCCGGTGCAAAAAATCGTAAGAAAATTCCAATTTCATACTTTTTATTACTCTCTTTATGGACAACAAACATCTCTATATGTAGTTAATGAAAATGGGAGGATTTTATACATACATTTCTATGAGCTTTATCTAGATATAAATTGATCTTGCACTTTCCCAATCCTTCCCTATTAAAATATTCAGTAAATTTTTCTCTTATGATGAAACCACCAGCATCAGAGTATTTCCCAGATTTTTTTAATGCAGCAAATTGTGTAAGCAACAATAATAATATCCTCGCAAATTTTTAAAAAATTCGAAAAACTTGACATAATACACAGAAACAATTTTCCGGAACTCTACGTGCCCGTCTGAGCTTATAATTGAAAACAACTTTCTCCTTATCTGCATTAGCTGATGGCTTCGTATAAGGTGAAAAGCTTCGTCTCCAATTTTAACATGCAGTAGAACATTATCTCAGCTAGGAAGCTTAGTATCTTTTGGAAGAGAGCTTCTAACAATATACCTTGGCGGTTTGCTTTCTTGGATTCCACAATCACCTGCTTTCCCACATGGTCTAATATTTTTTATTATTAACTTGTAGTTTGCATAGAGGAGAGCTAATAAAACTATGGAAAAGTAATCTTTGTAATTAATTAAATACATATCATGAAGAAACATGCGACACAGCAAATTATGCTGTACACTGCATGAGTAGGTCACTCTTACTCAATACTCAAAATGGATCCATATCAATAAACTAAATCGATTTCAATGCGACCCACACAAATGGGTCACAAGTAATAAGTATTAACGTACTATCAATCGCTGTCCACGAATTAACATGAGGGGTTCAATGTAAAATAAATAATCAATAATTATAGAAATTAATGTAATCGTAAGCTAATTCCAAATTGATTAAAAGACACAGTAAAGAGTATACAGTAGTCGGTATACAGTACAGTATCACACAATACCTGCGTTTTATTATAGTGGAGTTATGCTGTTTAGCTACTGCCTACAATTACAGGAGTTATGCTATATTAGCCACTCCTCTCTTAGATAATTTTGTGGAGTTATGCTTCTGTAGCTACGCCCTTGTGAAGCTGAGTTATCATCGACAACGCAAATAACATTGGTCATCACCATCATCTATTTACAATTTTCTGTGGTCTATTCAGGTAGAAAAGCGGTAATAATTTTGTCTTCAATACTCCTCATGTATCACGCATGATGATATAACTCTGTGAAGTGTGAATTCCAAAAGAAAATGAATGGTAGGATTTTACTAAACCAAGAAAGCTTTAAATTTACCAAATATTATTGATCAATTAAAAGATAAGTACTGATGTACTGTCAGTTTCTGGCCTAAGGCCAAAGATCTAAAAATTCCATAAAAAATTTGTTTAGGGTATAGGTACTGTGTGTAATGTGTTTCGATCAGGAGTAACAGGGCGATCTCTTCAGAATAGCAATAAAATCCTGAAACTGCCTGCTGTTTACACTACAGTAAACTCAGATGCCAATAATTTGCTGGTGGATGCATATAGATTTATTTAAAAATCTCTCAAAAAAATGTCGTTATGGAATTTTTTGATCTTCGGCTTTAGGCTAGAATCTGAGAGCACCTTGGTACTTGTCTTTTAGTTTTCTCTGCTCATATGCAGTAAGTTGAGAATTGCCTGTAGACTCGTATATTGTACGGGTCTCGAAAGCGTACAAAATTCGTTACCACTTTTACCACTTTCCACTTATTGTTGTTATCATAAATTTCACGACATACTATACTACAAATACAGTGTGTGAGATAACTGGTTGCCTGGAGGCACATGGATAAACCAAAGAGAAATTATATAAAGACGATTTGTCGGCTAACAGACTTAAATTTATTGAAAATAATTTCAATAAATCTACATAATGCATTTAAGTGCAAAAAAATGATTGAACTTTTCGACCCAGCGATCAGAGAGGTCTCATCAGTATAGTTATCTCTGATCACCTACCATAGAAGTTCAATGTGGAAGTCACATACCAACGAAATCCCCCATATTCATACCAAAAGAGCTAGGAGTGGTTCTTTAACGAGGACTCTTGCGAGCTTTATTATATTAGATGTTATTCTTCTTCTCCAATTCACTCCAATTCACTACCAATATACTCCATCACATGCAGAAACAAAATCAGGTACCAGATCTTCGGAAAAAATTCTTCAAAATAAGATGGTTAAAAGTAACTTAATAAAATTGATTGTAAATTTGGACTTACGGTCATCTGATAGAATGCAAATTCTTTCTGAATTGGCTAATGGCAAGGAGGATGAAGATGATGTTGATGCATTCTTGAGGAGCATTGCGATAAGTATAAAAAACGTCCTTCACATCAAATAGATCAAGCAAAAGCTAGGATTCTTTCTGTAAGTCAACCGTTTCTTCCACTATAATTATTCCTTAAGCAAGTATTGGGAATATTTAAAATTCTTCCTCTACCCTGATTATCAGGATTCTCTTTTTTCTTTTCGCATTCCTTCAATCGTTTATATCAAAATGATAGTTAATTGATGATTTTATTATGTATATAGTGTGAAGTAAAACCACGTCAAATTAAAACTAATGAAAACAAAAAATTTTTCTTTATTTTTATACGTATACCGCAATGTCAGTCCTTCCTTCTCAGCAGTCAGCTGGTGAAATCGGATATTTTACGAAGTTTGAACTACTTATCTCTAATTCGTCTGAACTAGATTTCTCCCATTAATTCACACGCACCTGTTAATCAAACACACCTTTAAGTTTTATTGTGCCTTTTCGCATGATATTAAACAGTCAATATTGTCAGGATCTTTCTGTGTAAGACTTAATTAAGGAATATACATAACCTAGTCTTACGAAAATAAATGAACTAAAGAACTAAAACAATTTCAGTAAACTAAAGAAAATACTAAGTAAATTGAAGTAAAATGCGGAACAAATAACAAGGTTGATGATGAAAACGGTAACTATCCGCTTGAAATGTCGAGCTATGTGAAACTAAGCAATAAGCATTTTTTTTAGAAATTTATACAAAATGTTTCGGTAGAATTTTTATTCATTTGGTGGCCGACTAAAGTTATTTTCAGGTACAGAATAATTTCATTCTGTGATGCAATTATTATATAAATACAACATACATACTAATAAAAAATACGAAATCTTTCAGGTAAAATTAACCCCACAAACCAATTTATGCAAATTATTTCGATAAATTCAAAAATATTGGAAAAATGCATGATCTTATCTGTGTGATTCGGACGTCAAGTAGATTTTACTATAACCTAGAATCTAGACGAAATAATGGACATAGAGTAGGTATGTATACCAAATTTGTTACTCAATGTGTAAAAAATAGAAATAATGATTGTAGGTAGCGCAAAAAGGATTGGACACCCACGCATAATATTAAAAATTATTTCGATTTATCCGCTCATCCGTCTGTCCGTCTGCATGAAAACGTGAGTGAAATTGTGAAAATTTTAGGAAAATAAAAATACACTTAAGTCTGTAGGATGTTATACTTTGCAAGGATTCCGCAGTTGGCAATTTTAGCTGTAACAGAATCTAAAAAATTTAATAGTTCTCGATTTCTCTACGATATATCTTTCATGAACTTTTTTGGAAAATTGAATACCAATTAGTTATCGAACAAAGAAGCAACAAATTGCTTATTGCGTCTACGCTCATAACAATTGTTGTCGCCCTCCAAAAGTGCATATAAATTCTAAGGAAAAAATTTCCAGTAAATTTCTAAAAAAAAACTGCGGCCTTCCTATATCAGGTCGAGGCATCGTTGATTGTATATTGAAGCTCTCGGCCTCGGCCAATGCTTTTGCTACTGTTGACCATTATATTCTCACACAAAAGCTTACTATGTACTTTGACTTTGACACTATCTCCGCTCTGCTGATTAAAATTTTTTTATTGGAACATAACCAGCGCGTAAAAATGGATAATACATTATCTGCTTCTTTGCCTTTAAAGCGTGGAGTTCCTCAAGGATCCATCCTAGAGCCGCTACTGTTCAGTTTATTTATAACGATCTTCCATTGGCGGTTCAAAATGTGACTGTTCATCTCTATGCAGACGACGTGCAAATATATTTAAGCAGACCGATCGGTCTGTTTGAAGACTGTATAGCTCGTATAAATTCCGTAGAATATATTCATAGTCAAATAATAATGGACAGCTGCTAAACCCCATAAAAATCCAATTTATCGGCTTTTACAATGACGTACTCAATGACCTCGATGGCCCATTAGTATTTTTAAATGGTTTTCCAATATCTAGGTTAGGTAAAGTTAACAATTTGGAATTGTTCTTAACCAACATATGAAATGTTGTGACAATATAAGTATGAAGCTTCCCAAGATCTGTAGAGGGCTACGTAGATTTTGGCTTTCTGTGACGATCTTACCTTGTAGTGCATGCTTAAATCTAGTAAAAGCATTGATCATACCTCGTTTCACCTTTGGTAGTCTAGTCTTTCTTAAGCTAGATAGCATGTGCTATCGTAAAATAGAGATAGCTTTCAAAGATTGCATATGTTTTATATTTCGACCTCGAAGGTTTGACTATGTTTCACCTTTTCGGTTGGGACTATTGGGTTGTTCTCTGAGCTCGTACCTAGTGCGCAAGGCTTCAGGGTCTTTGTATCAATTGCTTCTTTCAGGTGAACCTGATTATCTCAGAGAATTATTTAGTCATACAACATCACAACACAATAGAAATCTAGCTATACCTCGTTTTCACAAGTCAGTCATGGAAAGTTTTTATCGCATCCAAGTTATTCGTATATGGAACGTTCTTCCACCAAATATTCAGTCGGCGGTCATCGTGGGTGCATTCAGGACACTTGTTCAAGATCATCTTTCAGAATATTAAAAATATTTTTGCATCGCGTGGACACATTAGAAGTGTTTTTTTTTTATATATTGTTACGAGCGTGGCCTTAGTTCGTTATTTAAAACACAATATTTCAGATATAATTCAAAAGTTCTTTCTTTATTTAACTTTACCGTTTACTCTCACAAATTCACAAATAATTATCAAATCAACTCTTTATTTATCGCTAGTACTGTACTTCTAATTATCGCAATCCCAATAGTTTACTTCGTTCACTTCGCTGTCTGAAATAATACTCCGCCTCCTAGCTATCAGAGCGCCGTATTTATACTCTACGAATTATCCTAGAACCTCCTGAATATTCCGTTCTCCGAACCCAAAGTTTACTAAGATGACACTAACCTAAAGTTGCTTCCATTCCTAACAGATGTCGCTTGATTCACTTTGTGGCACGTAACACTGCCCCCTTCTTAAAATTTGTTCGTCCCGAACAACAGATGGTCCACGGTCTTGGTGCTCTCCGTATTGACCCAAGCGATCTAGATGAACGATTTTTCTTTTGCATCTTGTACCGCGCTGATTCTTGTATGGCATGTTATATTTTAGTTTTAACTGCATACGGTCTCTCCCAGTGTTGTGGTAACTTTGGAGAACGTCTCGTGGCCTCGTGCACATCAGCTAATCGTTGTCTGAGCTTTGTTACGTAGTCTTCTGGTAACTTTTGTTCGCCTTTGGGTATACCAAACTTGAGGTCGCTAGGTAAGCGCATTTCCTTCCGAAAATGACCTTAAATGGGCTTTGTCTGGTCATATTGTAAACAGCTGATATATAAGCCATTAGAAATATAGGAATATGTCGAAACCAATCTGTGTTGATTATAGTTGAAGACCTTCCTGAGATGTTTGATTAATGTTCTGTTGAAACACTCTTCCATGCTTTGATTTTTCTTTCGTCTTTTATCTTTGATTCCTTTCTCCTCAAATTTCTTCCCCTTTCGATTGCCGTTGTCATACTTTTCACTGCCGCCTTTGCGCTTCTTATTATCATCATCGTCAGAAACTTTATCTTTACTTTTTCCGACCTTCATTATACCCTTATCATCGTCATTATCAGCATCTTTAGACCCTTTACTTTTCGTCTTTTTCTTTCTTTCATTGTCCTCGCTCTTGGATTTCTTTCCTTTCTTCTTTTTACTTTTATCACCGTAATCATCATCATCTTCTGATTTCTTTCCTTTCTTCTTTCGACTTTCGTTATCATCATTGTAGTCATCGTCATCTTTTTCTTCCATCCGTCCGCAATGATTCCATTCAGGATTGCATGGACGTTGTGAAAAAGCTTCTGCATATCCGTGGATACGTCCTTTGCGGTATGGGATTTCAAAGTCATGAGGTTGCAGTCTAGTCTCTCCACGGAAAGCTTGCTCTCTAGCTCGCCATCTTCTCGCTTCTTCTTCTGTTGTTTGCATTCGTCCTCGTTTCCTACAGTCGTTTTGCAGGTGTCCCCAGTCTACTACATTTCCAGCATCGAATAACACCACGCGAAGGAGTGGTCTCTGATGACGGTATTCTGCTGTGAGTCTGCTGCCCAGCTCGATATCTTTGCCCAGCTCGATATTTCTGCCCTTCTTCTAGCGCTTTCATTCGTCGCGTTTTCTGCAGTCCCTTTGGAGGTGTCCTGGTCTATTACAATTCCAGCATCGCAGAATACCACGTGAAGAATTGCTCTGTGATGGCTGCATTCTATTACAAGTACATTCCTCCACCGAAATTTCTCTCACTCGTACTGCACTTCGAGAAGCTTGCCTGGCAGATTCATACGCTAATGCATACGCTAGTGCTTCTGCTGTTGATTTCTTTCCTGCTAGCCTTAACGCTTGTTGTGTAATTTTGATCTGTAATGGCGTTCACAAATGCTTCTGTTGCCACTTCATTAAGGAAATCCGCATTTACGCTAGAGTACGAAAGATAAGCTAATCTTTCCACATCAGCCTGCAGTTGTTGTAGTGACTCGCCATGCTTTTGAGTCCTGCTGCGTAACTGCAGGCGATATACTTGCTGCATGTGTTCATCTCCATAACGTAATTCTATCGCCTGTACTAGTGAAATGTAATCACGTTGCTTTTCAATCTGAATAGTTTGTAATAACTCTGACGCAGGACTTCGAAGGGCTAATACCAGAGCTGTAGCTTTGTCTGCGTCATTCCATCCGTTTACTTCGGAAGCAGCCTCGAATTGTCTCTTGAAAATATGCCACGAATTTTGTCCATCAAATATTGGAGGTTTTCATTCTGCCTGCATTGGATATTTCAATTCCTTCGTGCCGTGGTTGTCGATGCTTCATCATCTCCAAATCTGCTTTAAAGTTGTCAAGCTTCTCCGTAACATTTTTGTTGTACTTCCGACACTTGTTGTTGAACTTCTAGCACTTCCTGCTGGATTCCTTCAATTTTTACATTTTGCTCGTCTAATGAATTCTTAAGAAAAGTCTTCTGTTCCTCCAAACAAGTTTCTAGACAATTCTGCAAAGAATTCTTTTGTTCGTCCAAACGGGCTTCTAGAGAATTCTTTTGTTCATCTAGACGGGGATTCCAGAAAATTCTTTTGTTCGTCTAATCGGGCTTCTAGAGAATTCTTTTGTTCCTCAAAAGCATTCTTTTGTTCCTCAAGAGCATTCTTCACCTGCAGGGTTGAAAGCTCCATTTTGGTCATTAAAGTACCCAAAAGCTGTTCTATGTTCATCGCAGGCTCTTCTTCAGTTTCTGGTTCTTCCTCGAAAACGTATGTATCAGGATTCTTTTCTTCCTCAATCAACGCTTGTCTAAGTCGCTCGACTAGAACATTCTTTAGACCTGTCGTTTGCAATGACCGCTTCCCCAACTCCACTTTCAATTCCTGTATGCGAAGCTCCTCTAGTTTGCGTCCCATTCTTGCGCGATTTCACAAAATTAATCACTCTTTGAATTTCAAAGTCAAATGCCACCACTTTATTTCGCGATTTTATTTTACTTCTGACACAGTTGTTACGAGCGTGGCCTTAGTTCGTTATTTAAAACACAATATTTCAGATATAATTCAAAAGTTCTTTCTTTATTTAACTTTACCGTTTACTCTCACAAATTCACAAATAATTATCAAATCAACTCTTTATTTATCGCTAGTACTGTACTTCTAATTATCGCAATCCCAATAGTTTACTTCGTTCACTTCGCTGTCTGAAATAATACTCCGCCTCCTAGCTGTCAGAGCGCCGTATTTATACTCTACGAATTATCCTAGAACCTTCCTGAATATTCCGTTCTCCGAACCCAAAGTTTACTAAGATGACACTAACCTAAAGTTGCTTCCATTCCTAACAGATGTCGCTTGATTCACTTTGTGGCACGTAACAATATATTTCTCCGTAGATCGAATTTGTTTGTTACTGTACTGTACAAATTTTGTATATTATGATGTAGAGCATAAACAGTCTACCCCTTTCTTATTTAGTACGTAGGAAAGATTATAAATCTTGTGTACTCTGGCCAGAAAATATATTATTATTTTTATATAAAAAATAAAAAATAAAAATAAAAAAAGTGAGATTTGGTCACGGTCGTGCAGGTCAGCTATTAATACATATTTCCTTCAATAACGTGTCATGGTTGGACACGAGTCAAAAAATAATGATTGATAAAGTTTCTAGGTGGACTGTAGTACCATATTTGACCGCCAAAAACTAATTGTATTCAGTAATGTGTGTGTGTAGTTGTGAATCATTTGCATCGTTAGAGATTTGTATAAATCGTGTAAAGGGTGGTACTGTCGCAACTTTTTTGTTATATGTTTATTAGTTACTGCATTACCTTAAATTATTGCAAAAATACTAACATATAGTAAATTGGTGACATGATTGAGTTTTTAACTATGATTTATACTTATATAGACTGAAACTAACGACCCGCACGATCGTACGGGTTCGGTTTATTTACAACAAAAATAAAATTTTCTTTCACAATTCAATTGGATTGTACAAAAATGATAATAAAATTTATGTCTGCAGAAAACATTAAAGAAATATTGAAAAAAGAAGATAGGATGCTAAATTATTTTGAATACATGATTTTTACCTTACTACCTGAGTAAACTTTCACGAAGCTCAGATCCTCTTATTTAGTGGGATCATTAAAACAGTATGTAAAAAATAAATCACGACCGGTGGTCCTGAAAAACTTTATTTTAACAACATCATTCGGTTTTTTTTGGACTTTGAAGTATATCAGGATGATTCGACTCCACTAGTGCATACTGACCTGAGTCTTGGACCTTCGGTAGTTTTGAGATTAATTCAGACTCTTCCTCCGCACAGCTCTGTTTACTTTGATCGGTATTTCATCATTGTTAAAGCCAACAAAATTCCAAATAAGGACGAATGGATCTGCTGAAATTTAAGCTAGAGGTTATGATTGCTACTCGACGCCACAGAAGAAGGATTATTGAGCGATAGCGAAAGTAGTGAGGAGGTATCTCTAGTAGTATAATGCTCAAAATTTTAAAATCCTCCTGCGAAAAATCCGAGCATTGTAAAAAGGTACGACGGCTACGAACACTTTCCAGTTGTGGATAATATTAAAAATCCTCGTATGTGCAGAATGGAGAGACCTGTACAAGTCTTTCTAAGGTGCATTGTGAGAAATGTGACGTATATTTGGGTGTTTTTAAAAATAAGACCTGTTTTAAAGAATTTCCCACAAATACATGTAATAATTAATTATAAATAAAATTCACTTCAATGATATAAAAAAGGCATTATTTCTTTCTTTGAATTCATCCTGTGTTTAGTACATATAAGACGGATATTGTATTCAATTAAACTGGACCCCCATAACCGTGCGTTTGTGCTCAAAAGTATCACAGACCTCATCAATTTTTCTTATTAATATTTCCATTCTTTTGGGTCCCCAATTATTACAAAAATTCTATTTTAATAACTTTTGCGACCAGAAATTTCTCCGGTCTTAAAGGGATATATTAGTTTAGATGCAGAGCATGACAAAGTCAATTAAGTCGAAAACCTTTGAGAAGTTAAGTAAAGTCGGAAAATTACCAGATTATTATCTATATTCTTAGTAAAACGGTCAACAATTATAACAAGAGCTGTGGTGTAGCTATGCTCTGCCCTAAAACCAAATTTCAATCTAGAAAACAAATCCCATCTATTCCAAGCTCACATGGTTCTTTGTACAAAGAAATCTGTAAAAAATCCAAATACGTTGTATTATATCATAATCTATACAATGTTACACTCTCATTATAAATTGCATATACCTAAGAGCAAAAATACTGGTAGATCCCAGATGGCGTCACTGCCGTAGGCCACTTTGCTTTATTGTATTAGGCCTTTAGGTTATACAATAGAAGACATTTTCAATTTCAATTCAATTCTTTTTTCAATTGAAATCTGGAAAGCAGGTTTTTTGAATTGAGATAATGGTTTACTTAGTCATACACTTTTCGACTATGGACAGAGGATATCAATTCCTCTGTAGTCATTATCCAAGATGGGGCGAGCAGTTTCAATTAATTAATCTTACCCACATGGCAATAAACGAAAATCAAAAACAAAATCGTATAGAACGCGAAATAATATGTTAATAACTAGAAAAAAAATATACTATATGTATATTATATTGCGTGGAAATATACATTCATAGTAGTATTATATATTATACAATATATATACACCTTACCTATATGTTCTTTATTATTTTTAAAAGGAATTAAACTTAATTGTGTGATTTTTCTTATTTTCCAAAAATATTTAGTGAGTTCGCTAAACTCAAGTTGTGTGTTTTGAAAACATTTTGTATAAAAACAAAATATCTCCTTCATTTAGCCGCAAGCCAGTCAATCTATTTTTAGTTAAATTACTACATGTAAAGCCCTTCACGTTATTAAGACAAATACTGGCAAAATTACCAAATAAATGTCTCCTTATAAAATTCTCATTAGTATCCTCTCCCATTATTATTATTATTCGTTATCTCCTTAAGCAAAATATGATATTCATATCATAAAACCGCAAAATTTTTTCATCTTAGATAAGATATTTTTACATACATACATAAAACAGGGCCTTAAGTAATAAAATGTTGTAGGTACGCATACGTAGTCACCCTCCTTCAAGTTTATGGCCATCATCATCCAGCATTGACCATTTGACCAGTTATTCTACTCCGGGTTGCCTCCTTAAGCTAAATTAAAGCCAAAAATCTTCCCAAAAAAAAAAGTATGAATTTCCGTTTCTGTTAGGAGCAAGAGTGAATCGTGATATGAGAATTCCTCCTTCATTTATTTCTCATCTCAACGTTCTGAAATGGCAGAGCCTTAGGAAACTAATATTTTCTGAGAAATAAAAAAAATCAAGCAACAACAAGAAATATAATCCATGACAAGACTCATTCAAATCTGAGAAAAGTCCTGTACACAGTTATACAATATTAATAAAAATTTTTTGCCGTGCATACACTGTGGGCTGTTCCTTTCACCGCAAACTTTTCCAGAGATTTTTTATTGTTGCTTTCTGCTGTAGTGAGTTTGGTTCTTTTATTTTGTTTCTTTCTTGGGCATTGTTGCTGTGTAGATTAAGCCTTTTGTCTTACGGGGCTACATGAGTTCTATACAACAGGATGAGCAGGACACAACACAGACTGACTGTGAAGAACTTTCATAGAAGGGACAACAAACAGGATAAACAATGAAAATCCCATCAGAAGCTGAATTTTAATAATTGTGCCACCTACATTTAAGGAGCTTAAAAGATGACCATTTGAAGTTTGTCACCGGTGCTTTTTATTAAGTCGTAAAAGATAAATATCTTTTAGGGCACATAATATAATTTTAGTTTTTATTAATACTCGTAGATTATTATTCCGGAATCAAGGAATAATTTTGAATATAATATAACTTTGATTTTAAGGGTATAAGCTTCAGAGTAATTCCCTATTAATAGGCAATGAAAAAGCTATTGCTAATGTCTGCAATGTTTCCACTTTAAATGCAAGTTCACTAAATAAGACGAACGTAGCATATGATTTTCACGAACTTTTAGTGCTACATATAACTAAATGGAGTTCCATTCCTATCGAAACCTTTGAGCGTAAGCTTTGTTTCATTTTTCTATTCAAGGGCAGATATCAGACAAACATTACCTCACAATCTGAGTCAACTCGATTCTTGACTCGGCGATCAAACCAACTATAGGTCTCAACTGTAATACAAAATAGTCACGCTTGATGGCATAGACATCAATTCGGATAGAGCTTGACTTGATTTTACCTTACTAGTCAACGAGACGGATCCGAAGACATGGAATCAGACAGGCCTTAAATGTTGGTATCTTAGGAAAAATGGAGGTGATCAAGAATGAAAAAATATCACTCAATTTGAGTAATAAGTCAAGCTAGATATGAAAAGTTAGGGCCTTGGTCTTTATAAAGGATGTCCAAACTAAGAGCGCAGAATTTGATTCTAAAAAAAAACAAAATTTCTTGATTTGATTTTTCACTCTCCGTTTAAATATAGAAAATTAGGTGTGACAAATGACCACCTCGGCTTCGGATTCGAACCTTAGTTCCTTCCATTAATGAAAAGGGTCGGCAAATGTTTGTAGATTTTTCTTATCTTACATTTAAAAAAATCTCCATTACATAAGATATTGCAGGCCAATTGATTTTGGCACGTCACTGTCGTGAGATTACACAGCCTGGAAATCGTTGGTACAGTAAATTGTTTAGTTCTTCATCGGGAGGACATGTGGATGTGGCGTCTGGAAGAATATTTTGTCAAAATCCATATTTTTGGCTACTGTACGTCAAATCTTTTTATAGTAACGAATATTCTGATGAATCGGACCATGAATATCCCATTAACACTGATACATGCCCCTTGGAGGTTGGTCCTTTATTGATTAATGCTGATGATGTCTTGAAGTGTCTCAATGATCTTTATTCCATTGCAAGGCCAGATTCTGATTGGTTATGTCATTCGCTACTGAAAATTGCGCTGCTTTTCTGGCCAACCCTTTATGTAATATTTTTAAGCTATCCTTAAGTACCGGTAGTTTTCTCGCCGAGTAGAAAATCTCATGTATCACTCCTATATTTAAATCAGATACTAAAAGTACTGTAGAGAATTACAGACTAGTCTCTGTAATGAAAATTGTACCAAAATTACTTTAGCATATACATAGTTAGCTCTAAGCTTAGTTCTCCAGTTAAGCAATATATAGTCCCTGCGTAACATGGCTTTATTACGGAGAGGTCATGCGTAACTAATCTTACATTATTTTCGAACTATACTACATATAAGTGCTTTTGTAGATCTAGTTCAAGTTGATACTATTTATACAGATTTTTCGAAAGCATTTGATAAGATCAGCACTCCTTTTCTCATTCATAAATTGAAAATTATAGATAAAAACTCCTCTTTTTTAAGCTTAATTGTGGCCTATTTACCGCAAATAATATATAAGCATTGACAATATTCACACTTCCGGTGTTCCTCAGTGAAGTCAATTAGGTCGTCTATTGTTTCTGCTTTTCATTAATAATATAGCAACTTGCTTTCTTTTTGGCAAATTCCATGGGCGTCAACATATGATACTTTAATGGCATATATGCAGTCAAGAGAGGGTCACTAACATAGCAAACGATTTCACTATATAAAAAGACAAAAGTAAAAAAATATTAACAGAGGATGATTGCAGATGATTTAAAACTCTTAGTTAGAATATCCTTTCTAAACGATTGCTTATTACTACAGAATGACCGCAGTATTCTTTTTGACTGGTGCACTAAAATTAATTTATGTACATCTGAACATATCAAAATGTAAAATTGATATTTTTCTTCGCATCTGTTGTCGTATCTTGTATGATTATACAATTAATTACGCTATAGTTTCTCCAACAAATGATATTAAGGATTTAGGTGTTAATTATGATGCTGAATTGGCATTTATCTGACACATTAACATTATTATCAGTAAATCGATACGTAGTTTAGGACATTAAAACTTTTCGCTCATTTGATCCATTCTTGAATATGCATCCAGTGTCTGGTGTCCATATTATGACGTACATATTGATCGTATTGAATCCATTCAAAAAGCATTTACAAGATTTCTTTTAGGGAAAATAAATTACGATAATAACAACTTACATTGTGAGATGTAAATTGCTTGGTCTGTCAAGTCTGAAACTTCATCCCAAAGCTTACTTTCCCGAAGATATATATTCGTTTAAAAAAAAAATCGTCCGAATTGCGTTTATTTATTAATATTTATGTTCCTGAAAGACCGATACGTTCAAGGGATCTTTTGTATGCTACTTAGAATAGAACCAATTATGGTTATTATGGACCAATATCAAATTGGGCATTTAATTACAATTCTTTCTCGTCACTTGCAGATATTTGTATGTCTAGAGAAAAATTTTTGAAAATGCTTTGTCTTTACACAATTAATTTTATCTGTTAAAAGTGGATTAAGGCAATAATGAACAATTTTTGTTTACGTAGGTAATAAAGCTATGCGAGTTTATAAGATTGTTATATTCCGGTAAATAAAATAAGTTGGTACTACAAAGACTCGGAAAATATGTTGTTATGTTAGTGAACCTCGTTAACGGGGAATCCAGATTTCCAGCTTCATTTTCAATAAAAATAAATGTGTCTATTCATTGTTTTCCATAATAATATGGCACCTGTCTATTTTCATACAATATTGAAATTACGTAAAATATGATTTCAAGTTGTTCTGCTCTCAATCACAAATTAATCAAAATTTTTAAAAGTTAGTGAAATTTTTTAGATACTTTTATTTACAAAAAAACAAACCAAAAAATCCTTTACTCTTTTTAAATCGTTTCAATTAATACGAAAATGTTAAATATAGAGAGCTGTCCCAAAATTATGCTCATATAAACAACAGGCCTGTAAACATTAGGAACATACATATTTTGGCGTCCCATCAAACGAGAGCCACCATAAATTCGTTTTAAAAAAACCCTATTCGAAAAAAATCAATATTAAGAAATTATAAAATACTTTTACTGATCCTATTAAAAAACAAAAGTTTACAAAATTACATTAATTAATAAAACAATAATTCATTATTTAAAAAACTCTAACCGAATACTCTTAAAATATTGCATAAATCATATAATATATATTAGGTAATATATTTATACCTTCCTCATTTAACAACAACGAATCAAATTACGAAGGAATAAGCACGAAAAAGATCACAGTATTGTACACTGTATCACTTACATTTTATAAAAACCGTCATGTTACCCCATTTAAAAAAAAAAAAAAACAAAAAACTTCGGGTGTCGACAATAGGAGTAAATGTAGACCACTCCTATATATATACATATATTTTTATAAATTCTTACAAAATACCCTGTATTCTTAAAACCATACAATGTATGTAAATACGTCGCAGTATCTGCATGGTCCTTTATTCTTAACATTAGACTCAAAATTAATTGCACAAAAATCGCATTTGGATACAGAGTGTAACAAAGTTTATTATATAATTTGATGAATATTGCTTAAGTCTATAACAATAATTTATAAGCAAGAAAAATAAATAAAAACTCAAAAGAATGACAAATAATTATTCTAATAAAAAATGTGCAACTATGTATTATTTCATGCGCTCTCAGAATACTGAACCATCGACGCCTTAACTTGAACATCATACTTAGATATTATAACTGTTATATAAAATTATAACAATCTGTAATATAGAAAAATTTAAATGTAAATCATATATATATCTGCACGAATTGCAACCCCCCCCCCCCCCCATCCTCTTCAACATCCCTCCACTAACTTAAATTTATATTCGAAAAATTTCCGGTTGAAAATTTTACAGCGATTATTTGATGACATCCGATGTCACTTAAAATACATCCAGCACACCCCTTCAGAAAACCTGCCAGACATATAGCTTCTGCCACTATAAAATACTCCTCTACATTTCTACAATTTCACCAAGTGACAACATTTTCAGGGAAATGGTGAAAAACCAACCACCCATCCCACAATCACATACTTCCCTTAGAAAACATAAGTTCTGATTTTATTACGTTCTAAATTACTGCAACTTTCCTCACGTTCGTCCGTCGTTGTCGTCGTTGTCGTTGTCGTCCTGAGTTTCTTCTTATGTCAAGGGTATTTCATTGAGTATTTTTCACCAATGCATGCCTATATCTATCTATCTACCTTTCCTACCTATATCCTTTCGCCGGTTTATTTTAGCCATTATTTTTTGTGAAGCATTTTTCTAAGGAATATTACGAAATTACTATTTTGTAATGCACATCATGCTCTGGCTTTAGTTTATTTAAATTATACAAAAAAAAAATGTATAAAAAAGTTTTGTTTTTTAAAATCGCGACATACATACCTAAAAGTTTTTACTTTAATACTAATACTAACGTAAATTGATAAAATGTTGAACTGCGGTGCCCTTTTTGTTAAGTTAAAAAAACAAAAAGTACATAAAAAAATAAAAGAATGGAAAAAGCTCGGAGTTGGTTTAAGATGAGACCAAGAAGACAACAACTTTCCAAAGGACAATCAACCCTTAAAGCATTGCTTTATAGGCCTAGGAATACTGACACAAGGACTAGAGAGAATTTTGATAGTACAAAGTTAAACTTATGCTTTTCTAGATAAATAGCATTAACTGCGCATGGTAATATAACAGTTAAAGGATATGAAGTATTCACAATTGTTACGATTTTACTCCCTCTCCTCAGTTATGTTTTTTTTTTCTTTTTTTTTTCTTTTTGTGATATTGAGAGAGAATTTTGGGGAACTATAATTAAGATTCTCGAGGTTAGTTTCACAAATAGAGAGGGGGACAAGCTCCCTACCCCCACTCTTCATAAATCGTGTGTGAGGACATTGTTACTCATTCGAGTTGCTAATACAGATGAATAGCTTTCGCATTAATCCTCACTAAACAATTATTTCTTAAGACAAAATTGATAAATTTTCCAATGAAACTTAAGAAATGTTATAATAATGACGTCACATTTACCCCAACCTGCGCATAACGTATAACAGTGAAACGGCGACTTGTGCGACGATATTTACCGATGAAAGCAACATTCCTCTATAGGCCCTGCTTCTTATTGTCTTGCTCTTTAATTTGAGTATCATCGTATGATGTGCCATTTCTTATATTATGTAGGTTGATGCAGGATAAGTGGTTCAAACTGAAAAGGACTCTTCGACGAAGCGCCGACAACGACTACGACGCCTACGACTCTATGTACTTTGGAGAGGCTTTGCTTTCCTATAGCAACCGAGCCGAGGGAAGGGATCAAAATCTTGTCGATGAACAAACATATCGACATACATAGGAGAGCATTGATTGCAAGATAGTTCACGTGTGCTGTATGTAATATCTTGAAGAACATCTGTTACAATTTTAGTGGGTGTTTATTACAGAAGAGGCTATCGTATATGGGATATCCACAAGCACACAAGAAAATTACTTTTTTCTTGTTTGATGAAAATGCTGGAACAAGCTGGAGCAATATTGTGGAAATGGATATATGTGTAAATGTATACATGTCTTTTGGAATAGGTATAGTATAACATTATAAGTAGAGTATGAGCATAGAATATAGTGACAATATAATGTGGGAGAAGAGTTCTTTTTTACTTACAATTAATTTCGGAGTATAAATTCGAAATTAAAGCAATAAAAGTGAGAAAATTTCTCTTCACTTTCAAAATTAATTAATTATTGTAAATGTTATGTAAACGGCGAATATATCAGTTAATACCAAAAATAATAATAAAAATTAACTTTAATTCGGTTAACGTGCCACAAGATTTAAAATCTCTTTGAGTACAACAGTTGTAGTGGTTGGAATTATATAGGTATGTACATCAAAATTCAAAGAATAAATACGAAACAAAAGCATAATTAAGTGAAAATCACAATTCGGAAGAGAAAAAAAGATTAAATTAAAGAAAGTAACTCAGTGAAGGGCCAGTCAACCGACAGTCGTTGGCCAGAATTTAAGTACTATAATTAAATCAAATCCAAAAAGGAATGCAGGGGCCGTAATTATCATGATAAAAATTAAAAAAATCATGACATTAATAATTATTTTAATCAAAAATAATTATTAATTATTAATTTTTATTTTTTAGATAAAAATAATAATTAATTTTGATATTTTTTTTTATCAAATATAATAATTACTTTTATGTTTATTTTTTTATCAAAAATAAAAATTATTTACTATAATAAAAATAATGATTATTTGATGGTTTTTATTGTTGAAGTTAATAAATAAAAATGTATTGTTATTATGGGTGTTTGGTTCATTACGATATGATTATAGATAAAAATTACGAGAATTTAATTAAAGTTCCATACACACACTGTAAGTGTTGAAAGGGTATTTTCGGCATTAAATTTAATACACTACGATCTTAGATTTAATCTATCGGGTATAAATGTTAGAAAAACATAATGCAATAATAAAAACTCAAAACTGAAAGCACAGCACAATGCCATATGCAAAAATTAATACAATTTTATAAAAAGAAAATCGCAAACCTCTGAATAAAACTAATTTCTAAAAAAATTCACACATATTCACATTTCGTACAAATCAACACTTTTAAAATTTTATTGATGCTCGTAACGCAATGAACCAAACACCTATAATAACAATAAATTTTTATTTATTCATTTCAATAGTAAAAACAATCAAATAAATAATTATTATAATAAAAATACTTTTTAATTGTGAGAAAGAAAAAATAAAAATCAAAATTAATTATAATCTTTGATCAAAAAATATAAATCGGCTATAAGAAATAAAATTTAAAAATAATTATTATTTTTTATCTTAAAATTAAAAATTAATTATTTTTGATTTAAATAATAAAAATCCAAAGAAATAATTTTAGAATGATTTTAGTTTCAAAAAGTATATTTTTTTAATTATATATAATAATGAAACGTTATGAAAATATGTTACAATGTAGCTTATTCCCAACGAAAAAAACATCTGTTTGGTTTATAATTTTCTTATTTAAAAAATCAGTAATAATTATTATCTACGGTGCCTGGGAAAATACGCATGGTTTAAAGTCAGAAAACCTACCCCGGAGCAAACGATTCATATCTCAAATTTATCAGTATAACTAAATGTGTATACAAATTCTACATAATTAGTATTTTCGAAATCGATGGCTAAAAGTAAAAAAAATTATAATTGTTTCTTTGTAGAAGCGAATTTTTTTTTCACCGAAATTATTATTTTTAAATACTGAAAAGAATAACTAACCTAACCTGGTCCAGCCGAAGTTGGACCTCTTCACTCTCCTTATCCTTATTTCATAACAAGAGTGCATGAGCCCCATATAAAGTAATTTTTCTGGACCTGAGTTTTTTTACTATCCTCCTTTGACTGTGATAACTGAAAAATTATGGATTGTGCCTCATTGTGGTGGGAACATTATAGTAAATACGTTATCGACCTAATAATTTTTCCCGCTTAGTTAGCTCTATATAAGCTTGAGTTTCCCTTTATTAGAACGGGAGCTTTCAAATTGTTTTTTTTTTATTATTTTTAATTTTCTAAATTTTGTTTTAATTTATTTTAATATTTTTAATTTTCTTTTATTTTTATTTTTTTTTATTTTTTTTTATTCATTCTTCAAATATCTTTAAAATAAAAGAATTCTATAATTTGAACTCGCTTCAGACATTCTGGGCTGTTAAATTTTTTAGACATTTTTTTCATTAAAAATCAAGCTTGCTATATTTATATTTTAAATACTACTGTATCGTCAAATTTCAATTTTATTCAAACAGGCGGACGCCAAAGTAACCTTACATTATAAGATATAAGGATTGTCTTATAAGCTAACACAAAAACAATTTGTTCTTTATAGCAACTATGAGAATAACAAAAGAGCAACAATTTTCCTGTTATCTATATGTTCGAACCAAATCGATTCGAATATATTTTCTTAACAGACAACTTCTGAAAGGAAAATATCCTGAAAACAAAGCATAAATATTTTTAGTAAAATTAAATCTAATTTGATTACTCTTAATCAAAAAACGGGTACATAACCCATCAAAGCCAGTATTTGTCATCTAAATAACATATTGCACAAATACAATACAAAAGTATAGCCTCATCGAGCAGATCAAATTAAAATCATTATCATATATTTGAACCGTTAGATTCGTGCTAAAAATAATTCCTGAAGAGGGAACATATTACAAAAATACCATACTAAAATTGAGTTCCGAAAAGAAAATGAATTCAATATAATTACAATTTTCCAAAAAATAGGTACAACATCTCAAAAGCATGTGCTATCATTTAGCATACAACGCGGCACAAATACAATCAGATCAAGCAGATCAATTTGCAACTCTATCATTATCATCATTACAAGTACCTACCATCCAACGGGAATTTCTTTACTACGTGATAGAGAGAACATTTTTTAGCAGATATAATTCATCTTAACACAGCAGCAAGGGCTGCATAAACTACAAGCTGACTTATCTCGATATCTTTTTCAATTGGCATCGCTTGAGGTAGGCTGTCTAGGGACTAACATTTATATAGGGTATCGACTGGTATACTAATTACTAATAATCATTAATTTCTGGTCTCGACGGGAACTAAAATGTCTTACTCTGAGTCTCGACTGAAGATAAGATAACACTTTAAGCCGGGTCTCGACTGACTTAAAGAATATTATCTCGGGTCTCGACTGAGATAATCATTCACTAACCTATCTTTTATTTCTGGTCTCGACGGAAATAAAGAATCTTACTTCGGGTCTCGACTGATCTTAAGATAGCTCTTCAAGCCGGGTCTCGACTGAGATAACATTTTACTAACAAGCACTTTATTTCTGGTATCGACGGAAGTAAAGAATTTTACTTTGGGTCTCGACTGAAGTTAAGATAACTCTTTAGGCCTGATCTGGACTGACTTAAAGAATATTATCTCGTGTCTCGACAGATATAATATTACTAACATTAAGACTTTATTTCTGGTCTCGATGGAAATAAAGAATTGTTCTAACCAAGAACAAAGGGCTTAAAATTAGCTTACATTACAGCTACCAGCTACATGTAATGTTTTATTATTTATTCATATATCGATATTATAATACATTTACTCATATACATATATATATCTACGTACTATATACTTCGTGTGCATATCTATCAAATATAATAATTCAACTTTACTCTATATTTATTTTACAAATATATATTTATAACACTTTCTTGACGGTCTTATATTGCAACTTTCTGCCAATAAGTGTTTGGTGTTCTTATTTTACATAGATAGTGACACGCCGCACCATTCAAAAGTACAAGTAGGTAGTATAGCAAGTTCATTGAGTGCGCTATTATATAATATAGTACGAAGTAATTTTCCTAGACTTAGTAAAAACTGATTGTAGTTGGACTAGGCTAAAATTCGGCATAGTTTACTCGTACAACGCAATCCTACAAGAGACCAATGGATATCCCTAATATAAGATATAACCCGTACAGTCAAATCCTAGTTCCAAATAGAGATTATATTTGAAATAAAATACTTTCCAGTATACCTTACACTTCTTTTCTACTTCTTGGAAACCCACTTAGAATAAATAATAGAAAGTGTTTATGTTTCATAAATGGACTATCAGTTCTAGAATATTTTCTTCCTATTAACAGGCCTATGGGACACAATAATAAAATACTGTAACAATTCTTAAAATGACAGAAGAAACCCCACTTTATGCAAAATAATAATATTTATTGGCAAATAATACCAGAAATGTTATACCCAAAATTGCACATTTAAAAACTTTCTTCGTATATTTCTATTTAAAGTCGAGAATGGGGGGGGGGTCATAAAAATTAAACATAAAAGCATTAAGGCAGTGCCTATCACTGTGGGTGCAGAAACTCGGAAAGTTTTCCCTAAGCTCACACTCTTCGTCATGTTACATGGCTCGAATGTGATGTTGTTTAAAGAAGACAAAACTTTAGCAATTTTCACACTCAGGTAGTGCACAAATGGGCCTATAAGAAAATAAGTGGCTGTTAAATTTGCTTCCAGAACTTTTCATATTACCGAAATGATTTCTGGCGGAGCGCTTGCCTAAAATGCATGTCTACTGTGTCTGTTATATTACCTGAAGGGCCATTTAACCTACTTAACTTAATGAAGGTAGTTAAACGAATTAAGAATGCGAACTCTGTCTGAGAGAATGATTCATTGAAATGTTACTTCTCTATAAGTACATATATAGATATCGTGATATAATGTGTTTATGAAGGTGCACTGCTCACCGATATCATTTAAGATGTTCGTTTAATTAATTAAAAAATTTCAATAAAACTTCTGTATTTGGTGTAAGTGTGTGTGTGTGTAAGTTAAGGGTTAAATTTTTCACGAGGAAATTTACCAAGTTAAATTGTTTACCAGTACCTAATGATATGATATGAGTCATATTGCCTACTTTCGTAGCTTCTGGCGAAAACGTTTGAAAGCTTTATGGTGAGGTTTGGGAGAACTTTAGATCGTATTTAATACCTACTTGCATATCCTACTAGAAAACTCTTCCTACACCAGACGATCCTTGTAAAAGACATACCGAATGGAGCGCAAAGCTTATAATGACAATCATATCAGATGGTTTAAGAATTGCAGTGATATACCTACCTTGTCCAAGTGGTCTATAGTCGGCTAAGTTCTTTTTTGCTCTATTGGCCATTTTTTTATATTTTGCGCTAAATCATAATACCACGGGGTTTCACAGCGCTCTACCCGAAATTGCTCGGTTGTAACCAGCGCTGGAGCTTCTACTGCACGTGAAGTAGATTTACAACACTTTAGCTCTTAGAATTGTTTACTACACTTTTGAAAATTATGGAAAATAAGCAATAAATATTTAATTAAATTACCAAACATATATGTTTCATAAAAAATTTCTTAGTTTTTCAAAATTTTGATAATGGACAATCATATGTAGGAAAATATTAAAAGTTCTAGTAAGGAACAATAGTTATGTAAGCCATAGAAATTATCATCAAAATGAAATAAACACCTATTTAGCCTCATATAATTCACCCTTAAGAATTATTTTTATTGCATATATGAGATCAGCTTGGCTGCTCACTTTGTCGTATACGGCTGGCAGAAACCAAGCCGTACTGATGAGTATATACGGTCCCTGCTCATACGAAACGCCCTCTTTTTGCAAAGAAATTTCTTTTTCAAAGATTTGTCGATTTAAAAAGAGTTTTTTTTTCATTCAATTTTCATAAAATTACTTAATTTAGCAATGACGTGAAGTTCGTGTAAATTATAAGTATAATAAAAATTTTAATGTTGTTATTTTTTTTGTGATGAAAGTTTATAATTTTATATTTTGAAATGAAATTCCTAAATAAAATCTCTATGGTCTTACATATCTATAAATATTTGAATAAAATTTCCTAACAATGCGTTCAGATTACTCATTAGTCATTAACTGCGATCTAAGAACTCAATTTTTTATCAATTTAATGAGTTATCTCTACCAAAATTTGTACTTGTCATCTCATGTTTATGAAATGATCACATCAAGCTTAGAATGATTAGTACTACCTACTTACAGAAATTTTTCAATTAAACTTAGCGGAAGTAGTTTACTACATTTTTACTACACTTTTGAATTCGAATTTACTACACTTTCAACACACCGAAGTTCCAGCAGTAGTTGTAACTTCACGAATAACTCGACAACTGCTCAAGATCTCGATACAGAGAATACAAGCTACTCTCATTTAATTTTGACAAATCTGCTGTGACGTAATCTTGTACGCTAATGTATATACATACATTTATAAATGACAGACAGAGAGAGGAGAGAGAGTATTGTATTTTTTGTACCGTGCTATCCTAAACACTACTCAACGTCATTTTGTATCCTAACGGTGGAACGTGGTGCGTAATAAGAAATCCTTGTATTATTTGTACCGTAATCAAGATTGTGTAACTTATGTCAGAAAGATATCCAGGCCTCCAAGCTTCCTTGAGGTGTTGTTAAAATTTACAACACGGATATTTTTCTCTCTCAGGCCTACGTCTGTCAACAGATGTACTAACAAAATTACAATGACAGCACCGACCCTGGTGGTATCATTTTGTGTTCATTTCTCTGAGGCAAGCCTTGAAGCGAGCTACGAGGAATCCTGAGAGAGGCCAGGCCTGAGGCTTGCTTTGCTGTGTTTCTGCCTTTACTGAATGGGTGGGGTGAAGCCTTTGCATGTACGAACTTTCTCACTAGCCTTCCGTTTCGTGCCACGTGTGTTGCATGTGTCCAGGAGGAAATTTTGTTTTCTTAAAACTAAAAGTAAATATTTGATCTTATACTATTTTTTTATTTTCTTCTCTATACCTGTTACAGATATGTGCATTACTTTTTAACAATAGTTGGACATTAGAGTATGAATATATTAATGTTTAGTTTTGCTATGATTATCCATTTTTTTTTTAATATAGTAATAATATCAGGAACAGCTATTGCGGACGGTTTGTATCACATCTTGTAAGAACTGGGCTCATAAGGAGTGTACTACTGGATATCGGTATTATGTGTGCCATAATTGTTATACGGACTAATCGTAGTCATCAAGTTTTTTGTTTAGCTTCGAAAAAGTTATTTTATTGTTTTTATTGTATTCTATTACAGTTGAAGAGTGTATTCTTCTTAGTTATGCTACAAATTTCTAAATTGTAGCTCCTAAGAGCTGTAATTATTTTAAGGTCGACTGATTATAAACTTCTCCTAATAAACATTATTTTTCTACTATTTTTATTTCCAGTTTTTACCCAAATAAATAAGATTTATAAAACAGTAATCAGATTTGATCTAGCTGTCATATCAAGGTTTTTACAAGTAGTTGAAGTCGAAATGTTACAACCGTACCCAGTGTGCCCCACTCTAGTCTTTTACTTCAATAACACATTTTAAACAATATAGCAAATCACTACAGCGGCTCTATTAAGCCTCTACGAAGTCGGTCTTTTTTACTCTAATTGTATAATCAGTAGCAAAAGAAAAACACAAAAAACATTGTGAAACGATAAACTATTATGGTTAAGCTCCACGTGAGCATTAATTTATGATGCACACATATAACAGATAATGACAGTCTAAGAAACAATTATTCCAAGTGAGTGCTCTATCTATTCAGTGGTATACTCCCAAATAATATTGCTATTAGTACTTTAATTAATTTTTTTAAACTTCTTTCGAAACGGATTCCGCAAGCCTAGGCAGAAAACGACAAAAAATACCTGAAAAGTGGGTCAAGAATACTATTAAGAAGTTACGTGAATCAGGCCAAGCATATATATCAGTCAGAAGGATATTGAAAAATCGAAGAAACGAATCCAACCACCGTATAAGCATACCTGTTTTTACCTCTCCTCAAAACTCTTTTCTGCAGAGCAAGGATAAAAAATGCTGATGATTCTTGGAGTTTTTTGTCTGATGACGATAAAGTTAAAATTTACGTGAATACGATGTCGGAATAATACAACGGAGAAAAAGTCACATTATTTTCAATTTTTTCTAGGAGCTGATGATAAAACCCAAAAAGGTTTATTGTACATTTTTTGTTAGTAGGTACATTAAGAATTGATCAGAAATGAAATAAATAATAAATTAATAAATTCACAAATCAAAACACAAGAATGCCGCTACCCAGAAAAAAAGTAAATGTACCAAATCGTACCTAAAAAAGGTTGAATAAGTTCAACAACATCCCGACAATGAATTCGCATTACGTGTAGGGCATACATCGCAAAAAAATATGCACCACCAGATTGAAATTTAAACTTTAAAAATCCTGTGAAAATTGTTTAACAATGAGTTCAATTCAGCATTTCATATGCTCAAAAGGACAAATGTAGCAAATACTTTTTTAAACAAAAATTTGATAAATTTATCTAATGGAGCACAAACTATCTATGAGAATATGAAATATTTTTTTTTAATGGAGGTGTGTTAGACTCTCTAAGAAAAATTATTTATTTAATTTGGAGGGTATCAATTAAAAATTATACTTTCAAAGATACCAAACATTTTTGGTGAGTTGACTTTAAATATATACCGCAAAATGTCCGTAAAAATACCGTTCCCCCTGAGCATCTAGGTTTCTAAAGTTAAAATTTTCATATCATCAGAGTGAGTTGGTATTAAGTCATAAATAACTGGAAAACTGCTGTTTTTGTCTCATAGTTGCCATACAAAAAATATTTTTGGGTGTTAACTTACAAGACAACTCTTATTAATAAAACCAACTCTTACAAGATCACTCTTGCGTCCGCCTGTTTGAATATTATTGAATTTTGATGATACAGTAGTGTTTAAAACATGTGAGATATATATAGAGCTAATTAAGGGGGTACAATTAAAAATCGAATGCGTATTTAAAAATGCTCCCACAAAAATGTGGCACAATTCATTCATTTGTCAGATATCACAAGCAAAATTTTCGCGCTTGGTCAATTTTTTATCCTAATAATATTTTGTCGCATTAAGGCGATGACACAAGGATGGCTTTGACCTCAGGCATCGAATTCGATTCGAATATCAAATATCGTTTGATAGTCGTTTCGGCAGCGAATAGGGTTAAGTAACACTGTCATACTCACATTTTATTTTGACAACCATTCGATCCAAAACCGAACTCAAAGTCATCATTGTGTCATCGCATTTAATGAAAATAATTATAGTAAGCCAACCAAGGCCATCAGGGTAAAATAAATTAATTATTTGAATGCAGAGGTAAATTTCGGCTTAAGGCGGGTGGGTTTCTTTATAGTTCTGTACATTGAACTTTAGATTTCACTAATCGTATCTCGAATATTAAAAAGTTTTTTTATTGCAGGTCGTATTATTATGACCCGCTCTCACAAATTTTACGGAAACTCTCTGCTTTTTGACGATCCGACACTCACCACCCAGTCACCTGTAGCAAAGCTAACTTAACAATAAGTTAAAAAGCAGGCGAGATTTCCGACTGTTTTGTTATACATTTAAAATGCATACAGTTAGAAAAGGAAAGGAAGAAAAAGAAGAAATAACAAAAAACTTAACTCTCTTTATAACTTTTATGAATAAAGAAAAAAATGTGAAAGCGCAAATTACATGCATAGAAACAGAATGGCAAATGATTCGTTTTCATAAATAAATGAAAAGAGGTTTTAGATTTCACTCTCATAAAATGTTCCTGCGCTTTTCTGAAAACAGGTTTTTCTGAAATATTGACAGAATTTGGTCGCATGTTGTTGCTATAATCCTAAGATATTTGAACAGCACGTGCTTCTGTTTGTTTTGCTCTGAAGAGATTAAGTGGGAGAAACTCATGCTGGTTTCTCTGATAATTTCGGGAAAAATTGGAATTTTATTTGAGATGAAATTTACATATCCTTTCATCAACTTTGCCATAGCGAAATTAATTTTTTTACTTAAAAAAGTAAGGCAGTGTGACCCGAACTACATTATTATGAATAGTTTGATAGGATTTTGAGGGATTCAATAAGATTTTGTCGTTCGGGTAATCCAAAGTTCTCGCGATATTTGTTTTTAACTCGTTGTCTAAGTTTCACCACAATAATGCAAACCAAAGTACTTTTCACCCATTCATGCAAAAGACGAAAGCATATGACATTATTTGTATCATTCTAAAAACACGAACAATTTTCAATTTTGTTCGGCTGCTTCCTATCTTCTTATTAGGTAATCTTTGACTGGGGTGATATTACGACCCGCTTTCTCAAATTGTACTAAAATTCTCTGCATTTTCACGACCCGCACTCACCACGGTGACGAGTGGCGGGTCGTCAACGCACCAGCAACAGAGCCAGTTCCTGCACCCCGCATCATGCCAAGCATTGCATTGCGTGTTCTCTTTGATTCTTTTACCTCTTCTCTAGGAAACCGGTTTCATCAAGGATACTTTGTTCGAGAGAATTTTCATTTACATTGCATTGCCTTGCAGTGCAGTAGAAAGGAAGGAGAATAGTAAGATGAGCAGAATCAAAACCCTCGAGAATACTTCCCAAGCCATGAAACAGAAATCTACATGTGTGCGTGCTTAGTCCGTTTTCTACCATGTTCTATATTGATACTTACGGAAAAGTGCCAAACATTGACTTTATATATGCTATATAGAGCCTAAACTAGTATCCATACAGGAAAATAGTCTTCTAGTAATTTAAAGCTTGGTTCCTTACCTTCCCAATGGCTACACTTCCTATATACCTTACTTAACAAAATAATAAAATAGTTTTGATTACAAAGTAACCTTACCATTTTACGCTCTATACCTCTCAGCTGAGTGATAATTGCATCTGTATATGTGCAGCCGTAGTCCGAATCTGTAGGCAGCTACATTCGATATCATCAGCCCACGGCATGCCATGACGGCACAGCGACATTACAATGATTACTCAGCTGAGAATTTTTGATTGAGGAATTGTAGTCATTTGGTTAATATAACGTTTTTTAAATAATTTTGTTAGGAAAGGTATGACAATTTTATTACGGTTCGGAAGATAAGAAATCAAGCTTAAGATTAACAGAACACCATTTTTCTGTATGACTAGTAGTTTAGAGCGGAGGAGCTATTCAAATCAAACTTTTGTCACTTTTACATAACAACTGTGCAAATATTTTAGAATGTAAGGACTACGTTGGGCCTCGCATGTGGTAGGGAGGGAGTCTGTTTCATGGCTTGTGAAGTATTCTCGAGGGTTTTGGCAGAATCCATTTTACTTGCCCGTGTCGGTGTACGTAACCGCGGTATGAGAGTTTAAATTGACTTCCAATCAAGAAAGAGTGCGTGTGCATATGTAGGACGCCCACTTTATATCTTGCGAACCCTTTTCTTTTATTTTCACGCGGTGATGGGCGCGTAATGGTAATAGATGCCTTTTGTCGAGAAAGGTTAAGCTAGTATGAGCGTATTAATTTTTTTAATTGATTTTTCTAATTACAGCCGTACCTGCAAAGATCTTAATTCGAATACGATTTACGAGTAAACCGTAATTTCTACCTAAAACTTCGAGAACAAACTCGATACCGCTAGAAAAACAGATTACCAGCGTAATAAAAGGATAATGATTCTCGACTTATCAACTCGCGATACTCTCGCGATTCCGGCTTGCTTTAGTGGTTAAAAAGAATCGAAATTGATGTGAAAATCGAATTGAATTCGAACAACGTGTTTGCATTAGTGGTGTTATATGTTTCTTATAAGTATATTAAGAGAAGCGATTCTCGCAAAGCGAGTTTTATGGTCTTTTAATTAGAGCCGTGGAAGTGAACATTAATTCATTTTTGGTGGGAAATTAGGTTCATGGATATTATTTTCTTGGTCACTTCATTGCGCCTTTTATGACTGAGTTAAATGCAAATATATATGTGAAAAATAAGACAGAAAAAGATTTATTTTCTCAAATGTAGAACCATATTTTTCAGTTCTTACGGATCGTTTTCAGCACGTTTTATTGTTTCTCACTTAAATAAATTTAATTAAACAACTTTTTTAGCTAGATAGATACTAGCCACTAAACAGATCAATTATCTTTTTGTATTACTCAGAAAAACGAAGGAATCTCGCAGTAAATTCGAAGCATAGACGCATCTGTCTCATTTCATTATATTTCCAAAATCAGATAAATGGTAAAATCTCGATATCTCATTCGTAACAGAATCAGAGAAACGAAGAAATTTCGAAGTAAATTCGAAATAAGATTTTTTGCTAAAATTCGAGATAACTTCTAGATACCGAATTCTTCGCTAAAATGTTTGCAGGTGGTACTTTTTTTTTAATATGTATTATTACTCTTTTTTGTTATATTCCTTTTTTTAATACTATTTTCAAAAAATAACTACTCTTTCTCTCTTTTGATTTGTTTTCTTTCGATAAATTAGTTCTCAGAATGGCCGAGTGTAGCGTATACGCTACGAACCGCAATTCCAAATGAATTGACCAGATGAAAACAAAAAGGAAATGTTTGATACTTCTTGGTAGATACTGTAAACATAGAATATAAATCAATAGAGAAGCACCACCATACTATCACACGAATTTTAAGATACCGATCGCTCATTATAGTCCATTATCTATTGAACGCGAAACCGGACATCAGACGAAACAATCGCAACACAATAAGCAAGTTAAGTATGAATCGACGCACTACCAACCAAGTACTGGGGCGCATAATTATGCGTTCTTTTCCTATCTGAATTAGGAACACCGATCCCTTACTTCGGGGCATTAATTATTTATATATGAAAGTGCACAGAATCATTTACGTCTTAGAAACGAGATGTCGCTACTTACATAAAAATATGATAGAAACTTTTATTTAATGTACAAATAAAAAATTTTCCAGCATATAATATAAAAATGGCTAAAAACTAAATCCAAAATTATATCCAGTCATTGAAAATTATTTTACTAGAAGTTTTAAAGCAGGAAATGAGATAAAAATCGAAAACGAAGTAGCGACATCTTCTTTCTAATATGTAAAAGTTTTGTGCACATCTATGGATAAATTATTAATACTTCATGTAGGCGCTTCTTTACTATTTTATTTTCCTTGCCCTAAACATGTACAATACAAAATTTCATATCTGTACACGTACTGGTCCATTTTCGACCTTAATTATTAGCCCATAAAACCTAATAGATGTCGCAGCTTGCAGCTAATTAAAAACAAAATAAAACACCTATTCCGAAAAAGAGCAATTTATTTGAATGAAAGCAATAAAAACCGACACCATTCAAATAAAAGACTTCATAGTGTCATCACCTCTTTTTATTTCTTATTTCTTTGGATTACCTAAAAATTTATTTTGAAAACTTTTTGGGGTAAACATAAATTCCAAATAGATAGCTGGTCCCCCAATAAATTTCCCCTTTGTCGTTTTAATATTGATAAATTTGTTTTTATAACTTTAAGTGGTATTAAAATTTTTATGATGGAATAATGAAATGTGTATTGATTTCCGTGGAGGACCATTTCGACCTAGGAGAAAGTTATTTTATTTGTTGATACTGGGGGTACGTACATACGTACATAATATGACGCTATTGTTATTCGTGTACAGTGCACAGTTGCGTTGCGAATAAAATGAACTGAACGAACGTTGAAATTTGTATGGATGTTACGAACGTCCAATCATTCATCACGAGTTATGGCAAACTATGAAAAACTCACAAGGGTACTATCCATTTCGTGCAACGACAACAGTCTATGCATTTCGATATAATATGTATGTAACATTATAAGATCCTTTTCAGTGGAGAATTTTTACAACCTCTTCGGAAGACTCTTGAGTTGTTTGTATGGAGCACTTCAATGCAAGTGTACTTTACTAGAATTTTGCCCACCTCCACCCCCAGCCCCGCCCGCCCTTCAATTCCTTTAAATCTTTATCTTCTCTAAGCTATCTAGTCGTCCATGAATGAATAGATGTCACTAGAAAGGACAGAATAAGATGACCAGAGAGAAATGTTAACATCTCTGAAAGGACATTTTTCATAAGATGAAAGAATTTCGTATCTCTACAGGATTTGCATTCGATCATTACATGGATTCGGTTTCAACTCGTTCGTTATGGGAAAAGTGCAAAACGTGTTTTCGTAAATGGAATAAATGGTACTAGTGAAAACGAATATTTGCGACAATTTATGTATTAAAGCGTAAGCTTTAGTGAATTACCTACTTATTTTATGATTATACTATTGCTTGTTTGATCAGATTTTTTTCTCGGAGCTCCAAAGGTTCCCCTCTTCATTTTTAGCTTAATCATGTATTCGTTTTACGATAGAATTTATGTAGAAAAAAAAATTCAGGAAGAGATTGTCAATAAACAAAAACCAGAAATGATTATGTATATATGTGCATATATAACGCTGCGACCATATTACCTACATACATATGTATACATACATTTCAACCTACATTATCTGATCCATTTTGGATTCATAATTTATTGTAATCAAATGCAGATGTCACTATGGAACATGGATGTATACTCAGGCATCCTATAATGGTATTCGATTCTATTCGGATGAAATAGGGACATTGTAGGCAGTAAAATACTCCTTGGATGATAAATGTCATCAAATGTACCGTTGCATTGCAAGCATAGAAAGCTCTCCCTATTTTGTAAGGGTAATATTGCATCACTAATGGGCGAACTAGTAATGTTTAAAGATCTAGAGCTTCACAGAGTTATATAGTAGAGCTACCGAGAGCAAAAATATATACATACAATATATCTATAATATACATTGAGAGTAACAAGATTTCATTTCCCTTTCCTGAAATTCCTCAGTACTATATTATATATACGGTATCAAATTGACTTTTAGAAATTTATTGAAAAACATTTTCCATACATAGTTATAGCATAATTTTGTCACTCTTTCAACATATCAGGCTGTATATGAAATTTCGATGATTTTGCCGTAAGTCTTTCAAGTTTTTCTAAGTGGAAAGCAATTAAGAAAACAAAAGTAATTCCACTTTGCGTTCTCATCAGATTTCCACCCTTTAACACAAAAGCAAACAACGACAGAACCAGTGGGAATCAGAAAGCAGTAAAATCTCAAATTACCTTGCCCATCAATTTTCTGTTAAAATCCAAATACAAACATTTACCATCGGTTAATTGTTGTCTAGTGTGTAGCTGAGCTCTAGAACTTCTAACCACAATGCTAAAGGGGATAGAATGTCTGGGAATATACCTACCCCCTACAACAAGTACTTGTAAACGCAAACAAATACGAGGAAGCACTTGATATTCTTTATTCTACGTTTGTTCTGATATGGTACCTAGTCTATATGGATGATACAATACGGATGTAGGCACAAAATGGAAAATTCTACATAGTGTTTGGATAGAAGGCGCGATTATTCTCAACAACACTAAAATGTTGGTTATGTTCACTCACTAGAAATTTTTTGGCATTAATCCAAGTTGATGTAAGTGTGGTCAGTATATAAGAGGAGTTAGGTTATTTATGTATGTATATATATATTTTTATTATTCACTAATTGCCAATTTAGAAGAATACACTGGGGCTGCTGCGGTGTAATGGCTACCTAAAATAATTAAAAACTATATAAATAATTAGCTTCAAAATGCGGTATGGAGCAGAATATCACTACCTCAAGATTTATAATAATCTACTGTTGCTCTCTAACAAAATGTTAATCGATCGGCACCTGTAAAAAAAATTTACACCAGTTGTGACCATTTCATTAATTGTCTATGACTTATCCTTTCCTTCACGGTCGATAGAGATTAAACATTAGTGCATTCACGTATATAATTACTTCTTCGTAGATTGTTTTTTTTTTAGTTGTTAAGGTACCTGCGGCAAATATGACCCACCTATTTTGAAAATGCAATAAATCAAGTATTTGGTGATATAGAACTACAAAAAGAAGTTTTCCGTGAAGTTTATTTGTTTGCAGAACTGAAAAAATAGAAAAACTGTAACAGAAGTGAGTATTTGAGAAAATAATTCAGGTTTATAAAACCTTTTCCAATGGCCCAAAACAAAAATTCACTTTTACAAAATGATTTCCTTTAAACTTGTTAAAAATAAGAAAATCGACAAAATTCGGTTATTTTTAATAATTTCGAATAAAAATGAAAATGGGCCTTTTTACCCCAGGAGGATAATAAGGGCCCTAATAGCTCTAGTTATAAATTTCTTAACGTACAACAGAGGAAATCCAAACAGTCTTCATTCTTTGGAACAAAAATAATGTCACAATCATAATCCTATATAGCAACATTAATTTCATTGAAAATTTAGGTTAGGTGGGGTAAAAAGGCCCACAGTCTACTTCAGTGGGCCTTATTAACCTATGACAAGATTTTACAAAATTACTCATTAATCAAATAAACATAATGCCGGGTGAAAATAAACACCGAAATCATAAACTACATTACCCAAAGTTCAAACTAAACAAGTTACTGCATGTGGAAATAGCAATCAAACAACGGAACTAATGATTTTGGGTAGGCGAAACGAAAATTATAATTCCAAGCAGCCATACTCCTCTCGACGACGTACCGTTCGCTACTGGCAAGATGGCGGCGCGGGATGCCAGACGCCAGTGCTGTCGTTTGTACTCCGATCGTAGTATTTGTACTCCGAAAACTAATAGCGTACTCCAGTACTACTCCTTTTATAAAAGTACTCCGCTTTTCATTTCTTTATACTTAAAACTTCTATATATGTATGTTGTTAGCAAATAATCTAAAAGGTTTTATTCACCTTCATTTAAATTACACATTCGTAGTACATTTTAGTAACAAAATCTATTAAGTCCGGTTGAAAAGTAGGTTTGGTACTTCTCTGATTTGTTTTAGACTATTACACCTATCTAGTCATGTCATTATGATTCGTTTGTTAAACGCTGTGATTGATGTTTATGAAGTAAATAACCAACGCTCTGTACTTAAGGAACTCCAGAATTTCTATTCTAGTCCAGAAAACGTTTTTTTTATCGCTCTTTGCCTTTTCGTTTGTCTTTCCGATTTTCTTCATTTTCCTTCTCATAAAAGCTAAGTCCAATTAATAGTAAATTTTTTATGGATGGTTTGGTTTTTGTTTATAATTCGACGAAGGTATTTAAAGATTTAATTTAACTATATCATTTGTTCACTTTAATTAAACTGTTGTAAAAAACGTTGATTTTTTGTAATAAAACAATACAAAATTTGTGAATTGTGACACAAAGGAGAAAACTTGAGAATAGTTCCCAATTTAAAAAAACAAAAAAATTCATGGAACTTACAGCTTAACACCATCTCTGTGGAAAATTTTAGGGACGACGATATATTCGTCAGTAAAGCTTATTTTCGGGGCGAGATCATTGTTTAATGGACTGTTAATGGGTCACATTTTAAAAGACAAAAAATTCTGTCCTAGGTGAAAAATTTTAATGAGATCAAGAATAACAAAATACATTTGTATTACATTTTTTCGAAAAAAAAACCAAACCTCAAACAAAAAAAAAATTCACGTCTCCAAACCCATTGAGATCCCCATTTAAAAATTTTACCATTTACTAACACCATTATGAGCATTAATTTAAAAATAAAGCAAGGAAAAATTAAGGGAATGCATTTGAAGATATTCAAGAGTAAAGGATATATTTAACATCCTTAATTTTTTCTTCTTCTAAATGCCATCTATTTTTATAATTTTCCCTCATCTTTAAAATAACCCAAAGGTCAAAAGGGATAATCAGACCCAAAGTTATGATTTTTTGAATATAACTCAACAGACCAAAAATCGGCGACTTTTAAGGATTTCAGAGTCCTTTAATTCAACCAGCATTCGGCTCAGCGCAAAAACACAGTTGTATATCATAACTACTTAACTTTCAGCAAAAGAAAAACGACATTAGTGATGGTCGGGTTAGGAAAGTGTGATTTTTTATTGATTTCCTGTGGAATGACCCAAATGAGTATCGACCATTATTTATAATGACCTCAACGTTCTTCCAGATATATACATAGTTTACTAACTGTTCCATATTTTTCGGGGAAACAGAACTTCGCTAATGGAGAAGTAAGTGTCAAGGCATCCAATATGTATGTCCATGGTAAAGTACTAAAGTCAATTCTTGGCAATATTGCAGACACAGTATTAAAGTTTCTAAATGTAGTGATTGTGGTACAAGCAATTTGAATATGGAAAATGTATCCGAAGAACAAAGGCAATCTAGAACAATTCTTAGAAATTCAACAAACATATACCTATAATAAAGAAAACATAATTTCTAGTATAACAATAGATTTAGATCACGACGGGCGGATATGTCAAGAAACCATTCTTGGAAATTCTACGGAAGCCTTATAAATAACAGAGGGTCTTGTAAAATATGTTTTAAAGATATTGCAAACAAGTAAAAAAGCTCGACTTGGTATAAGTGAAATTCTTACGATACCCTAGATGAATTCCCGTATGTAATTTCGTGCAAGTTTGATTTTTGAAGTGGTCTTATGCTAATATTTCTAGAACGGTTCATCGGACAGAAAAAATTATTATTTGCAATTTTATATGGATTTCATATTCTGAAGAAGTTTTCAGTACATGAAAACCATATAGGATTGATTGTTTTCACAGTATACGTAAAAATCGTAAATGTTTATATGGCAACATCAAGTAGGGGTTGCCCGATTTAGTATATTTTTGAAATCGTATTTACTATTTTTATGAAAACACTATGTTCAAAATTTCAGCTCTCTACGTCGACGCGTTCTTAGGAAATGTCCAAATATATACATACATAGTGAAAACCGAAATTTTTACATGGCAACCCTACGGAGGAGTTACGCGATTTGTTCCATTTTCGAACTTAATTTTAAGTTTTTTTTTAAAGGCCATAGGCAAGATTTCAGCTCTCTAAGTACATGCGTTCTTGAGTTGTCGTGAGGATGGTTGGACGAACGGACATGTAAAAATCAAAATAACTTTTAATTTTATGCATTTTGCTCTACCAGAATTATTTCTGTGCATTACTGATTCAAATAAAAGATTTGAAATGCAGAAAAACTAAGGCGACTGAAGTTGTCAATACAATTTTGCATTATGACTGCATTAAAATCCTTACTAATATTTTTAAAGTTCAAAAGTTTTCAATAATTAAATAATTAAACTAATAATGAAATTTATGTATTTTATTAGTAATACACCTATATTAATTTGCTTTATGCAGGTATCCTTTTCACAAGAATAGCTTTTCATGACAGAACCATTTTACTTCATGCAAGTATGCTTATATAAATCAAAGCTATTAATTAATGAATCTTTTAAATCAACAGCTGTCAACTAAACTTAAGAAATTCTTATTGCTGAAAAAAAATTAATGGGAAATCTTAAAATAAAAAACAGTTGTTTCTATATAAAAAAATATATAAATAATGTAATAATACTAGACATATAAAGATTTATTTAAATATCTAAATTTTAATCATTTTAATGAAAATGATTTTTATTCATATTAATATGATTTCAGGATCCCATTTAAATTAATTTGAATTAATTAATTTTCGTTAGTCGTGTACTCCGTTTGTTCAGTCCACATATATAATCCCGCGATGAGTCCTTGGTTCATCCCCAGATATATACCTAAAAAGATAAAAAACAAAACACAAAGAATCTTCTCTTAAAATAATTTAAACAAAAAGTACTTATCTGAGGCTAGGGAACCTCCTCCCTTCAATCCAACGCGCCGTCCTAAAACTTCCTCCACTATTTTTTCACCTGAAAATAAATGAAAACTCTTATAAATAACTAATAAATAGAATAAATATAACAAACTTACCAAAAAACTCCTACCGCAGCATATTTACACATTGACATATCAAAAATGTCAACATATCACCATATGCTCTCGCCTTCGCCGCAGTCAGAGTTCAGTGCAGCGTTAATGGTCCCACAGTGATGTCAATGTGTGACGTCGCCGCCGTCAAAGTTTAACAAACCTTGAAAACGAACGTTGCCAAGGCAACCCGTCATGAAGCCAAAAGGTAGCGGTTCGCTGCGGCTATAAAAGGCGACGAGCTGCAGCAGAAGCACCCATTCCCAATTCAGAATTTGATCTGAAAACATCAGAATTTACTCTGATTTTCCAAATTATCCAAACCAAATCTTAATTCCATCCCGCACCTAAGTAGGAGTTTACTGCTACTGCAGAAATTTAATTCTGCTAATTCCATCCCACACCTAAGTAGGAATTTACTCCTACTGCAGAAATTTAATTCTGCTAATTCCATGCCACACCTAAGTAGGAATTTACTCCTACTACAGGAATTTAATTCTGCTAATTCCATCCCACACCTAAGTATGAATTTACTCCTACTGCAGAAATTTAATTCTGCTAATTCCATCCCACACCTAAGTAGGAATTTACTCCTACTACAGGAATTTAATTCTGCTTATTTTTTCATCTCCCCACCTGAGTAGGAATTTACTTCTGCATTAATCTCTATCAGACATTTCAGTAGGAACTTACTCCTACTTATTACTATCCAAGCAGGAAGCTTCTCTTGTTGCAGAAATTTACTTCTGCCAAATTATAATTATTTTTTCATTACTGCTACCGTGCTTATACGTGTAGCACAAAACTTCTATTGTATTAATAGTGGATTTTTCTCTCTCTTTTTCAGAAATAAAGGGTGCAAATCTCTGTGGCAGTATTTTTTTTCTATTTATGAATTTTATTGAATTTATTATTGAAATTCATTTAGCTTAAGATAGTATAAGTTTTGAATTCTTAGAAGTATAGTAGTAAGTTAGGTTAGTTATAAGAATATTGAATTTGTGATAGTAGCAATATATTTTTGAATAAAGAATTTTATATTTGAATTGTTAAAGGTTGAGTTATCCTTCCACAACCGGCACCCCCCTTTAGCTTGAGCACAGATTTCACACCGTTTTTTTCCGAAAGTACTCCGCTTTGGCAGCAAATTGTACTACTCTTGCTATTTTCCAAACGGCAGCACTGCCAGACGCCCTCTCGACGGTGTTCGTGTCAACTTAATGCAAGTGCACGTAAAGTATGAGGTTATTGCGGTTCATTTTAGTAGGAATTTTTAAATGTGGGCCTTATTACTCTCCGGGTTTTATTTGCCGCAGGTACTTTAGTTTTATTTTATTATTTGTTCATAGAAATTATTCTAGTTATTTTCCCCTTTTCGCATCCGAAAATGGCAGAATTCAAATTAATATTTATTTATTATTCAACTAAGTAGGTACCTACATCAGATGTAAATCTTATTTAGAACTTGGTATAAGCTAGTTAAACTACATTTTTAGAAAGTATCTACTATTAGCTAAGAAAAAGAAAAGAGAACAGCAAATATTTTGAGGAAGTAAAAGAAAATTAAAACAAATAAGAGAAATTAGAAAAATTTACACTCAGTAGGTACTCAAAGGATACCATGAAACAAATAAGTTTTGAATTCGTTGACACACTAAGTATTGTGAGAGAGTGAATTTCATCTCCTAAAGTGCAAAAATTTTGTTTTTCAAAAAGATGCATGAGTTTCCGTGCAGTCTGTATTAAATTGAATAACAAGATTAATACCTAGCGTTTTAAATAAGTTTATATTGAGCATCCCAGTAATAAGAACCTGCGCATGCTAAAAATGATTAGCAAACAATCATTAAGTGCAACTTCCCTCTTAAATTTGCACGCAGTCAAGTCTGGTAAATTGGACGGGCGTAAATAAAATGGGGCAACAAAAGAGTCTTAACCAATGTCCAAGGTGAGTTCGTAGGAATATATTAACAAATAGCTACAGTCTTCGCAAACCACCATTAGTTTTACCCAGCATACCCCTAACATGATCACAACACTTCAGGCGATAGTTAAACTTCACTCCCAGATTAAATACAGAGTTCACAAAAGGTAGCATGACGTTAATAACTGGAGGTATATCATCAAAGTCAGAAGGTGAGCTTCACAAAGCCAAATACCGTGGCTTATTAGGATTAAAAAGCCTAGAAGGCGTTTTATCAATTTACCATCTGTGAATTGCAGCATAATCATTATTGATTCGGCAGATACAATCCTCAATCAACCCGAGAGGTGTACTCAAGTACAATTGAAAATCATCGTTAACTGTACATGATGTACGATATCACCTATATAATCCATGGACAGACTAAAGAGGAGCGGTCCTAATACCGATCCTTGCGGACCCCAAGAAACAAACGTAAGAAGGAGGATAGAAAATCATTAAAATTTACCAAATGAGAACGGTTTGTGAAGAAACTACTTATTTATTTAACCGCAGAAGAAGAAAATCAATAGTTAACGTAAAATGTACGTAGTAATGTATTTTTGGTGTTTCTTCAAAAGATAAGACTTTTCCTCTTTACCTTATTAATTCTAAAAAATTCAAACGTGAAAACGGATCAACTGTTGTTCAATCAAACTTAAATAATGTAAAAATTACGAAATTATCTCGTAATTCACTATTAACTTAAAACATAAAAAAATTAACCGAAGTTATTCGATTTTCCACCCATCCAGCACTGCAGACAATTTTGTTGTAACAGAAACCCTAGGAAATTAAAGCGGACACGAAATTTTTAACTAGGAATTAAATGTTATGTTACTCGAGTCTGTCATCCAAGGTACCCTTACACGTAACATTAAGATAATCGGAACCACCTTTTCGAAAGTTTTTCTGGAATGTAACCCATAATAAACCCTGGAATATCTTTCTGCATCCATTATGACCCTTGGTGTACGAGAAAAGGCATGACACATATTATTTTCGTGATTGAGACTTCTCTCCCTGTGATATAAGAAAACCAGAAAGTAACATTAAATAAATTATCAAATGTTGCCTTTAACTGAAAAAAATAAAAATTTACTTAAGAATATTTTCAAACCGGAAAAAAAAATAAATATCTTACGACTATCATCTAACTACAGTAGAACAATTTCGTATACGACGCGACGTGCCTACCAATAATAAAATATCCAAAATATTTCTGAAATTTTCGCATTTTAATATTACCGCATTCGGCGTTCACCGCTTTTCTTTAAAATTTATGAATACAAAAAACAGTGTCCCGAGCAGTACTAGAAGAGGTGGCTATGTGTTGATTTTCGCCATGTTTTTCTGTTTTTTATGACAAATATTACATCCGCTCTACAAAGTCTACAGAATGCAAAACCTCTAAAAAGTCCAACGATAGAACGGCACATTCTCGTATTTTGGTAGACGAGTGTATGTCTGGTGGTGCATTTTCATCTGCCATCGGTGCAACACATCGTAGGGTTGCCAAAGAGGGAATAATTTTCACCACCCAACATTTGAGTCGTTATTTACTGTAATGCTTTCCTGTGTTCCTTAAAATAAATGGTTTCCTTGATTTTTCCTGCAGAACTTTAGTTTAACGTGAATAATATGCGCAAGTTATTGTTATAGTTCAGAAAAGAAAATCATACGACTTTGATGTCATAGTTAGTTTCTTTTTGTTTTATTTTTATGTTTTAGATAGATAAAATCAGATTCTACATTAAAACCAGGGAAGAGTCGTTTCGAAAGTAGGGATTCAATTCGATTGTGCATAAGATAACATTTGAAATATAAGTGAACTATTGCAAACTGCACTTGTTATTAAAATAAAAAAAAATTATATGACAATTGAAAATTAATTCATCCAAAGTAAAAAAACATTACAGCTACAAGATTGCATCACTAATTAACATAAAAATCTACCAGGAAATGAAAAAAAAGGAGCGAAAATTGCTGCTATCTCTGATCTGGCTTCCCATATGTTATATGGAATGGTTTACCCAGTGAAGGAAGCGTCTGCTGCAAGATATTTATGGAGCAACGAGACAGTTATATAGAATTCATATATGATAAAAAAAGATAGAAAACTTGTTGGTCTACATTGGTTTAGATAGGACCGACCTACTTGACACTACTATTAAATCAAATGCTACACAGGAAAATCAAGAAGATTTTTCGTAAAAAGAAGTTATCAATTTAAAAAATTGATAACAACAAAAAATGTTGTTAAAACTGCAATGGATGAAAATGCCAAAGGCGTTTCGTATCAGCAAGAACTTAATACTCTCCAGTACGGCTGGTTCTTGCTTGCCGTATACGCCTCGAAAAAAGCTCAGTTGACCTCACATATACTCACTCAGTTAAAATTCTGGGTGTAAATTATATGCGGCGAAATACTAACTATTTACTTTGCACTCAGCAGTTTCTCTAAACAGGACTAGATAAATTCATACAGAAAAATCAAGAAGACTCACACTTAGAATTTTAACTGAGTGCATATATGTATGTGAGGTCAATTTAGCTTTTCTCCAGGTGTATACGGCAAGCAAGAACCAGCCGCCGAACTGAAGAGTATTTTGTTCTTGCTGATACGAAACGCTTTTTTGTGGTTTTATTGATTCTTTGGAATTGCGAGCTATCACGCGTGAACGGCGTCTACAATTTAGTGAATTCGGATATTAAAAGTTGCGACTATATTCAGGCCGTCTGTCGCTCCGAAATTTTGTATCTTTAATTTAATTTTTAACTCCACTTCTTGCCTGATTTATGTATAAAGCCTCGGTAACTTCTCTTAAAGACAAATCAAAGGGAAATATTTATTTCATTTATTTCAGTCTAGATTTTAGAAAACAAAATCTAAGACAAGACAGAATAAAGACAGAGGTGGATATACCAATGCATTTTTTTTTTGTTGATAGTGGGCAATGCATATTTTTTTTTAAAGCATTATTGGTAAATTTTTGGTAAAACCGATACTACGTAAGCTTTTGTGTTGCCATAATTACATTATCAACATTATACAACTAACAGGAAAAGTATTTCCTACAAAACTTTGTGTAAAAATGAAGAAGGATATTTCTTTTCTTGACAAAGCAAAAACTGTTATCTGTTAAGACTTATTCAATATAATAATGGTTTGACAGTTTGAAAGTGAATGAATTAAAATTAGAATTATTTAGTGAGTACAGTTGCTTACCGAAACAACAATTGACGTGATTCTATCAGAAAATGCTAGTTTTATAAAAAAGAGTAGGATAAAATTGATAATTAAAAAAAAATAACTATTATGTGAAAGTTTAAATATATATTTCAATTCATAAATTCTTATGCACTGCAAGACCTAAGCGATCTTTTGTGCTATGCCTCTGCCGTGTTAAGTAGAATCCGCTTGCCTCCTCTTTAGGAAAGTTATTGCGTCACCATTAAGGTCAGTTTTCTGGAGGTCTGATGGGATTATGAATTTTTTAGTCAAATATTGAAGTCTTTTGTGAGCGAGCCCAGTGTATTCACGTACTCTGTAAATTCTGTCTCTTCAAAGCGCTTTAAGACATTTTCTTTAGGATTTAATTAAGTGAGTTATTAAGCCAACGAATATCCTGTTCTGGTTATTATTGTTGTTTTATAAAATCTTTCCATGGGAAGTTAACACACTTCTTCGCGTTCTTTAGTCCAGGTTCTGTTTTGAGCCTTATTTCTTTTCTTTGCCGCTTATTAAGTCCGCAGAAGAATTCGGGTTCGAAAAATGTAGATTCTGTTTCATTTCTTGTCAGATATAGGCAACAGTCTCATTAAGTTCATGGGACTCAAATCCTGGTACCAACCTAAGTGTTACTTTGTTTGCATGCAATAATAGATCTATTACATCCATATGGTGCTATACCGTTTTTAAGATGAAGGTAGTAGTATTTAGTGCCTTTATCGTGACTTTGCTTCGGAATTTATATATATTGGTATGTGCAATAGCAAAGGGACAAGCGACATCTACACACTTCGCGTGTAATGACTAATTAAGTACGGCCATAAGCAACTTTCGGTGAATCGTATCGCAGAAAAGGCAACCGACATCTTTAGGTTCGGAGTATCGATGATACGAGAACAGAGTATTCGGGAAGGATCTAGGACAATTTGTAGAGTATAAATACGGCGCTTCTTACCACCAGGAGGCAGTTCACGTAAAGGCAGTTACTAGGAAAGCAAGCTTTGCACTCCGCATGAACAGTCCTATAATGAGATACAGGAATGGTTTCACTCTAAACACCAAACTGCTGATGTACAAGCAGCTCATTAGGCCCACCCTAACGTACTCTTTTCCCATATGGCATACCATTTCGCCAACATATATGGAGATCCTTGCGAGATTCGAAGGGAAAACGCTCCTAATCTGCACTGGACTCTACCGGAGGCCCTGTGGAAAGCATTATCGCAATAAGATCCTGTACGATAAAGCTGGTATTTCTCCGATACAGGACTACCTGGTTTAGATGACTAAGAATCAGGTAGCCAAAGTCCCCAACCACCCATACCCAATTGTTCAACAACTAACAAATTTTCGCTATTTACTCACTAACAAATATTTATCGCCTTTTTGTATTTGAAATTGTCAAGGAAAATACTACCGCGAAGTGAACTTAGAAGCTAGTGAGTCATTTTGAACTGTTCCAGAACTTTTTGATAGCCAACTATGTCTACAGGTTTCTTGGAGCTGGCAGGTAGCATCTTAGCGCTAAAAGCAACATCCTTTTCAATGAAAAGATATCAGAGGATGTAAGACCAACATCAGCTGTAAGGCACCTGTAAGCACCTTTAGTGAATTACCAGCTGCGGGAAATGTATTTCATTAACACAATAGTTTAAGATTTCCGATGTATCTTGTGTTCTATGTTCACGAGATTGAAAGACCTTTTGAGTCTGGGTCCTCTTCAGTTCTTGTAATATATGTCCACAATCTGATGAAGGCTGAGTTTCTTCAGATTCTGAATCCATTGGCTAGTGTCGAACTTTAGAATTACTACAGATAACTGTCAGTAAGATATCTGTCCTAGAAACATCTGAATCTGAAAACAATTATGTGAGCGGTATAGATCTGTCGGAGAGACAGAATGAGTACTCCTGAGGGACACATCAATAAATCACTCTTCATTCTATACAATGTAGGCAGGAGGGAGGTAAGTCGCACCTGCTGCATTAACCATTGGAAGAACCTTGATAGAGTTGAGGTTTTGATTCATCTGATCCCAAAACGAATATCGCTCTTGTGCTCACGCCTGGCGTTGACGGAGACCTGCAACTCAGGGCTATAAATCTGTAGCGTAGTAGTTTCTGCAAGAGAAGTCTCTGAAATGGAAATCTTATATAAAATGGATGAACGCGTGTGAATCTCTTAGAGACTGCCAATCTTTTTGGTGACATCTTTAAAACTGCCTTTTGTGATAACCACTGTGATATTAGTTATAATGATTTTACCCATCTGACGAAGCTTCCGCTGATTTCTCTTCAACCTAAAGACCTGTTGTTCGATGAAGCGTCTGTCTTCAACTATATTACAAGCATAGCTGATAGTTTTTCTGGCGGTCCGGATGCCGTTTTTTCCACACTCATAAAACATTGTGATACGTCCATCGTTTCTGTTTTGTCTTATTTATTTTATTTATCTTTAACCTGTGGTGTTTTTCTTAAACAGTGGAAGCTTTATTGATTATTCCTTTACACAAGAAGGACAATAAGTGCGACATTTCTAACTACTGACCTGTCGTTAATTTAAGTTGTATTGATATGATATTTGAAGCCCTGATTTGCGATGTTTTGTACGTCCACTGCAAGCCTTTCCTATACTCTTTTCAGCATCGTTTAATGAATGGTAAATCTACTACGACTAATTTGTTGGAGTTTACTAATTTCCTCATTTCTGCTATTGAAAACGGTAAGTAAGTGGATTGCATTTTCACGGATTTTAGTAAAGATTTTGACCGAATTAATTATAAAATTTTAATTCACAAGTTGACTGTTCTTCGTTTTCCTACTGTCTTTGTCAATTGGTATCGTTGTAATTTATCTGATCGTATGCAGCGAGTTATATTCCGCACAGCTCTTTCTGACGAAATAGATAATATTTCCGGTGTTCCTCAAGGCAGCCATCTCGGACCACTCCTTTTTATAATTTACATCAACGATGAATCTCTGATTTTTGGCTAATTCAAGAATACTTTGCTATGCTGACGATGCCTAAATCGTCCGCATTGTTTCTGATGAAAACAAGTGTGCAGTTTTAAACTCGAACTTAGACACCTTTCATAAATGGTGTGCTATTAACTGTCTTCCTCATAATATCAGCATTGGGACAACTCTATAATTCTGCCTATATATGTTGACAGGCTTAAACTCTTTCCCTTAGATTCTCTTGAGAATAGACGAAAAACTGCCGGAGTTGTTTTTGCATTTCAGTGTATACAAGGAGTGACAAACTCCCCTGAGGTCTTAGATACTTTCAATATATGTGTTCCTGTACGCTCCTTGAGGAACTGTGACTTCTTCGTTGTTCCTCAGTATAGTACAAACTATGGCATGCACGCGTCGATCAATGTCTCAGTTTGATTGCATTGACTTTCATCTTTCAAAAAGTCAAATATCAATATCAATAAAATCAGCTTAGTTAAAGTTACTTATATTTTTTATTATTATTGTTATGTATACCTACTTTTGTCATTAACATGTTTATATTTCACTTTTGTAAACTCAGTAATCAGATTTTTGATGAAATTCTAAATAAATAAAAACTTTTCTTAATCCATAAACTTTCTTTTTGAAAATCCAATTGACAATAAGAAAATTTATATAATCGTCACACATTTGATATTCGATTCATGCAAATCTTTGTAGTTTGTAGCTTTACTTGCACTAGTTTTTTCTTTCTTTTGGCCCAGCATACGAAGGTGACGTAGGTAATGATGGCCCAAATAATAGTAGTACAGGACCCATTGATTGAACTTCAAAAAATAAATTAAAAATAAATAAAGTTGCATTATTAATTTGCCCAATTGAGACGTAGTATGACTCATTAATATGTGCATACTCTAGTACATAGGGTTAACAAAAATAATGCGTAGTTATAATACAGAGAGCTATCCTCCTTTCCACCACTCTCTCCATCTCTCTAGTCCGACTATTCATTATTATTTTTTGATTTTTTTTTGCGGGCATCTTCACAGGCAGCCAAGGGCTGGTATTAGTGAAGAGCACTTCTCCTATTTTTCATCTTTTACCTTTTTTATTGACTAGTTATCTTTGTTACATAGTAATCAGTTTACACATCATACTATTGCAACATTTTCATGTGCATAATTCTTTATTAGTTTCTTGAACTTGTTCACTTGCTCTGTATTTTTTATTTCTTCTGGTAATCCATTGTAAATGGGTACAGCTGTATGTTTCAAACTCTTTAGTTTTCTGTCTGTTCTAGTATAAGGTAAGCGTATATGTTGGCGTGATCGTGTGCCATGGTTACGTATTTCTCCATGCTCTATTAAGTTTATGTTCGACTTTATCATCTTATTTCGTATCTTATATATCATTTGAGCTTTTTCCACATAAATTATTTGTTTTAAGCTCAGGAACTTTGTCGATTCGTACAGCACATGCGTTGGTGTAAGTCTATGTAAATTAAATATGGACTTTATGGCTTTGTTTAATACTCTATGCATGCATTTTAGTAAGTTATTGCTACATTGTGACCAATTAATTATATTGTAAGTAATTATTGGCAGGATAAATACATTGCAGATTAGAATTCTTGTGTGGTGATTAAAGAAGTCTCTTCTCCACATGATTCCTATAAGAGGTGACACTTTTTTCCTCACATATGTAGTGTGTTGATTCCAAGTCAGTTTATCATCCATTATCATTCCCAGATATTTTATTGAGTCAACTCGTTTAATAAGTTCTCCTTCCACTTGCAGTCCAATGTCCAGCTTTTGCTTGCCTATCTGTTGAAAAACCATATAGCTTGTTTTCGATGTATTTATTGTAAGTTTGTTTCCAAATAGCCATCTTGTGTATTGTGTTAAGTCCTCATTTATTTCTCTCTGTAATTCATCTCCATTTTTCCCCTTGTACAGGAAAAGGGTATCATCAGCATATATATAATAGTCCGCCGTCAGCCCAGCTTCCATTAAATTTTGGCTTTTGGCTTGCCTTTCCTCTAATCCCCAATTCGCATAATATTTCTATTAATACATTATGATCCACAGTGTCAAACGCCTTCTTCAAGTCAACAAATACTCCGACAACATAATTACCAGTATCGAGTTCTTTATTAATGAACTCCAGTACATCAGACATAACAGCTGTCGTGTTGCTTTGCTTTTGGAATCCATATTGTTTTTTATCAAATCCACCAGTGCTTTGTATAAATGCTACTAGTTGATTATGAAGTAGTCTTTCATATATTTTACTGAATACATTGAGGAGCGCTATAGGTCAGGAGTTATTTGGATCTCTTCTATGCCCTTCTTTGAAGATTGGCACTATGCATGTAGATTTCAGACAGGCTGGAAACTCCGCATCTTCGATACAATTATTTATTATTCTCGTTAATGGCTCAGTAATTATGTCTTTCATATCCTTCACGTCCTTTGCTCTTATTCTATCTAACCCTGGTGCTGTGTCCTCTTTCAGCTGAGATAATACCTCCTCCACATCAGCACCGTTCACCGGCCTGATAAATACGCAGTTTGACCTTGTCACATTTTTAGTTGGTTGACAAGGGTTATTGCAGTTGTCCTCCAATATTTTTACAAGAAAGGGGCCAACATTCACAAAATGTTTTTTCATGTAGTTGGCAATTCGTTGTTTGTCTCTCAAGTTATTATTCTCAACTTTTAGTTCTTCTATACTTCTGCCGTTTCTACCTTTCGAATTACTATTTCGTATTGTCTCGTTGATTGTTGTCCACATCTTTTTTGAGTCGCTTCCTGCTCTTTGCGTTTTTTGTTCCACATAGAACATTTTTGCTCTTCTTGTTTTCCAGATGATATCATTCTGAAGCCTCCTATAGTTTTGTATTAGTTGAGGATTATTATTTGAACCCCCTTTGATTTTTTTATATAAATTGTTTCTTTGTTTTATTTGGCTTATTATCTCTAAAGTAATCCAGTTATTTTCTCGAGTTCTGATAAATCTGGTTTCAGTTGCTTCCTGTTTTGCTTTTTGAATTATATCGATAAGTATACCTTTGTTCTTAAAATTTCAGTATTTACTCTTATTATTTTCCTTTTAGACATTTTTGCTCTCCTCATTAAAGCCTTTCTAAGCGAAGTTATCATGATGCGATGATCCAGTTGAGGCCAGTCTTTGAGTTCCAATTCAAAGTGCTCCGAAATTCTGGTAGCATATTTCGTGTCAATTTTGTTCAGCACTGTTGCATTATTTGTAGATAGTAGTTCCAAGTATTTCCTAGTGTCCTCATTCTCATTAAGCAGGTTTATGTTAGTATCCGATATTAGCATACAATTTTTATATTTAGATAATATAGAGTCTAATGCTTCTAGAAATTGTTCTCTTATTAATTTCGGAATTGTATCCTCAATCATAATAGGTATCACATTGAATTTCTCGTAGTTTGCTCGGTTGCAAATTTTATGTTATCTCTTATATATATCGCTGTTCCTCCCAACTCGTAGTAGGTTTACGACAGTTAAATATCGGGGTAAATCCTTGCAGATTGTAGTAATGTATTTCATCTTGCTTAATCCAGGTTTCCACTAGTATCACAATATCCACGTGTCCCACCTCTGTTATTATTAGTTCGACCTCCTCTAACTTATTTCTTAAGCTTCTTTCTTGTGTTGGCATATAGTATTTTTAGATCCATATTCTGGGAGTTTATATTTTTAGGGTGTTTTCCTTTAGTTACTTAGCTTCTCGGAGCCGTAATCAATTCTTTCCCTCATTCTACCAACTAGATCCAAGTATTTTCCGCAATTATAGCTCAGTGCACTGTGGTTTATCTCCTTGTGGTACTTCCATGTAACGCAATATATACACCTGAGGATATTGTAGGAACATTCCTGCGTATGGTGCTCACCTGCGCATTTCGCACAACAGATCTTGTTCGTGCAGTTACTAGATCTGTGGCCATACATCTGGCAATTGAAACATCTTATAATATTTATTTCTTCGTTTATAAAATGTGCTCTGTATCCCAAATGAATGTATAGATTCACAATCTTGTTGAAGGTTTTTCCCGGGACTTCAACAATAAGAGACCATCTTTTTTCTCCCCTTACCTGGTATTCCCTCTTGTGCACAATTCTAAATTCATCCTCCTCATTGATGAAGTAGTTCAATCCCCTTAGGTCGACTTTCAGGTCTTCTTCCTTATATTCCCTGTCTAGGTTCGATATGCGAATTGTTGGGTGCCTTGCTTTGGCGTTGAAACCTCATAAAATTCCTTGTTTAGCTTTTTTTCAGCCTCTCGTACAATTTTTTCCTGCGCCTCCTGATTCAAAGTCCTTATGAGTATTCCACCGTTGCTGATATTTTGTATATTAGTGATTGGTGCTTTAATTTTTACTATGTCGATTGCTTCTTTTAGTTGTCTCCTTGTAGTTTCCTGACACTGCTTCGGCTTTGGCTTTATAATTATGTTGTAGGAGCGAGTCACTACATTTCTGTTTAATGTTTCATTGGGTTCTTTCCCATTAGCAATTTTTATCACTTCTGCATACGATTGTTTGCACTGAGTTTGTGTATTGATGGTTGCAGTTTGCAGAGAGTCCATCTTTTTATTAATTTCCTCAATAGTATTTTTTTCCATTTCCTGCACAGCTTCATTAGTTCTTTTCGGTATTTCTAATGTTTCCAGCTCTACCCTTTCGCGATCATTGCGCTTTTTATCTTTATGACATATTTCAGAAAAAAAACAAAACAAAAACAATACTAAGCAGAAAGAAAAGTAAAAAATAAGAAATTACAAAAAAATAGAAGTAGAAAAATAAAAAATCGAAATGTTAAAATGAAACAAGGAAAATAAAAACTAATAAAATAATAAGCTTTTAATTATTCTCACTCAGTTTCAAGCCATGTTGAATTCAGAATTCAAACGCAGCATTTAAGTATGCCACAGAACGAATTTTTTCTACTGTAAATACCTTCTTGAACATTCAGATATGAATTTTACTGCTTAGGTATAAAATCTTTTAACATTCGCGTTCAACAAAATGATTAATATTACATTAAACAAATTTTTACTAATATAATAATATTACCATTCTGGATATGCTCGTGATGTTCTTTCATCTCTATAAAATTTTATATGTTTTTAAAATATGCTTTTCACAATTTTCAATTTTGTGTCAAACATTGCATCATGCAAAGATTTCATTCAATTTTCGAAGATATGAAACAATTTCACGAATTTTTCATACTGTGTTCGCCAGAAAATATGTAATAAATGAAGGATAGAAAAGAATAATTTTGGCAGAATGATATTTTCCTCCTGTGGAAATTCCTATCATTAGCTCAAGCAGGCCGAGTACAACGAACACAGTGCATACCGTGTTTTCCTTAAGGCGGCGAAACTTTTATTTTCAAAATGTTACTCAATTGAGGAACATAAGTTGCTCACTTCTAAGGGCACCTCTGCGACTTACATTTCGTTGAAAATGGCATAAGGAAGGAAAAGTTTTATCCATTTGAACCTGCTGGAGGTCATTTTGCTTAGCAAGTTGAACTTTGACAAGCAGAAAAAATTGTTTCGAGTTCTTCACTCCTAATATACGTAAACTTGGTGATGCTTATTCTAACATCCCCGACCCCACATAAACTAGGACGTCTTATACCCAACCATATTGAAAATATATTGTACTCCTCCAGCAACAGCAGCAGCAACAAGAACAACAACAACGACAGTTGTTGCTTCGAGAGAAGTTTTTAAAAAAAAATCGAACCAAGATATGTCTGCACCCGCGACAGCATCGATTCACAGACTTTTGACGATATCTTATTAGGAAGCGGCAAAATATTTCAAACATTTGTTGGGGCGGGTGCTTTATTGCATTATTCATAAAGTTTCGGCGAAATATTGAAGGGTGTGCTTTGAATTTCTGATACGATTTTTCGATTTTATTTGCGTCATCAATAAGGCTAGCAATTCACTTATAAACCATAACTTTGCGTGTATTTACACATGAATTGTAGTTTATTTTTACGAAAACCTTGTAAATGCGTTTAAATTTAAATGGAAATGGATAAGAATGCAGACAGAATTTCGATTTTTCAATATGAAAATGAAAGCTATTCACAGTAAATATATCTAACGTTAATCCTTTACTGAATATTGGCCATTCCAGGATATTCGCCAGTAAGAGGAGCTTAGTTTAAACAATTTGACCAATTTTCTATAGGACTCCTTATAAATCTTGTGAGAGATGGATCAGTACCATTCACTTCAACTGCCCGTCAAACATTTTTATAGCTCACTAACTAAAATACTTGTAAAGGAAGAAAAAAACTATTACGGTGAAATATTTCCTTTCCCATTACCATTGCGGAAGTTTTAAAAAGTGTTGTTCAGTGTTTGTGGAAGAGACATTTCTTTAGATCACTTTACGGATGATGTTTTTTTATTAAAAAACAAAATTCTTAAAACATATAAATTTAGTTCAGAAAAGCTCCTCCAGGTGCCGACAGTGTCATTATTGTATTCTGCAATTCAAGTTCAGTATCTTCAGATTTCATATTTACATAGGCATATTTTTATAGTTGTAGGGATATATATAAATAAGATAAGCGGATATTCTCATTATTTTACTATATATAAATTGGAAGAAAATAGATACTTCATATTTGAGATGGTTATTGATATCACGATGTCTGAGATAGATACCCTTCTATGATGATCCATTCTCATAGCCGGCTAGTGCAAGAAGTGCAACAGGGTCCAATCTTTGAATCGTCCGTCATCGGATAAGTGTTGCCCAGGTTTCATCTACTTACCATGTTATATTTTAGGAGAATAAATTTAGTTTCCACATACATATGTATATTTAAACGTAATCCTACCCTGGGTTCGCTTCTTCGATAGCTCGTTTACTGATCTGGATTTGGTTCATTATTGTTGTTGGATTCCGGTCATCCGGTTGTGATTTCAATTCTAGTCAAGGGTGAGCATCAAATAGATATATATAGAGAGAGGGGATGTTTCCGGCTCAGAGGTCCATAGGCAAGGAGGGGAGTACTAACCTAGGCAAACAAAAAATGTTATGGAAGGGGCGGGGGCCATCTCAACTGATTTGGAGTTACAGGGTGATTTAGAAAATATCTTAGTTTTTTACAAAACATCCAGTACCCGTCACCGTTAAGATCAAATACAATTTGTATCTTAGTGACTGAAAACACGTCATTTAAAAAACATATGTCGTCTAATTTCGGTAAGACGTAATAATTCTTTAACGGCTATAGTTAAGATATATGTATAGAAGTGCAATAGGTCAAATTAAACACGTAGTACTGAAATATGCGCACATATGTACAGAGTACTTCAGCAGAAAGAAATAAAACTACGCAAGGCTATAGCTAAGATCGAGACAAGCAAAAAAATTGTATTGTGAGGGGCAGCATAATACGTCCTTTCGGAGAAAGGCGGGCCTGATCCAATTGTTGGTACTTTTTCCCATAACAGTCAAAACTTCTTTATTACTATCCACCCGTAGTTTTCGAGCAAATTGATAGTAAACCGTCCAGGCTTTCCAATAAATCTAGAACCATCTCTTCATTCCCCTTCGATCATCAGTTATAGGTCGTCAAAGTAAAAAAATTCCAAAGTTTTTCATATATTTTTTTTTTAATTTTTAACGATTTTAACGGCTAAATGCAGGATAGCCATGTCACTTTCTTGTGAGATTTGGAAACCACAGAATATTATTTTTAAGTTAATAGTCCAATCAATGGGGACTAAAAACGGCCTTTTCTCTGTACAAAAGGTGGGGCAGAAATGATTTTGATATGTATATGTTACTTAGCTCTGAGCCTCGATGAAAAATGCAAGTTTTCGACCTTGCGGCATTCACTGGGGTCCGCCGTCTTGGATTAAAGGTACAAACAATTTTTGTTTTTTTTTCAAAATATTTCCTCAACGGTTGATCCTACGACAAAAATGTCTGACTTAAATTTGAAGAAGACTAAATTCCCTACATTTTTTGTATAAACACTTTTTTTTGTAAGTCTGATGTGTAACAAGTTACAACGGTGGAAACGTAATCATTCTTCCAAAAAATCGTCCACCTCCTGGTAGTTTTGTAAATTCAAAATCAACTAATTTGAACACCACCACGAGGCGGAGTAAACGTATTTTGTTTTAATGAGTGATCCCAAAGATCAGAATGCCAAGCCAAGAGACTTCGCAGACGCTGGAACACGCTTCTTTTTCGTTGCTTTGGTTGCTGACAACATGGAAAAGAAAACTTTGGGGTAATGTTTTTTCCAAAGTGCAGTTTATAGAAATTCTAATCAAAATATTCCTTAAAATCATGTATAAACTCAAATTATGTCAAACAATAATTGAGACATAACGCGACTTATATTTGCTTCTATAATCTTAAAAAATACAATAATAGCTGCGTTCGTTATCTCTCTGATCTGATCCTGTTCAATTTTATGTACTAAAACAACAATAATGCATGCTCAGAGAGATAAAAAGACGCAGCTATTAATTACTAAATATATTAGTTAAAAAAATTGAAAAAAAAAGAAATAAAAATATTTTTAATACTTTCTACCGCTATTCCGTATTCTTGAATTTAACATTTGAAATCAGCATTCAACCACAGAACGTTAAATTAACAAGTTCCCGGTTAATAATTATTGTTGCACTAAAAATCAGACATTAGTGTCCAAAGTAAATGTGAAGATTTTCTAAAAATGTTGAAATTTCTAAGTTTTCTCAAAATTTATTTATGAACTTCTTGACTTTAAGGTCATAAGCTCAAAAATTAAAGGTACACTCGTAATCAAAAGCTGTGTTTTTGAATTTTTGATGAAAAAGCATCCTAATGTGTCGAAGTTTTACAAATGGTCTCCTTTGCAGAAAACTAAGTAGTTAATAGTTTCCAATATAAGAATTATCTACATAATAAAATGTTTTCCAACACATAAAGAGGATTCTTCAGAGTAGAACGTTCAATATCGCAAGCATTCCTTTGCGCTTGGATTTGAAAGAAATGAAACAAGGAAGACTTAAAACAAAATCAGTATTAATGAAAAGGAACATTTAAAAAAAAATCGGTCCATGAATGGTGTCAGCAGACGGTGCTGATTGAAGCCTACATTACCTCCCTAGATGCTGAGCACTTTGGAGTCTAATGGAAAGTTGTAAAACAGGCGTTCGATCAAAATATTTGAGTACTTGGCAAATGTGCAGTTAACGCGCACTTGTTTTAAGAAAAAAGTTTCATATTCGTAGTTCTATTTTTAGATGTTTTGCTCTGCCCACCAGCTAGATAGAAAGAATTTTGAGAAAGAAAAAGCTATTTAAAGTTATCAAGTTGCTGTTGAGCTCCTTATAATATTAACTTACCAGTCTGAATCTACCCCTAGACCATAGAAAAGTCCTTCTTTCTCAATTTAGAGATCTTGGACCTCCAGTGTGGATTTGGAGATTGCGATTTTACGGTGACTGAAACAAAATCCGCGAACGAAGCACGGAAGGCGTACAGAAAAGTGTATGGAGAGCGGATGACAATCAGCCGATTCCCAAACGAAAGGGCAGAAAACTGCCTGTACCACACCAATGTCTTTTTTTAATCGAGCGCTCCAGAAAGGTCGCAAATAATAGGGGTGGAACCTTAGAATGTTTTTAAGACCAACTTCATGAAAATCGAGTTGAGTTTTACACTGAGGTACCTCCTAAAATAATATATTTAAATAAGTTTGATTTTAGGAAAACGAAGGAGTCTAAAAACACAAGATTTTATAAATATGCTCCTTGAAAAAATTCAAGAATACGTTGTAAATATCCGAGTAAGATATAAATTGCACATTGCTTCACTTACTTCAAAACCTCAACAGTAAGAGATAAAATTTGAAAGTCAAACTTTTCTAAGGCTCCGAACACAAATGGCGTCCTTCACATTAGTAATTCTCTTATCGTTAATTTTTTGCACAAATCTCTTACCTAGAATAGGGCTATCTCCTAACTCCCGCAAAATATACAAAATTAATATAATAAGAGTTCTCTTAATTTTTTCTTTTGTTTTTCACTTAAGGATTTAGCGGTAAAATTAGATATCGTTAGTCTATCTCATGTTATAGATATGAGAACTAAAATCAAAATCTCTCAGGACACTACCTTTTCTATTTGCTGCACTTACAAACCAAAACAACTCGTACAGATTGCAGACAAAAAATATTAAAGTAAAAATCTACCAGCAGAAACAGAGTAAGTAAAATAACAGCTACGTGAAGTAACAACAAATCCATCCGGATCGACATACCGCAGACTTTGTAAAGAAATTTCCATACTTCTACATAGAATTGGGCATGCTTTCTTTCCTATGTGAGTATTATAACAAGAGCGTCGCCGAGCACAATATTTATCCGAATAAAGGCAATATGGAAAATTCTCCAAAATAACTTTATCCACTTGGGAAGGATTGAAAGTTGTTTAGCTGAGCCTTCGCCTTCGTGTCAAACAGTTCTTAGTCTTTTGCTAGAGCTTTTCGATATGTCACCCCATTCATCTCTTCGTCCTGACTACAACTACCGGGAAAAGATAGACTTTAACATTGCGGGGAGCACCTAGCAAAAAGCGGATGACTTTCACAAGTATAGTAGGTATATCCAGCATATGTGATATGTTAGTCCACCGTTGCAGGTATGGAGAATTCTTCCTGCATATAATATAGCTAGCGAGTGAAAAGCGGATCAGCTGCACGAAATGCAGATATCCTCTTTTGATATTTATGGAAGACTTGAGACTTTTTGCCATTCTTTTCGGAAAATTTCAAGGTATACCACTTCCGTTCATACCTTTATGCATTTCTGTACATTTGTCATTGGGGAGAGAGGGGGGATAACAATTTTATTATCGACCATTGTAATTTGATTAGTTTTGTAGTTTTGTTATTAATTTAAACTAATTAAAAACTCTTTTGAATTTAATCAATTAATATTGAAGAACTAGAATAGAATGATTTTTGTAATTTTATTTCATAATAGCTGATTTGATACGAAAAATAAATTTCATATTAATTAAAAGAATTCGTCAACTAATGGCTAATCTATAACTTCATAAGACAAATATGACTCACTCACTACACTGACTGGACACTGTATTTGAAGAATAATAAGGCCTTGTACTGTTGAGCTGCATTAAGACTCTTAAGAGGTCTAAAATTGGCCAGAGACCTCAAATCGTCCAGAGGCCGAAACCTATTTATAAGTTTATTTCCAGGGTGACAAGACATAGAGCGCTGGAACTTCGCATTACGGTATGTTTCAATGTTTTCAAAAAAAAAAGAGTTTTAAAAAACAACAGATTCTAAGAGGCATAGCTACTGTCCCAAGGCGAAAATACAAATATTCCCCCTATCTTTGCATGTTTATCCATCTTCTACTCACTTTTTACACAGTGATTCACATTTTGCTGTAGAGGAGCATTGTAAAACGCTTTTTGAATACTTTTATCAGCTAGAAGTAAAACTTAAAGCTAAGAGCCCTAACCCATTTATTAGTTTTTCTTATTCCATATTGGTAAAATATATGCGGGTTGTTAACAAAATTTCCAATTTCCATTAGCGACTGGGGCTTTACATGTAAAGAACGTGTCTTTCCAGATCCAGAAGTTGGTCATGCCTCAACCTGGCTGCTTATCAAGGGATTGGCCGACTTGTAGTTAGATATTCAAAGCGTCAGTTTCCTGCTTCAAGCAGTCAAGCCATCAGTTTTCTGTACTAGCAGGCATCACATCAGCCACAGTTCTTACTTCAGAAAGATCTATTAGCCACTGAGGGTAGTTTCATCTTATTGAAGACAGAGTAATTGGGGACACTTCTCCTCAACAAATGAAGAAGTGGCAGAAGAAGTAGACGTCTAGAAGAATAGCAGTCCCATATTGTCAGCATATTATATTAACAACAAATTATCTTTTGAAAACACTCACACCTCTCATGCCCTGAATGGAGTCCGGTAAAAATTCCAAGTTTGAACCGACTGTACAAAGTCAGTGTTCTCTGATAAAATGATACCAAAATAACACGATGACATAACGAATTTAAAAGTTGGATCTTTTCGACAAGGTAGTCAGGTTTGACCATATTTTTAAGTTTATGGGTGAAGATGAAAGACCTGCGATTTAAATATATCTCAATGGTGCATTCAATAAGTGTAGTTTTAGTGTTGCAGTAGTGTTCAAGTCCATTAAGGCCGCAGAGAAATCTTGTGTAAGACAACATTGATTCTGCGTAAGCAGATGCAATCTATGTATTAAAAAAAATCGAGAAATTTACCTACTTTATATTTGATTGGTCGATTCTTATACGTTTATCCCACGAACTTTACCAACTTAATGGCTTGAATTATGTAATCTGTATACTAGGAGAGCTTCCCTTTATAAATGTAGACAGCAAACTGTCTTGTCCTACTTCACTCTAATTCATTTAGAAATATTGTATAATATCTCGCCACTGGGTACTTCCAGCATTTATATACGTTAAAAAAAACATATTTTTATCAAAGAAGATTATTAATGCATTTATATACGTAATTTATACGTTTAAAATTAGCCGCATAAAAGATAACAAAACCTGGTCGTAAGAGGATTATCTCAAAACTAATCTATGCCTCGTTTTATTCCTTCCAAAAAAATTATCATGATATCTCGTTAGTTAAGTTCGACAAAAAAAACCTCCCCCTTTTGAATTCTATCACCTTAGAATCTAATAAATCTTATCCTATCTCATAATCACACAACATAAGGAGGATGTACAGAATACGATATCCATTCATGGCATTAGTGGTTGAACTCACATATGACCACCATATGTAATGGTTAATAATCTGCGCCAAGAAAGATCTTTCGATTTACGAAAATTTATGCAGAAATTTCCATAAGCCCCGAAATTTATTGGCAACAAGCGACTTCCAATGGCAAAACGAACGTGGCCAGAGATTTAGTGCCTGACTCCGGATGTTAATTATTACCCAGTAATAAACATGGATAATTTGGTTTATTTGCGTTTATTAATTATTAATTAATTTATTAATAAATAATGTGCGGGAAAATGTTGGCACCCATTAAATCGCAACATTGGATCCAGCAGCAACACATCCCCGTCTCCTATATCTTTCGAACAGAGAGAAAATTTATGGACCATTGACTGTTTTGAAAATAGCACGCATGTACAAAGTGAACATAGCCACAGGGAATATTAGACGAACAAAGCAATTTTGGCAGCTTCATTTGGAGGTTATATATAGTATCAGTGAGTTGGTTTTCCTGTTCCGTAATATATCCACGTCCCGATTCAACCATTCGTTATGACGTTATGAGTTTTCCAGAACACATCCTCACTGGAAAGTCACATTTTACCAGGGCCATTGCTGTTTTGTAGTATTATATTTAGTATAGGAAAGTATATAGGCCGATTTAAGTGTTAATTAGATCACGTTGCACATTTATTGTAAGCAGTTAAATCTATTTTATGGTATGGGTAGAAGATAAAACTGTGCCAGTATCAGAGTCGAATTTAATGTAAAACGTAATCATACTTACATTGTTGCGCTTTGTTGACTTTGTTGCATAAAATAAATTTGTTTGTTTGTTACAAATGAAATTGTAGTTAAACGTTAGAGTTATTTGGCATAGCAGCTAACTACTGTATGGCTGGTAAATAAAATGCGAAGTAAATTATTTAAACATCTTTTGCCACTTACTGCGGATATATATATTTTTTTTTTCTGACGGGAATCGAACCCACACTTGTTAGAATCGATCAAAGATGGAGAATAGAAGAACTTTAAGTTTATTTTTAACGATCCTAAATCAAATCATAAATACAAGAGGAAAAAAACAACCGCCTCGTCCGGGGCTTGAAGCCGGGACCTTCTGCTTTCCGAACGACTGCTCTTACCTCTGAGCTAACGAGACAAATGACTTTCCCTCTTTTATTCATAATTTATTAATAGGCTAGACATAATATAAGAAATAAAAGAGGGCAAGTCATCTTTGTCATTAGTGCAATGGTAAGAGCAGTCCCCCGGAAAGCGTAACGTCTCGGCTTTAAACCCCGGACGAGACAGTTGTTTTTTCCTCTTGTATTTATGATTTGATTTAGAATCATTACAAATAAAAGTTCTTAAAATTCTTCTATTCTCCATATATTTTTTATTAAAAATTGTCTCATTAGATAATTTGAAAACCTAATGGCACAGAAAGCTACCAGTTTACTTAAAAAGAATTTTAATTGTTTGTCGGCGATATTAGTTATAATTTTTCATGGAAACGATGCCAGATTTTTGCAGAAGCATTTCGTGATGGGAATTTTCTAAATGAGCCATTTTTTATCACACAGCTAAATAAAAGCATTAAGATTAATAATAAAACTATCCAAAGTGCATGTCGTAAGTAAAAATTCAGGAAAAAACAAGTAGCTTTTTTGAGTGCAAGAGAAACCATATTGGAATTTTTCTACACCGCAAAATAAAAGGTCATGGACATAGGATTCTTTGGTGCACACAAATTTTACCTAAACAGGAGTGAAATACTGCTACCATCTTCATTGCATGACGTCAAAAACGGAACTGAGTAGGGCTGCATTGAGTAAAATGAAAATTGGGAATTTTGGACATAGGATCCTTCTGATCTTATGTAGCGTTGCAAGGTAATTTCAATCAATAAGTTTATGGTAATTTTCATATAACACTGAAAGGATTCTATTAAATCTTTCTAGCATCGCGAATGTGAATTTTTTTAATAAAATCGATCACTTTTGATTTTGGAAAAACAAATTTTGTACATTCGCTAGGGTTTGTCGTCAGTTGTATCTTATTTGCGCCTTAATCTCATTGAGTTTGATAAATTTTTAAATTTTGTTTCCTTGTTAGAATAGAAGATATAGCTGAGTTTTCTGATTGTATGATTTGCAAGACATTGATCAATTAATTAGTTACGGATATGTTTTACATGAACTTTGGTAAAAAAGTTTGCATGTATGTATGTAGAGTTGTGCCATTTGATGATGAATGTGAAAATAATAAGCTTTGAGGACTTTGTAACTATCCTACACGTGAGATAACATGCCAACGTTGCTTCTATCATCTATGTATATACAAAACTTTTTCTTGTTCCAGGTACTTGACCTGTTTTTTCAATTGTAATAATAATAATAAACTCCTCCTCCGTCCGTTCGCCTGTCTGTCTGCCTGTCCTCTCGATAACAGAAGATTTTTACTTACAAAAATCGCACAAATCGAGTAACTCCTTCGTAGGGTTGCCATACAAAAATTTCGTTTTTCACTATATATTTGAACACATCCTGAGAGCCTGTCTACATATAGACCTGAAATGGCGTTTTCATGAAAATTAGAAGTACAACTCCAAAAATGGACTAAATCGGACAACCCTTTCTTGGTGCTGCAACACACAAAATTAAATATTTTTTAATGTACTGTTAAAATGATCTAAAAGTCCGAAAAGTTCGTGTTACTTGTAAATAATTACTTTTTCTTCTTCAATCAAGTTTCTGTATCTTTAATTTTAGAAATGATTAAAGAAATTATATAAGTAGGTATATTTTATAGTTTCTGTGCTGCCAATATAAAAGTAGGCAGCAATTATTGCAAAAGTTCATATTCAATACAATTGTGCTAATTCCATAGTAGGGTATATCTTCTGAAATTTTCGTCACTGCGCATATATATTTTCTTCTCTATTTCTCAACCGTAGAACACTAGCTGATTCACTCTTCATTTAGCATAACGGACAACTACAAACTTCAAGTAACAAATTTCAGTTTGCACATATGCAAATCCCTCGAGAAATACTTCCCAAGTCATGAATCAGACTCCCTCACTACCACATGAGAACCCCAACTGGGTCCTAGCATTCTAAAATATTTGCAGTGTTTTTATGTAAAACTGACAAAAGTTTAATTTGAATAGCTCCTGCCCCCTAAACTACTCATTCATTCAGAAAAATAGTGTTCTGATTATCATAAGCTTGCTTTCTCATCTTTCGAATCGTAATAAAAATTTTATAGCTTTCCTAACAACATTTTTTAAATAATTTATCTTAACCAAATTACTACGATTCCTCAAACAAAAACTCTTAGCTGAGAAATCATTGTATATGGCGCTGTACCATCGTGGCATGCCGTAGCCTGATGAAATCGAATGTAGCTGCATACTCATTCGGACTCCAACTGCACCCAGAGAAATATATATGTAAATAAAAAAAAAATGCTGTTATCATGAAAAAAATGTAGTTGTTATACAACTGACAAATCTATTTGTTCTTGACACAAACTCGGTTTGTTTAAATTCCATTTCCCCTCTCAAGCAACAAATATTTGGTCACTTAAAAAAAAGTTTTTTAATAGTAAAACTTAAGTTCATTTCGACTTTCGGAATATCGAAACTTATTTAACAAGAATTTTGTTAAATTTAAAACATTTTCCGTATTCTACGAAATATATTTTAAAGTAGACCAAATATATTTTTTAGTGGAACAAAATTTTAATTGCATATTAATTAAATTAGTTAAATAAAAATGATATTGTTAAGCTTTCAGTTTCGTTTTGTAAATAGTAAAATCAACAATGCCGTTGTTTTACTCTAAACGAAACTTTCTTTGAATCTCACAATAATATTTGTGGCTATTATTCACCACTGCCCCAATTTTATCAGGACTTTCAGGATTGGTTTCATTAGTATTGCATGATGCTTAATCGACTACCAAAAAAGTTCAACCGTTACTTAAATTCTAGCATTTTACATGCTTTATCAAATAAAAGAATATTGTTAGGACCTCTATATTGTAAGTAAATATATAGCACACTGTTTTGAATATCTTATCTGATAATAAATTGGGCGTTATTGATAACATAAGCAGGACAGTGTCCAATGATAATATTTTGATGACAAGTTTAAAACAAAAAAAGGTTTAATTATGAACGTATATTGCTGGAAAATTTCAATTGTCTATTTCTATGATTGTTATAAATGACATACAACGATAGATATCATTAAGGCACATCCATATTCTATCACACATTTTATTGCATTGTGCTCCGTTTGTTTCTTTTTTGTCTCTATCGGAAAATCCACGACACACTTTTATTCTACCCTCACAACCTGTAAACGAATTTTGGAGGAGAAATAGGTTATGAAATAAAAAGTTATACAATTTTAAATCTATAGTTGTAATTTTTAAAATTTTATCCATTTAAAATAATACAAAAAAATAATAAAATTAATTTCATTATTCATTAATTTGGTTTCTTAGCATTGGCGTTTGGCGTTTTAGTTGATCATATTTTAATTTAGGATTTTTGCTCCTTTTGTAGCTCTGTTAAGAACATGAATACATTTGGAATTTTTTTTTCATTTTTGTGGTTAATTTTATAAAAATATTTTTGCAAAAATTTCCAAACGGAATAAAATTGCAAGGGATATTCTAAATTAAAAACTTGGAACAGTTTGAAACAAGTATCCACTGCCTTCAAAACATTATAAAATTTGTATTTTGTTGCATCAAAATATAATAAGATATCTGAGGGATCGGTTAAAGATTTGCCAATGATAATCACAAAGGGTTGTATTGGGTCTCCTTTTTCTTGAAGGCTCTTTATGTGCGGTTCAATTTCTGCCGTAGTTCTTCCAAAAAAAATAAAAGATTTTTGGGAAACTTTAATTGTATATTTTATAACTGATTTAGTTCCATCTTCATCGCGGGTCACCTTTTTTGATGGCACCAAAAGTCCATGGAGAATACAAAATATTCAAGCATTATAACCATATATAAATAATTATATCTGTATAAGTGAACAAATTTATTATGATCTTTTACAAAAATTATAAGTAAACATATGTACACAATGTAAGCTAATCCTGGTAAGGTACAAAGAAGCTAGATTCGGTTCGAAATTCTAAAGCTTTCATTGACTTAACAGCTGTGAAATACTTTAAGCTACTCAACCGACCTGTTTTAAACAATAATACTAATTAGAGAATTTAAGTAATATATGCACTTGGCGTAACGTATTTCATTAACCATCTGGACATTTGTGAAATGAAACGAGTAATTTTCAATTTCGTATTTTCATTTAACAATACGTATACATGGTTCATAAAGTGTCCCATTAACATTCCACTATATTATTCTATTAATTTATGTTTCGCGAGATAAGGATAAGATTAAAAAACGAGTTAGAGCTTACTTTATGTTATATTATCATTTGAGTTCTTTAAGTCTTCCAATATGTGGCGGATCCCTACAGTCAATAATACAACAACAATACAGATAATATTTTATATAATGCTTACTTTAATATTTACGAGTCTTGGTCCAAATGGTTTTTTATAATAAGGCCATTTATCCATTATTTCTGCAGTGCTGTTTGATATGCTGTTTATAAAGTTTAATCTGGAGCTTAGACATCCCTTCCAATGTTTGTCAAAGTCATCAGGATTCAATTCTTCAAATTTTAATCATCTCACGTGGTACTCAGCATAAGATTCAGAATCTTAAAGTTATAGAATAATTAAAATAACTTGTTGGAAATTAATACAAAGCCTTACCTATCCCTTTAATTACGGAAGCAGATATGTATAACTGTATAATATATAATTGTATTGTACAATTTGGTGCGTTTATATTGCAAATAAAACACATCATTACTGTAACGCAAAAGTACACTTTATGTGGAAAACTTCTAAAATGAAAAAATATTGCCGTACCCTAGAAATTAAAAATCACTTGCTTTATTCCTTATATTGGTTAAACCTCAAACGAATAACAAAAAGCACAATTATATAATATTATATAAAAAATGAAATATATTCACCTTATTTCAATCAACTAATAAAACCTCTGCGTACTGACACTTCATTTTGCACTATTAAACAATAAAAACGCAACAGTTCCTCCTAAAACGTGACCGTCAATTACAAAAAGTCGAACTGTAATCAAGATTGAATGAGTATGGTTGACACAGAAAGAAAAAAATTCTTTAGAATATATAAATAATTCGTTCTTTAACAAAATTAATTGTCATTAAAGGCAAAAATTTTGTAATTTAACAAAATTATTTTTTAAAAAATATAAAAAATTTGTAATTTAACAAAATTAATTTAAAAAAAGAAAAAAACTTTGTAATTTAACGAATTCGATTTTTTGAAATTGACAAAGATAATTTTTATTTGAAATGAAGTTCTTTTTCTCGTACAAAAGAAATTTTTAGTCAACACAAAATTATTTTTTCAACACTAATTTTTAACGGAAAATATTCTTTCTTTCTGGGGAAAATAGTTTTTTATATTAACGAATTTTTTTAAGAAGTATTTCCCTATTTTCAACAAAATCTAGTTTGTGGTATCAACAAATTTTCGTTCTTTAACGATAATTGCTCCAACAAAAGATTGGTAGTATTAACAAACAATATTTCACGTGGACGAAACTTTTATTCTCAAGCTTGACAAAATGGTATTTTTTAATATTACAACAGAATTTCTCTGAGTGTGCACATAGTCATACACACATGAAATTAGTACACATCTGAGAGTATTGAGCGTAAAATAGTAAAGTTACTTTGTAATCAAAACTATTTTATTATTTTGTTAAATAAGGTTTATAGTAAGTGTAGCCTTTGGAAAGGTAACCCAGCCTGAAAAAAAAGCGCTTTAACAGACATGTAAGAGTGCTATTTTGGAAGCTCGAAGCGCTTCATCAGCCTATCTAACTTTGTTTCATTTTAACATTTGATGCCCGCGGAGGAAGCGCTCTTTTCTAGCTTCTCGAAAGCGCTATCAGAAACGTTCAATGTATTTTTTATTCTCTATTATAGAAAAAACAGTTGAATCAATTACAATATTATTATCCCCAGAAAATATCTGTATGTTTCCTTCACACTGCACTTTCAAATAATGAATGACTAATACGTTCAGACTCTATTTTGCACTTGTTCGTGGAAGCGCCATAACAGCACGTCATGAACAAAGGCCGAAAGCGCGAAATTTATTCGTGATTAAAAAAGTCCACATTTTGCCTATTAGAAAAAGTGCTACAAATGAAACGCTTCTGCAGCACCTCCGTCGGATATAAATTAGAAGCGCGTTAACTCTGCTCTTTCTGGAAGCGCTTTTATTTTTACCGCTGGGAAGGAACCAAATTTTAATTACTGGAAGACTATTTTCTAATATGGATAGTAGTTTAGGCTCTATAGCATACATAAAGTCAATGTTTTTTGCACTTTTTCATAAGTATCAATATACAACATTTTAGAAAACGGACTTGTCGCACACATATAGGTTCCTGTTTCATGGCTTCGGAAGTACATATATCTCGAGGGTTTTGACATATGGCGTACCGTAGAAATTGCTACATAGATAACTACAAGTTACATAACAGCCAGAAAATATCTTTTCTGAAGCGCTCTCTTACCATATCCAAAGAAATCTTTGTGGAAGCAGACCTCTTCTCTGAGTTTAGTCTTATTTGTATTTTGCTGTGAAAAGATTATGCATCTGAAAGCACAGCGGAATTTTCATTCTGTAGTAATCAGTTGAAGTGTGCGGTTAATTGAAATTTAATTTAATTTAAAATAAAATGGAGCGGATTAAAAAAAAAACTGAAATTATTCATAAAATGATACTCTCTGTATTCCCCAAAAGCGCTCCAAGACTGCTACGGCTACCTTAGAAGCGCTCCAAGAATGCTACCCTGCAAGCGCTCCAAGAGTGCCACCCTACAAACGCTCCAAAAGAGTTTCCCAAGAATCTGCAACTGAGCGCTTCCCTCCGCGGATATGCTCACGTTAAACAGATATGAACTAGGACCTTTGAGCGCTTCCATTTCCCGATTGGATGGTGTAGCTAACTACACAAGCGCTAGCTGATATATATTAGGCACATTTCTAATTTTGTAGCTTCACCAACATGATAATGAAGTAAAAGTCATATATTTCATATAAAAAACATTCTGTGAATACGATAAGTTGGCAAATGGATAAAGAGCACGTATAGTGGAAAAACAATTAATAAAAAATAAAAACTCCCAAAAAAAATGTCATTTTATTCGTGTTAAGTTGTCAGTATGAATATGAAATAGAGCTACGTGTAGGTTGTAGTGTGCAGTTGAACCCTTTCGTTAAATAACGAAAAGTTTGCGTTCGGTATATAACGCATTTGGACTTCAAGAATACTACATGTATTGATCCTGAATGGTCTTGACAGCATAATGAATACGAAATCTGCTTTCGTTATTCAAGAATAGGATCCCAAGAACTACATGAAGAAGGTTGGTTAATAAATAAATAAATAACAAGTAAAAAAGCTAGAAGTGGTCTAGATTCTTATGATACCTCTATGTGATTTCGTATGGGCTACTATCATGATTCGTCGGTCATAAAAATAATTATAACCAATTTCCTAGGATTTCATATTCTGAAGAACTTTTCACGTCTAGAATTGGTCGTTTTCATAATATACGTAAAAGTTGTAAATTTTTATATGGCAACAACAAGAAGGCGTTTCCCGATTTAGCCCATTATTGAAATTATATTTACTATTTGTAAGAAAGCACTTTAGTACAAAATTTCAACTTTCTACTGTAAGCGTTAGTTTTGCGGGTTCCTGAAAATCCCTATGGACCCAGGCATACTAATATAAATCTGCCAGCCAACCCTGTGTTGGTGCGGTAGCCCGTCGTTGTGGCCGAGAGTGTTTTGAAGCGTCAGCATTAGAAGTAGTTGATCAGAGGAGCAGTGCAGTTGGCATTGAGTAGTGCTCTGAGTGATTATTATTAGTGAAAGTGGTGAAATAAGAGACTGACCCAAGGCTTCAGGGCAAATCTCGGCATAGGGCACAACGGCACAAGTGGGAAGTTATGTTTGTTTTAAATAAATACGAAAGATATTACACTACGTTGACAACTTCTCAGAGAGTTTCCAAATTTGTAGTGAAAAACAAATTTTTTATATGGCACCCCTAAGAAGGAGCTACCCGATTTGTCTCATTTTCGAACTTAATTTTACATCCAAAATTTCAGCTCTCTAAGTACAGTTATCCTGCAGACAGAAATTTTACGTCCAAAATGTCAGCTCTCTAAGTACAGTTGTCCTGCAGACAGACAGATGGACGAACGGACAGACGGACATCCAAAAATCAAAATGACTTTTAATATTATGCGTGGGTATTCAATCCATTTTTCTGTAGCAGCATTTGCGTTACAATTGGAGTGACAAACTTAGTATACACTACGAATTAATCTAGGGTATAAAAATGGAAAAACCTACGCAAAGGAAATGGAAATTGTAGAATGAAGTAATACAAAAGATGCTATGTGGAAGCCCTATGTTCACAACGGAGGTGAAGAGGGAAAAACATTTTATTCTTGAAAGTAGGTACGAATTCTAGAATAAACAAGTGAAAAAGCTAGAATTGGTCTAAGACCAATTCTTATGATACCTTAGATGAATGCACGTATGAAATTTTGTATGGTCACCCATTTGAGCAATTTCGATTTTTTGCATTGGTTTCTCGCATATATTTCTAGAACGGCTCGTCGGACAGAAAAAATGATTATAACCAATTTTATAGAATTTCTTATTCTGAGGAAGTTTTTAGTACAATAAAAATGTCTACGACTGATTGTTTTCAAAGTATATGTAAAAAACCAAAAATTTTATATGGCAACACCACGAAGGGGTTGCCCGATTTAGTCCATTTTTGAAATTTTATTTGATATTACTATGTAAACACAATGTACCAAATTTCAGCTTTCTATGTTGACGTTTTCTCAGGTAGTGTCCAAATACATTGTGGAAAACGAAATTTTTGTATGGCAACCCCACGAAGGAGTTGCCCGATTTGTCTCACTTTCGACCTTAATTTTGCTTTTTTTTTAAAGTCCGTGTACAAAATGTCATCTTTCTAAGTGTACGCGTTCTCAAGTTATCGTGCGCACAGACAGACAGACGGACGGACAGACGGACGGACATGCAAAAATCAAAATAACTTTTAATATTATGCGTGGGTGTCCAATTCATTTTGCTCTACCATCATTATTTCGAGGTGTTACAAACGGAATGACAAACTTAGTATACCCCTATAGATTTCATCTAGTGTATAAAAATACTCCAGTACCTAAAATGGAAGCTATAATCGTATTTTCATTGTTATAATTTAGGATTATGATACAGATTATTATTAGTATAGGTTTTGGGGTGGGGACTGGTTATCCGACATCTACGTACTGCACCCGGAAAAATATTGTGTGCAATGCCTCTATCTTGTTGAAGTCAGTTCACGTTCGTAATTTTTATGAAGGTTATTACATCTTTAAGCTAAGTTTTCCGGAGTCTGGTGAATCGCTTATCTAGATATTGAAGTTTTTAGTGAACAAGTTCTGCTCATTCTTCTGTGGTTTTCCCACTTTCTTAAGTGACAATAGTGAACCATCAGGCCAGCGAATTGCCTAATCTATTGCTAATCACAGTTGATTGCTTTTTAATGTCCATGTATGAGCAGTTAATGAAAGTCTTCGAATGTTTTATTCTAGGAAGGCAGATACTCTAACTTCCATACACTCCAAAATTATTATTTACAAAATTGAATACTTATAATTAATTTTATCAAATCCAACCAAGTTCATCTTATTCCATAACTCTGCCAAACCACGATTTTGGAGAATATAAATTGCCTCCTGTAAGAAAAACACAAAATTTATAGATCCAATTTGGCAAAATTTTAGTCAATTTTATAATTCTACGATGCCAACCTTAACGCAAATAAATTTACAGTGAAATCCTCATTTTGTAAGGTGCCTTTTATAGTGTAAAATGGGCAATTCTACAAAGCTATTAGCTACATTAGGGCGAGGCAAATGGGCAAATGGAAAGTATCCAATAAGTTTATCGAAGCGATTCGAGGAAAACCGTGCAAGGCTAGCAAATATCAAATGGATTTGTGATGATTATGCAAAGGAAAAGGTTGGCTCAAGCACAACATTAAAATTATTGTGGCTTGTTCTCTGATAACCGCAAGTGAATATGGCCAAATTCCAAGAGTTAAGGTGACAAACATATAGTCACTTGGCTACGGAGATTCGCTATTAACGCCAAATGAATAAGCCACCGACAAATCTGTTTTTGTTTTTATTCTGAACCTCATCATAGGCAAATAACGTAATTGCTGTGTGGTTGCTTCCCTTTTTGTTATTTAGAAACCCAATTTAAAGCGCTTTGTAGAAAAACACCCTTCTAGGGACAAATGAAATCCGGTGGATGTTGTTAATTTATTTTGGCATCCGCTTAGTTGAGATGAGAATAATCAAAGCTACAGTTCTACATTGAGCCATATCTCAGTCTACCAACCAGTGATTTCATCTTCTGTGGTATCTTTTGGGACCGTGAATGCTATCCTGGTTGCGCTACTCCCAATCCCAAATGAAGGTGGCAGAGAGGAAATAAAGTGATTCTAGATAAAAGCTCGCTTGCCGAATGGGGAAGACTGTACAATATACTGTAGATATACACCAAACATTCCGCTACAAATGACTTTAAACTAATTGAGATTAGGCGAAGGGGGTGGGATAATCATTTTAGCTCTTAGAAACTCGACATTCAGGGACAATTAAACGAAACAATAAGAGATACAATAAATGAGGAGATGGTGAAATTTTCTACTAACTTTCCAGTACTGTTGGGGTATCCCACCCGATGACTTGCAGAGCTTTTTCGCATTTGTTTTTTTTTTTTCTTCTTTTTTTTCTTTTTGTTCTTGTCTTGAGCTAAAATAGAAAACAGTACTGTTGCCAAATTCTACACCAAGATTACTCCATTCCACTCATGTAACTTCAAGTATCTGGTATCTATCACATTAGCAGTTAAGTGAACGCTGTTATCAGAGAACAGTAATTAGAGTCTTCGCATGGCATAGAATACACATATAACAGTGCTCTTATCATGAAAAGGATTAAATTGAAAATAAATTTTATTATAGTTTGACTTACTCAAGAAACCCGAGCACTGTGCGAAGATAACGAGAAAAAGAGTATTCGAAATAGTCATTACTCTTGGGCAATTACTGAGGAGTTCACCTGGTTAATTGTTGGGATCGGCAATCACAGGGTGTAATATGTATGTATTACCTACTCGCTGGGAATTTCTTTCTAAAAGAAATTCCGTTCTTCAGGCATGTTAATCGCTTTTTTTCCTGTTTAATTTTTTTTTTTTTTTGTACAATGAATAGAGCAGAATAAGACATTTCAATGGATTAAATAAAAGATTTTCCTACAATAGATGATAATTGGGGCGAGAAGAGTGCGGGCGCGGGTTCGGTTCTGTACATTTTCAAGTAAGTATCAAATTGGAATGGCACTTTTCATACAACTTTAGGCACGACATTAACAGACATGAGAAATGTCTTAAACGAAGCAATATGATACTCTGAGCATATTTTATTAACAATATTTATTTCAATTAAGCGGGGGAATGCTTTGGTGATCGGATGTAACTTGTGCAACTTTCTTGGGTGAACAAGTGGACATTTCTACTTCTAAAACAACCCAGCACTAATGGCCATGGAAGAAAGAACTGCAAAAATATATGCGAAATGTAAACCATTGGGGTGTATGTTATCCAAGTGCATGAATATTGATTTTGCGGTGGCAAAAATGAAACGAGAAAGTTTTCTTAATTAAAAAAAAAAAGTACACCACCAGATAGTACTCGGCGAAACCTTTAATTTGGTATGCAATATGCCGTATTGGAACCACCCCCTCCCCAACGTGGAGTCCTACCACAACTCTAAAAGCATGGAGAGAAAATTTTCTTTAACGAATTGTAGCTGGTAACGAGCTGAGGCGAACAATGAAACCGGTTTTCCGATTAGATATAACCCTACCAAGTTGAAGCTAATCTAAACTGCGAAAAATCTAGTACCTCAGTTCGAATAAAAAAGAGGGAAATACTAAAAACGTGAATCAGGCAATTTTTCATACTTATCTAAGAATAGTTAGTACCTATAACTCTTGAAACAAAACATATTTATTTCGTCATAATCGAAACAGTATTTACCTATATTTGCCTCAGGAACGGTTTTGCCCTTGCTGAGAAATTATTTATTGCAATAATAAATAGTAGCAAACGTACAACGCAGCTAATGTTAACCGTGTTTAGTATGCCTCTCCTAAGGACTGCATCCACTACATGGATAAGAAATCCTCATCGGAAAATTTCTTGGGAATTTTTCTTTCATAGATATGCTGTTGGACGTTGGTGGACAATAGCAGCCCAAAAAAGTTGGATTGCATTCGGTTCTCTGGACCCGTAACCATTTTTGTGAGCAAGTATTGCTAATTTACTGCTAAAATAATCATTTTTCGTAGGCACTTTTTGCACTAGTTATCTGGAAACAGAAAATTACACAGAAAGTGAGAGTATAATCGGTTTGGCCACTTACCGTTACCACTTCGGTGTGTATCAGCCTTTATATGTTCCTCACCTTGAATAACGATCAAGTCAAAGCTCAATAATTTAATTTAATTTGCGAGTAGGTATGTATGTATGCAAAGCATTACGACAAAACAAATTTTTGTTGTTGTAATCGTCCAAAAAAAGAAAAAATCTACAAAAACAAATTAGATTTTAGGATTAGCTGATGACTGTTGACCTGATTAGAAAATCTTTCGACTTTCTAAAAAAATCAGTTCATTTTAATGGCAGTAGGTTTCATTTTTACTGCAATTTCACCAATACGAAGTAAAATTTTCTCCATTTAAAATTCAACTAAAATGTTGCAAAAGGGATCCTTGATGGCACCTCATTTGTGTGACACAGTGCACATTTGACTTCATTTAATTAAAAATTAGAGTGGGTAACCACCAAAAAAAGCTGACGATCTCTGTTCTTAAATCACAGTACGTAATTTGAAATTTGAAAAAAAAACACTATATGTACATGCAAATGCTGTGGTGTTCGTGTGCATTGTACACCAAAGCATTACGGGCATCTGTACATTAGTAGGATTGCATCATGACAAAATTTTCGAATGCTCTGTTTTGAACTTATAAAACGTTTTGCGTGAGGAGCAGGCAAGGAAACGAAGATTAATAAATCAGCCAATTAAAAAAGAATATGAAGAGTGTTAAAAGAGTTAGTGTTGAAGCAAAGAAGATCGGGTATTAAAGGAATCAAAAAATAAACGGTAGCACCTTGGAGAGGAATGATAAGGATGCAGAGGCGCTCAACGAATTCTTCGTGCAAAGTACAATAGACATACACAAATCTATACCTATATAGTGCGGTATGCTGAAACAATGTCATGCATAAGTACTTCTTTTACTTTTAATACAATAAGTCATAAATCCTTAAGAGACTAACCCAAACATTACAATAAGTCATAAGGATATTAAGGAAGCATTAAAAGAACTGAAGAAAAAACAGACTGCACTTTTAAGATTAAGCATGTTGATTGATTCCTTTGGAGCGGTAGGAAAAATATTTGTAGATATTGTGAATAATTTCCTGTTGGAAAGAAGTTTCCCTGATTCATGGAAAGAATCAATAGTAACACCAATAGCTAAAATAAAAAAAAAATCATCTAAGTGTGATGATTATTGACCAGTGAATGCGTTGCCGACATATGAAAAAGTATTGGAAAGGATATTGTATAAGCAGCTTATAAAATATTTAGAAGAAAATGCACTTATAATCTCTAATCAGTCGGGCTTCAGGGGCATTCCTTGGAAACGGCGTTTAATATGGTGGTCAAGAAATAAAATCGCTTGCGTGTTCCTGGATTTTAAGAGAGCGTTCGAAACTGTTGACCATCAACTTTCCCTACAAAAAATGTATAAATATGGAATATCTTAAAGGTAAAGAATTGAACTGGTTTACAGAATTTCTGACTGGAAGAAGACAGAAAACGAAAGTGGGACAAGCAACATCATCAGAGGTATCGGTCAATATCGGGGTACCGCAGGATTCAGTACTGGAGACTAATGGCTAAGTGTAAAGCAAAGAATAGCTGCGAACGATTTTGTATTCATATTCAATATAAGACACAACATGCTACCGGAGTATTTAACTGGACAAATAAATTACAAACGATTTCAGACTTGCATCTTTTCGAAGTTCATGAACTCAGAACAGCATAATGTTTAGAGCCTTAGAGGATTACGTATGTACGTTTAATGAGATGCCGGATAGACTAAAGTACGAAATAAATTTTAGAAATTTCTTAAAGAATATTATATCTTATGTAAGAGAGAAAATGTAAATTATTGCTGTAAAAGTGGCTTTTTTAAGCTAATAAATTATTATTATTACTATTATATTTTTGTATAAGCTTAGTAATAAAGCAAAGATAAGAGTGTGCACCGATTTCTCGTATGTCCACATCTAAAGCAGCGCTAGAATTTGAAACAATTAGTATGAAAGAACTGTTGTAGTAGATACTTAAAAGATTTAAATAAATAAAAAACATATATATCTAATGTCTACACTTAAACTGACTGCTTAGATTCCAGTTAAGTGTTTTACTATTCTGTAGACAAATAATAATGTTCGTGCAATGAGTTCAATTAAAACATTTTTTAAAAAATGAATTACTTTTGACTGAAATATATATTAAATCGCGTAAATATTCGTCAGCAGATTCCCTCTTATATAAAAAAGGAATTAAAAAGTAATAATTTCAAAATAAAGATGTCGATACTTTTATAGGTCGGCACACGTTCTTCGTAATTTGTAAAATGCTTCATACCTTCGAAAATTGCATTTTGAGAATAGGTTATACGGTACATGGCCCCCTTAAATATAGTCGCTAGAAAGATAATCGACTGTAGACTACTTTATAGTAGAAAAAGTAAACCCGCGCACCACTTTTCTTTACAAAAAATTGGAGTTCCGGTTACGAGTTTCCATTTTAGAAAAGTTTATAATAAATAGAAAAATTATATTTTCTAAATCATCTTTCACTCCAATAAGTTTATCAGTAAGTTCCCTCAAATGGAAAAGAGAATCAAGAATAAATATTGTCAAATTAAACAGTTATAAAATATAATGTTGAAATAGTTTTCCTGAAAGTCCAAAACAGCCAAAAAATCGCTATCTTCGATTTGAGCAACCTCTAAACATTAATGAATTTCACTGAAATTTTGCATAAAATTTTAAAATTGCATTAGCTAATTGATTTTGGGTACCTACCTATGCATTTTAACACTTTTGCAAATCCATACATTTTTGGACCATCCTAATGTTCATTTATGTATATAATCAAACTGAAAAAACCGTTTCACTTGTAGCATGTACCATTTTAGTTATCGTTATGAAGGATGAAGGGTCCCCTTTGGAATCAGGGAAGCTGTTAATTTAGGGAGACGTGTCTCAAGAAAAGTATTCACTGGACAGTCCAAGGAATATATTGGCAAACTTCATCCTACTTATTAACCGAGCATACCGTATATAATCTGATAACTCACCACACCTCATCAATTTTCGTTCACAGTTTTCTAAATTACAGACCTACATATATTTAAAACATATGTAGCTCCATTCTCCTTTCTAGAGCTTCACTAATTAAAATACAAAAAATAAAAAGTATCGGGACTGCGCATATTGAGATATTCAAGGATGACGGAAATATCCGTCATCCTTGAAAGTAAATTTTCAGAAAAAGGACTTTGATTAATTTTTCTCGGAAAATTCAAAGCTTCCCAAAATAAATAACGTTTATATTTCATGAAGATGGGATGAGTACATTCTCAGATATAAATTTATTAAATTACATCCACTAAGCAAAAATTGCCACATTTTTCACATTTCAAAGGAGCGTATCGCGGTCATAAATGGATAGTTAGAAAAAATTACTATTTACAATATAGTCAACCTTCCTGTGAAATTTCATCAAAATCAAGGATAGTCCATTCACAAATTTACATAAATTGGTGGATTGGCCTTATAGAATAATTTCTTTTCCATATACTTACTTACATAAATTTACATACCCAGCAATATTCAGTTTTCTCTTCTTTATTCCAGATTTATTTTAGGGAATTTTACTAACACGTCCCCATGATTAATTAATAGTTACTCACAATTATAAACAAATAGATTGTAAATATGGCTGCCAAAAACATTTTTCGCCACCCAAGCAAAAATAAGAATAACCATAATGATAGAGCTTAAAATATTCCGTGGAATCTACACACACATATTTAAAGCGACCTATACACGGCGAACATGCTGTCCGCCAACTTGGTGTATATCACATATGAAAGCTTTTTTCCACACATTATCAAACATTCAGTCCAACATCAGGACAGGACACATATCAGGAGCTGCTAGAACTGTTAACTATTACCCTTTCTTCAATAGCATTCACTCCAAAATGACGCGTGACAAACATCGCCCTACACAGTACAATAGGTTCAAATCTATTTGGCCCAGCCCTAAAAATCAAATTAAATTCGAAGGCCCAATGTACGCATCGTGTCTGGCGCGTTTCCGCTTCTTTCGCAGCAGACGCATGTAGGTTTTGAGCAAGACCAAATGTATGTGTCTCGTAAGTACTGTTAAGATTTATTTGTAAAAATACAAAATTATAGAAAAGCTTGAGTTATTAATTAAGAGTGAAATAATGGATATATCAGAGTAATTAAATGTGGCAGTTCTTGCATTTTCAGCTTACCAATCATTTAAACAGTCTAAAATCAATTACAAGAACTGTCAAAGCGTCTGCCGCGCGTCAAAAGTAGAACATTGCTATACTTTCACGTCAAATCCGGCAATCGCGGCAGCCATTAGGCCAGCACGAATTTAAACGCGTATGTTCTATTGAACTGTCAAGGACACAAGACGCCTGCCGCGTTCATTAAGTTTTCACCATAGTTTCATTTTCGGTCAATTGCTTGATATAGGTAATGCGTGTCGCACCGTTAAACAGGCGCACACACGGTCAAATCTCCGTGTAACAACACGTTGTCCTACTCGAGTTGGCGAACATGCGTGACCGTGTGGCATACAGCCCGCAGAGCTTCCAACATAAGTGAAAACTTTGCAAAAGCACATCATTCCATCTGACGGTGATGAAACGAATTAAAAACGCCAAATTATATGCAAAATATACAAGAAATTCTTGCCGTTACCATGTTTAACATTATATTTGCTTTATCATTACACTAAACAATTACAAATTTTCAAAATTAACAGATAAAGGTTCGCTTTTCTTTACATATTGAACTTTCTTTGCAATAATATCATAGTTTTGGTAGTTGTTCGTCTCTGAAAACAGCCATTTTCAAACAAACACTTATTAGTAATAGTAATCAAAACTTGTTTACTGGCTTTGTTTCCATCACTTCTTCTTCCGACCCAAGATCTTCTATACTCAAGTACAAATTTATCTATTTCACGTACCGTTATTTCGTTATTATGTAGGTACCAAACTTTGAAACTTTGCAAATTTAATTAATTCGAGGGTTTTCTAAAGCTGTTGACATACATATAAAACTCCAAAAAACTTTTTTACACGTCATTACCTAAGTTTATGCTTTGTCTCAGACTGTGTGCTATTTTGATCATAATAATATGCACACATTTCACGCAAAGTAGTACTAACTTTTTGTATTTTTTAAAATTGCAGTGGTAACCTCCCTTAAGTCAATTTGGAGACAGTCTACCTATGATATTAAGCTGACCATTTCCAGAAAGCTTTCATTCAGCAGATGAAAAAAATTTCTATCGACGTTGGCAGTGACGCCTTTTTCAAATATGTTCACACCCCCAAATATTTCAACCTAAATACGCCACTGGGTTTTATACACGCAACATAAAAGATTTTATAACCCACTCTCCCCTACCTAAAATAAATTTAAAATAATACCAAAAGTACAAAAGTTCCAATAATAAAATTCATTAACATAATATAATTGTATAAAAAAAAACAAAAAACATAAATATAAGAGTCAATACAAAAAAAAAATCCTGTTATCTCTGCTCAATAATCAGATGTCTACCTGCCATTCATCTCTCCTCAATTTTTATCAAATATATCAATAATTTTCATTCGATATGAAAAATTCAATTTAACTTTATTGTTATTTACTCCTATGAATTCAGCAGGGAGTTAAAAAAATGCGAAACGCAAAATACACAACGCTCCTTGAAAAGGCTTCGCTATTTCTCTGGAGAAGCCCGATCTTGACGTGCCTGTATAGAAATAAAAACTGAAGGCGAACCCATCATCCGGAGGCACCTAATTTATTCATGAAAATTCAGGAGTTTGTGATACCTACCTTGTTTCCATTTGGTATAGCCCGAAAAGGAAAATTTTATGTCTCTCTATCCTTGTTTGTCGATGACATTCCGAATTTTCCTTTTCACTGGGTTGAATATTTCCAACTTCAAAGAATTATCAGTTCACAGCTAACTATAGTAACAACTATGCCAGTTCTACAGGAATTGTTCTCTACATAAAGCACCAGTAACTACGTCGTTCTATGATATCCTCTACTATCAATAGTAATTGACCTAGCCGACGCGCCGCCGAACCAGCAAACAGGTGCACATACAAAATCATCATTGTATATATGATGACCAGGAAAATCGTTCCAATTAGTAGATGGCATGCAATTAACTGACGTTAAAATTCTTGTATAGTATAACCCGTCAAGTGAACGTCGATCTTTTGATTGCCCCTCAATTTAGAAGACCTAATTATGCGAAGGACTGAATCCTATGCACTCTGTGACATCCAACAGGACTTCAGGAGGTGAAACTTGTTACTAAGGAAAATGTTTTCCAAAGCAAAATAAGTTTCGACAAAGCATTTTATTTTCCGTGCAAAGTGTTTGTTACTTTTTTTTTAACTAAATGTGTTTTTTTCTTGTTAGTAATAAAATTCAATGACTTTATTCCAAACTTTGTTGGTTTGTGTTAGAGGAAACCTCAAAGCATACATTTCTTTTGAGACCGAGGAAAATAATAATTGTCGCTTTTTTAGTAAGTTCAAAATAAATCTCCAACTCGAACTCGAACGATGTTGTTGAGTTTTAAAGGAGTCGTTTATTTCCTGAAATAAATCATTCTGATACATAAAAGGTGAGGAAAATAATTTATTTTGACAGAAAAGTGCAAAATATTCAACTACAAAAATATACTTTGTTTGAAGCGAACATCGAAATCGTAGGACTAGTCTAAAAATATTTCTTTTAGTCAAATTAAATTCTTAAGTTCGTAACGAGTTATGTTTTTTATTTTATATATTCCATTTGTTTCATTGTGCGTCTGCATGATAACTTGAGAACGTATGGTCAAATCAGTAGCCTGCAAATTTGGAAACTTTTATATGGCAACCCTATGAAGGAGCAGCACAATTTCGCTGATTTTCGAATGAGAATACCGATTATAAAATTTCAGCTCTCTAACTCAACGGATTCTCAACCAATGTCTAAATATACAGTGAAAAACGTAAAACGTTTTATATGGCAATACTACAAAAAAGTTGCCCGATTTTATTTATCTACAAACTTTACCTTATTTTTTCATGAAATTTCTTTTTATAAATTTCTGCAATGGCGAATTTTCGATCGCATTAGTAAGAAGTTTTAACAAATTTCGCTTGATTCCCTTCCTTTAGCTCGTTATTCGTAGGAAATTGAAATGACTAAATAATCCGAATTGGCTCTGCAATAATCATGAAGTAATCATTGATTACTTATCAAATCATTTTAAGGAATCGCAAGTCGTAAGCAATACCAAGTTTAATTTTATTCTTTTGCGGAAATCATTGAGTACGATTAAGATTACGAGTAATTGTATATTAATTAATTAATTATAATAGTTATAATCGGGATTTCTTAATTCCCATGTAATCGTTATCTAATTTATACACCTTAACCCCACAGGGGTGGGGAAGGCTATTCAAATCATATCTTTTAGATATGGGTGACAACCTTTGAGCAATCTTCTATTCATTATAAATATAGTGCGTAATAGTAACGCTACATTGGTTGGTTGGTTGATTAATTTAAGTGGTGAGTCCAGGCTACTGCCGTCCCGTTTTGATACCATAACTTATTGTAGATTATTTTCTCCTGGTGTGAGTTCCCCTGATTAAGGTATTCAATTTGAATCTATCATTTCGAACGTGAAAAGTTGATTATCTCCCTTATGTACCTTGTTCATTGAAATTTCTTAGAAGAAGTCACCTAATGCTTCATATCTTGCCTTGCAAATGCCAAGCGACATTTGCAGATAAAGTGAATAAGGGTCTCCTTGTCATTGATATCATCGCACCTACGTCAATGTGTATTAAAAGTAGCCCCTAGTCTTCTTTTCAACCAACCAGTTAATGGCTTGTAGGACTCACCATGAGTCTGATAATCACGATGCCGGTCCTTCTAAGTAGTTTCCTTATTTTATTTATACTACATAAACCTTCGACATAGTTCTGGATATAGTATGTACAGGTAAATACTTAGATTTTACCCCACCTAAAGTTTTCTTTGGATATACAAAGTTTGCGAATTTCGGTCTTCACTGCACTCAGTGGTACATAAACAGGATAAAAGCAGCAAATAGCGTAAACACAACTATCCAGCTTTCCAGCCAACTCATTCCCTTTAATATTCAATGGATATTACCATATTTTCAGCCTTAAATCTTGCCTGAACATCAGATATCATTAGATGTAACTATCAGGTTGGAAGAGATTTACTAAGATCACTCATCCATCTATATGTAGGTAGTTCATTGAACTCCTCCAAACTTTATTTAATCCTCACTAAACCAATAAAAGATATAAGTGGAAATTTGATATACGAATGCTGATACAGCCAAAGAATCACTTTATGTTAGGAACTCCATTTTGGTCCGAAGATTCTAAATCCATTCTAAAATTTTCTGTATCGAATTTGGATGGATGCATTAATGAGAGATTAAGAAACCTAAGGAGTCTCTAGAACTTAGGCTGGAACAAGCCCCATTGTACATTTTCTAGATTTATGTGCAATTGCTCATAAATTCCAGCTGAACGCTCTTATAAAGTTTCGTATTGGCCCCACTTCATTTAGTTCATCTAAGAGATGTGAGCCAAGGAATCTGTAAAGCTGACCGGAGAGGATATGTATATACATATACAGGATATATGTATATGTATGTATGTATATATGTATTCAGGATTGTCAACAAGTTCCATCCAGTGTAGGTGACACCCGAGAAATGAATATCCAGTAAGAATTGACACTATAGGATTCTTAGGGTGGGCTTATTTAGTCCTAGTAGATTTTCGTTAAGTTTTGGTTACATTTACCCCATAGTTCCTTTGCAGTTCTACCCGAGAAGCCATCTAACCATAGATGACTGTATTGGAAATAGTTCCAAGCCAAAATGGTACAGTTAAGGTGTTTTAGTGCAATCCCGGTTGTGGAGTGGGATGCCTTCAAAGCTGCATCAAGACGAGCAAGCTCGTTCACCTTTTCATTTCCACTAATATCGCTGTGATCTAGTACACATAGGGCGAGTACCTTATTACACCAAAAACTAGAATTCAAAGTAGGTTTAATACTCCAATACCAGTTTTGAGGTTGTAAGATCTCTGACAAGGCCTTAATAGCCTCTTGGCTATCCGAAAAGACAGCCATCTCCTTGTCCTCAGTGTCATTGTAGAGGATCTACCTTCTCGTTTCAAGGATGGCGTTATTACTCCGCCGGGAAAACCCTGACGTTGTTCCCAAGGTTTCCATTTCCATATGAGGGTACTCGTAGAGCACAACTGCTCCGGTGCTTTCTTCCAACTTTAAGCCATCTGTGTAAGTTGTTTCAACGGTTGAACCACAGAGTCTGATTCCCATTCTGCCCTAGATGTGATCACTGTCCCTGTCGATGTCAGGTGCGATGGATTGCTCAAATTCAAAGATGGTTTCGTGTCGAACTCTTGTTCTACGGTGAATCCAGCTCTGGTTGAGATGCAGTCTCAACTCTACGATTGACGTCTCCTTCTTAATGCAAATTTTGACGGGATGTTTGTTAAATATAACCTTAAGGATCCAAGTACTAATTGATTTGAGTACACCGTTTACACTAAGGAGACACAGTCTTTGAACATTTTCGATATCTTACGATAATTGGTAAAATCCAGTGCTTTTCCCAACCCCACAAAGTTGTGTTGTAGATTAAAATGGGTTGGATGACGCTATCCATAGGGTCATCCGCAGATTGAGTCCCTACATTTTCCGTATTGTTCGCAGGGTCAGCTTTCGGTGGATTGATGCACAGTCCCAAATCAGTAGCCTACCCTATAAGCAGTCCGATCATGTTTTGCACAAGTACGCAGAGTTTATTCTCTTAACTACCAGTAACTAAGATTACCAGGTCGTCTGCGTTGCATACCGCTTTAAACCTATCCCGGTGAGTATTAGCAAGAGATCCTCAATAATAAGCACTTATAGTAAAGTGATAAGATACCGCCCTGAGGAGGTCCCATATTGACTCTCTTTATTCTACTTTCCCCGCCCTGAGCAACAAAGGCAATTCTATTGTTCAACATGTGTGCGATCCAATTCTTAAGAGACTTCAGTAAACTAATGTACGTAGAAGTTATGTACCGAAGCACATTATTAAAAGTACTTTCTACATCAATAGAAACATTCAGCGAAGATTGTTTAAAGAAGTGAGTGAGTTGAGTGAGTGTACAACCTCGTGTCGGACTGCAGGACCGCCTCAACTGACCTTCATTTTAGATATACATGCTGATGTTGTGATAACCTGCTTCTAAGAATGGATCACTTCAATTCCCATTCGCAAGTTCGTTCTAGGATATTGCGTAGAAAAGAAGCCAAGCTTATTGGCCTATATGCATTGGCAGTTGAGTAGTTAACCTGGCCATCCTTGGAAATAAACACAACCTTAACGTCTTGTCACAGCTTCGATATATAGCTCATTTTAATACGTGTTCTAAAAAGATGGGAAATATTATCAATCGATAAATCATCCGAGGTCTGAAGTAGAGCTGGAAAAATGCAATCTTTACCCGGGGATATCGAATTTATCTTTATGTTGACGACTAGACAAAAATACTTAGCCCTAGAAGATAAAGAAAGTGTTTAACATCTTGCTTAAGCAAAGAGCATCAACTTGGTTTTTATAGTACGTTATAGTACGTATTGTAGACCATCTGCTGCTGATTTTTATCATGATTAGAAAAAGCCAGAGTAGTGAACAGATAACAGAGCTTCCTTCTTCTCTGAAGCATTCCTCAACAGAAAAATTTGATAAAGGAATTATGATCTATAGTTCGGACTGAATAATCGTTGTCCTTAGCATTATTTATGTTCATTTAAAACTTCTTTTTATGTCTAAGCAACGCTAATGTGAAAATAATTTTTTGTAGTAAATTGAGAGTCTTAGAATTTGCTTTACATGTATATCTAGTACATGCACAATAGATGATTTTGGTATAAAATTGTTCGTAAATCCCCTGCGAGATCCTGGTTACGTCTATCTTTCATTGGAATAAATATTATTCTAACACGCCTCCAAGTTACAGGAAATGATTAAAAATTTGCAACTTCTAAAAATTCCCAAAGCGATAGAATTATTATTTTTGTATATAATTGCAGGCATACGCATACCATCATGACTCGGATATTTATATCGAGGTGCTCAAAGGCAAAGGGGTACAAGTAACATTTTGTTAAAAATTGAGACAGGTGCATAAATGCAAACTAGATATACTCAAAATACTAGTGGCAAAGAGATATAATTAAATTCCTCTCCCGTGCTGTTTAATAGCAGCCATTATTTTAACGACTTAAAGTAGGCGTTTTTGTTCATACGCACTTCTTACTAAACCAAAAACCACGAAACATTATTATAACCACATTAAAAAATTATTAAGATATTCTGATTATTTTTATTTGAATTATAAAAAATTAAAATTTTAAACAGAATTTAGTATATCCAAATCTTTAAAGTGTTATCTCGCAAGTGTGAAAAGCCCGATGAGATTAATCAAAGTTGTTACTGTCCAAACAATCTTTTTCTCATGATGATGAGTTATTTGTAGTAGGCACCGCCGGTTTTATTTGAAAGATCAGTATCGATGATACTTTGAGGGTGCGTATTTATTTAGAAATCACCAAATTCTCCACCGAGAACATCGTCAGAAAATAAGGTTTAATGTGCTGCTTGGACAGTATCCTACTAAGGCTTTCAGCAAATCAGGGGGGCAAAAATGATCGGATAATCTCAGATTTAATGCAGAATGCCCTAAACATAGTTCGCTACTGGTGCCAAATAATGGGACTTCGAGCCAATACTGGTAAGAGATTAATTGTTCCTTTAACGAGAAAATGGAAACTTTATTTACAAGCGGCATCTGTTGAGGGTACAGTAGTGGAATTCTTGAAGAAGTTCAAGTATATAGGCATTACTCCAGATAGCATACTAGCTTACAACATCCTCTTAAATTGAGTACTGGAGAAGGCCACAGTGGCAACATGGACATGCCGCAGTCTTTTTGTCAGAACTTGGGTCCATAAACCAAAAATTACTCTATGTGCATATACATCTATTATAAGACCCATAGTCACATATGTACTTTTCATTCGTTTGGTGGCAAGAAACAAAACAAAAGACAGTTTAAGCTAGTTTGCGAAGACTACAATGGCTTGCATGTCTGGGAATCCTTGGCGCCATGCGTTCCTGCCCAACTGTAGCTTTATAGGCTATGCTGGATCTACTCTTTTTATGTTTGCATAATATGAAGGAGGCCATCCCCAGTACAATTAGACTGCAGAGGTCGAATCTCCTAAGCACAAATACTTTGGTTGATCGCCTGAAAGTCTTCCAAGAATTTCTAGAGGAATCGTTGGCCAAACCAATTGCGGACATAATTCCGAATGCCATAACTATGAAACACCAATTAAGGTGATCTTAGGGGACTATCAAGAGTAACACACCGGGGATCTACCCTTTGAAAAAAAATCTCTTAAAAAGTACACGGATGGATCCAATATGGAAGATAGAGCAGGCGTGGGTTTATACAGGCCGAAGCGCCATTTCTTAAAAGCACTGGGGGCTTCACCAACCATGCATCCAAAACAAATAATAATAAGAAGACTTCCAGCATCTCTAGATCTTTCAATAGTTTGGCAGTGTTTTTCACGTGACTAACTCTTGGTCTTTTTAGCATCTTTCCTCTAAATTTGTATTTGTTCAAACCAACGTTAAATAGCCACCTGGAAATAAAATAGTTTAAAAGATTCTAATTCCAATTATTTCTTATCATTGCAAATAGGTTGGGAACGAAACGAGGTATACCTACCCACAAGCACATCGATAAGGCAGGTTTTAGTGGAGATAACAATCGACACATCATGACTACATTCCACATAAACAAATCCGGGACACAATCCAATGAGAGGAACGTAGTTTGTCTTCGATAATATTACGCAAATCAAATTGAATTAGATTAAGTCATCTGTACATTTAAATGTATCTTTAAAAAAGCAAATTAGCAATATTGTAATAGGTATCTTATTGTATATTTATAAGCCTAATAACATTAGCTAGGCAAAATCAGGAACGGCAACAAAAATGGTCAAAATTCCAATTGCTTTACACAGCTGCTAGTGTCAATGTATTCTTCTGACCTATGCACAGCTGCTAAGGTCAACGGATTTTTCTGTTGCTACCTGCACAGCCGCTAAGGTCAATGTACTTTTTTTGCTATGCGCAAGGTAAAATAATTTGTTGGTGCCGTTCGCAATTCAGAGGCAATATAAGTTGCAGGCCAACTTAAATCTTTCTCTTTTGGCATTCAGCTTTCATACATTGCACATAATTTAGAAATCGACTTGGTTAGTGGTAATAAAATAGGATTATTAACAAATTAACTTTATCTTGGGTATCGACTGAGATAAAGATATTTATTCTGGATCTCGACTGGAATAAATCTTACTAACTCAAAAATTTTATTTTGGGTAACGACTGAGATAAAGATATTTATTCTAGGTCTGACTGGAATAAAATTCTACTAACTCAATAACTTTATCTTGGGTAGCGACTGAGATAAAAATATTTATTCTGGATCTCCACTGGAATAAATTCTACTAATTCAACAACTTTATCTTGGGTACCGACTGAGATAAAGATATTTATTCTGGGTGCTCGATTGGAATAAATTCTACTAACTCAACAACTTTATCTTGGGTAGCGACTGAGATAAAGATATTTATTCTGGGTCTCGATTGGAATAAATTCTACTAACTCAACAACTTTATCTTGGGTAGCGACTGAGATAAAGATATTTATTCTGGGTCTCGACTGGAATAAAATTTACTAACCTAAAGACTTTATCTTGGGTAGCAACTGAGCGGGTAGCGATTAGAATAATACTCACTAATCTGAAACCTATATTTTGGGTCTCGACTAAGATAGAGACATTTATTCTGGGTACCGACTAGAATAAATACTACTAATATAACTTTGCTTGGGTCTGGACTGAAGTTAAGTATCTTTTTCCGGGGAACGACTAGAACAAGATCAGTACTGACACAAAAACTTTGTTGTCTCGACTGAAACAAAGTATCTTGTTCCGGGATAGAACAAGATAACCACCAACTATCTTTTTATCAACGCCATAAAGTCGATTCCACAGTTTAAATTGGTAAGTACATTTTTTTTTTATTGATCATATACTATATTTGATACTGCCATCGCTCAAAGTTATCTCAACTTTGACAGTATTGTGTATAAATTGAAATTAAAGACATATTTAAGTGAAACTAGTGAGTAAGCGACTTTATTGAATGAATTTACATAATTGAAGTCTAGTTGTTAAGTGACGTGTTCTAAGTGTATTGTGTCCTAATATAAGTGAATTTGAACTCTATTAAATTTAGTTCTAGTTAAGGTTGGAGTTTTGTGTTTAAGTTTAACGTGTGTGTCTAATAAACCACTGACTTTAAAATATTCCCGGCGTTCTTATTTACAGTCCACATCCTTACTTATATTTTTCTTGAGTGTTCTCATTGGGCAGAACAGTGTTTATAAATAATACTGAACACTTCCCTGGTTATCTATCTAAGATTGGCTAATTAATTGATTTCTTCCAACATTTTAATGAACATCAGTCTTTGTAGGCAATATCCATTTATTTTTTAATCAGATCTGCCGTAGAATTCAGCTATACGATGCGCTTAGAAATTAGTTATAAAAAATTGTCCTGTATTTTATAAAACATTCAACATTCATTGATTTTATCTTTCTTCATGTGCAACGATTTTATAAATTTCAATTCTTATCCCCATCCTTGTTACTAAAAGATACATTATGTAAAAATTAAATCAACAAATGGAAACTCATACATAATTACTGTAACCATAATTTTAATAATAATTCTTGACATGAGAAGAAATTCGTCTTATTTTCCTATGTCATCTTCATGTTCTGGAAGTTCTGCCTTTCCTATTATGCGATTTTTGAAAAGTACTTATTCATATAAAAAAAAATGCGTAGAGCTTAATATATTCAGAACCAGTAGCGAATCGTCATCTACGTTATTTGAATATATAATTATCATTTCATGAATTTCGAGATGAGTTGAAAATTCGCCTTTAAAATTTTATTTTCGGAAGGAAAACTGAACATCTGCGGACAGGACGTACCACATAATCTCATTTCTACTCTTACTACCGTTCCTGTCTACTTTGAAATTTCGTGTCGGAATCCAACAGGCTCTCTATTTTATATATACATACTTTAAAATATATAAAACATATGTGTTTATTCAGATATAGCTACTTTAAATTCAAACCCTCATTCGATATGACTGCCGCTTCAATGGCATCTGTCTTACTCCTATTGAGTTTTACTTGGGAAGAAAATTTTGACGGATTCAACTTTCTTTAGGCTCAAATCTCTCAGCTCAGTAAATGTAAATGATTTCATCCGAACTGAATATGCTTTCCATTTTCCATATCTTCTGTAGAAGGTGCATTTGTATATAGAGCAAAAAGCAATATGTATGTGACCTGCAAGGTGAATAGAAAATGAGAAATTACCTCAGAAAATTTAGTTTGTTGACAGTGATTTCCGGACTTCCAATTTCATATTTGTGGGGCGAAACTTTTTCAACAGGATACATTTTAACATATTTTTATTAGTGAGTTGGATTTTTCTGTTTTTTTGTAAATTTTAATTTATATAATACGTTCGTGTGTATGCAAAGATATCATTCAGCCATATTTTGTTAACGAAATTGAAAATTAACATTTTTTCAAGCCAGACAGTGGTAATTATTAATTGGTTTCTTGCTCCTAATCATCAAAACTGAATTGTGGTAAAACTTTTTGCAGTTCAATAATCAATCAAATCTAATAGTGAAATCCCAACGACGCCGATGGAATGCATTGGATGGGATTCGATTGGATTTTTGGTGGGTTGGCAGTTCATGACGGGAGAGGCGTCCATAATTGTCCAGGTTACCGATCAACCACTAGTTCTATGAACCGCTGACTGGAGGTACGTCAATTTTCTGCTCTTAAATGTTTTTTCCTATTTAATAAGAAAATCGAGTACCGTTTAGGACGACCTGAAGCCCAGGTTGTCCCTATACAGCCTGAACGGCTTTTATTCCGCTAAGAAGGCAGTGGAACTAAGGTCAAGCCGACCCTATGTTGACTTGACGGCTGCTACAGGTAGAGAGACGACGCTGATACTGTCTGTGAAGTTCGCTTATGGACAGTCTGGACCAATACGAGCTTATGTCGTCTTGCCAGCTGCAACTGGAGTGAGTCTGTAATCCTGCCGCAAGCCGACACTAGATCGACTTTATGGCCGAGAAACAACCGTATGTAACTGGTACTTCGGGATGCACTGCTTTCGCATCAGATCGTCGGTTAGTTCGTGACAGGACCGAATATACTGACTCTGAAAGAAAACTTATCTAGTGGTCATTAAATGATGAAAAAAATCTTTAGTTCAGCAGTTGTAGATTTCCCTTTATTTTTTATTGCTGGCTATGGAACTTGTTAATTTTTATTTGTATTTCATAGTTTTTTTTATATTTGTTTACAGCGATTACAGCGGTTTTTGAGAACTATCAGTTGTGCAGTGTGGAACGCAAGTGTCACCACAGATGTACAGCCCTTAATGGAGACTTTTAGATACCAATGGGCCTCTGAGTTTAACTATCTTTTCCATTGTATACAATATTATTAACTCTTAATGAAAATACTAGTGACAATTAATTCATCAACTCACTACCGCTAAAAAGCAAAAAACGAACTCTTAACGTCCCCAACCAAGGGCGCTAATGGTAAGTCACACAGCAAGAATCCTCAAAGAATAACATCTTCTAGTATGATCAGATGATGCAAAAAATGTTCGTTATATGCTGTAGAAATTGAAAATTATGGTGTAGATGCGACATTCTTTACGCACAGAGGCTTGGATACCTTTCACTTATATAAAATAAAATGAAGAGGCAAAAATAACTTCCAACGGACAACGGCATTAAGCGGTATAGCAAAAAGGGAGTAGTCCCCAAAAACAAAGCGTAGAGGATATCACAAACAAAATCCAAAACGTTCTAAACTAGCTATATTATAGCCCCAGCTGAAAAGCTCAATAGAGAGTTTAGTAAAAATTTCTACTTTTAAGCTTCACTGAGGATTAAAGGCTTTGTGGTGAACGTCTATCGACAGAGCCTCAAAAAGTCGAAGGAGATTAGATTCCTCAAAGGCATGGCTGTAAGTGGAGATATGATATTTCTAATGCAGGTTGATAGGTCTAAAGTGGTGTCAATGAAAGTATAAAAGTCAGAGTTTACGAGCAATGCTGACAGGTAGATCAGTCTCTATAATAATAAAAGCACTTCACCGAATCCTTTTGTTTACCTGATGTAGGAGAAGGTTTTCGTACACTCCAATGCAGGAACCTTAGGTAAAAATTATACCATTCAGTCCTTGAAACATATACATATATTTACTATATATTATTTAAGGTAAAGCATATTACATAATGAATATGCATTTAATATCTATTTATAGCAGAGCTTGAAACTTTTATATTTTTTTCAAAAACTCTCTAGAATACGAATTAGAGAGAAGGTGGTAATATGGCCCCTGCTGGTTAAATGACCCTCCATTGAATCTCGAATTGGAGAAGCGCCTTCTATAATTTCTACAGTGCATTAAGGCAAACACCTGTGACAAACAATTTTAGTTAGTCTGGCCCCGGGGACCATATTGAATGTATGGACGGTAACTATTTTCCATATATATCAAAAAATTTTGTATGAAATTTTTACTTGATATATTTCTTGATTTTTTTTTTCATGCTCCAGATGCCTCGAACGAACCTTTCTTCGAACCCACTACGAAAGAGGAAGGCGTGGGATATAGATCAAATGAGAAAAACTATTGAAATAGTACGAACCAGAACTATGGGGTATAAGAAGGCTGTTAAGAGTTTTTCGGTACCAAGAACGACAGTGAGGAGGCTGGTTAAAGATTCAGCGGTTTCTTTGGATGTGGTTGTGCAGAGATCATTGCTTAGAAAGTGTGTACTAGGTACCAATATATCTAGAAAAAAAGTTAGGTGACTATATTTTGTTTATGGAGAGCAATTATTATGGTTTGACACGCATGGACGTTAGACGAATGGCTTAGCAGTTAGCCACAAAAAATAATATCCCGAACCCTTTTTTGTAATGGTTCAGCTCGTCGAGTATGGTTAGATCATTTTTTAAGAAGACATAAAGATCGATTGTCTATCCAATGGGAACTTCATATGCTTGGGTTCAAGATTCAATCGCGCAGCAGTAAATAAATTTTTCGGGCTATTAGAAGTGGAATACACCATACACCAATATCCTCCAGATCGCATATACAATGTAGATGAAACTGGGCTAACCCTTGTGCAGACAAAGATACTTCAATAATTGGTAAAAAGGGTAAGAGACAAATAGGAGCTTTAACATTAGCACAACGAGGATTGCTAATGACTTGGGTTTGTGCTATGAGTGCAGCTGGGACCTATATACCACCGATGATTGATATTCTCCAGAAAAACTATACCGATCTTTTTATGAAAAGGGCTTCTCCTGACGCTATTGGGAAAGTTCATCCTTCTGGATGGATACAATCTAATTTATTTACAGAATGGTTTGAGCATTCCGCAGATAAAACAAAAACAACAGAACGGTCCCCAGTTCTTCTAATCCTAGATGGACATTATAGTCACACACGAAATATTCAAGTTTTAGAGCTTGCTCGTGAAACACATGTGACTATTATTATATATATACTTCCGCACACAACACACAGGCAGCAGCCTCTAGACCGCACATCATGGGTGCACTAAAAACTCACTGCAGTGAAGAATACTCAAGCCTTATTACATAGCTGAGTTGTTTGGAAAGGCTTTTTGAGGTGCATAACTGACGAAATAGCAGTAAATGGATTCAGAATAACTGGAATATATCCTTTCAACCGATATATTTACCGATGCTGATTTCTTGGCTAAATTGCAAACACTGGCAATAAATCACGTGCAACTACCTTCAAATTCTGCCATCAATCAGCCAGGCCCATCATCAGCGGGGACCGTCAACCGGGATCATCTTTGACCCTGTCCTCGCCTTTAACTACAAATGAAGTTAGACCAATAACCTCTCTCGTTTTGCCAGAAGATATTTTACCTGTTTTTAAACCTAAACAAAAGACATCTAATCTGGTAAGGAAGGCTGCAACTACAGCTGTCATCACATCTTAACCATATAATAGGCAATTGGAGGGATCAATTAAAATATCTGAAGAATCGAATAAGGGACGAGAACGTGGTCGAGGACGTGGAAATGGTCGAGAACGTAGACGTGGTCGAGGATGCGCTCGAGGATACGCAAGTACATGTGTAGGACAAGGTCGAAATCAATGCAATGAGCTCACAGTCAGGACATCTACAGATAGTGAAGAGAACGAGTTGCCAAATGTAGTAAATGACTCTGACTCCGGAGAAATTTTTATTGATGTGTAGTTTCTGAAAATGATGTAAATTGCATATTTTGTAAAGGTCATTTCTCTGATGATCTATGCGGTGAAATTTGGATGAAATGCCAAAGTTGTGAATTATGGACACATAATGAATTTGCTGGAGCAGAAGGCGAATACTACGTTTGTGATTTTTGTCGCTAAATGCTTGAAATTTTTTCATACATTTATTATGGCCCCCGGGGTGCTATATTACCCACACAGTTTCTTATAGTGGTATTTTAGAATGATTTTGAAAAACATAATATTTTTTGAAAGCTGTGACTTTTATTTAAATTTGTAACTTAGTTTCTTATGACCAATAATATAACAAATATTTTAAGATTAAAAGGTTAAGGTTAAAATAATAGTAAATTATTTCGTGTTCACATAAAAACAAATTGAGGGCCATATTACCACCTTCTCCTCTATTATTAACTTTTACTTCATAAGAATTAAACAAAATTATAAGAAATAAGAGTTTTAAAATAATGAAAATTCGTAAGTTTTATTATTAAGACTTCCACAATAACCATTACTTCTAACTGTTATTTTTAACTATTATACAAAAAAAAACTTTTTAAGAGTTTTTGAGACTTTTATTTTATAAAAATCATTTTAAAAGTTTTTTGAGACTTTTATTTTATAAGAATCATTTTAAAAGTATTTCTTTATGTTTATTATGTAAATAATTACAGTATTCATTTTTTTTAATTTCCTTTTAATTAAAAAAAAACCATCGTAGGACTCAAACGCGTTACAGACAGACATAGTCCGGACTTTTCTTAAGTTTATTTAATTTATATGAATTATATTATGTATAAGGATCAAATCGATTAAACCGTTATAACCAGCGGAAGAGGCTTGTTTTACATCAGACCGTAAATACTGTATATATATAAATAAAAAACATAAAGAAAAACTTTTAAAAAAATTATTATAAAATAAAAGTCTCGAAATACTCTCGAAAAGATTTTTTGGTGGATAAATGTCTGAAAAAAACTTATAACTTTTATTTCGTACAATAAAAATTTACTCTTAACTTTCACTTTTAAAAAAGTATTATTAAAATTTAATTTTTAAATATAAAAATTTCCAGATGGGTTTAACTTAAAAGAAGACGTAATGGAGATTTGTTTTCAGGCTCTGATTTATAGCATCGATGATCTAGAAGTCATGAAAATAAAAAGCAAAGAAAGTGCAAGAGCTCTCATTACTTCGGCCTACATTTTTAATAACAACTACATACATGCCTCCCACCGCTGCCAGTCGGAGAGTCCAGAAATTGATATAGAATACTACTTTAAGCCACATCATTAAGGTCCGTGGTGAACTCATATTTTCTTCGAAACTTTCTGAGAATGACATAAAGGATCCCTACAATATCTGAAGTTAGCTGGAAAGATTCTTACTTGGACTAAAAAGCTGTGAAGAAAAAATAGAAAGTATCCATCACATCATAGTAGATAAAATATTCAGACGAAATTCAAGGTCTTTTTCGGCAGTTTCCAAGATCAATCATGACGATTGTGATCTAATATTTACATTTACTATTGATGGTACTGATCGTGATGTTTAGGCTCGTGATCTCGAAGAACACGTTCCTGTATCTTTTAAAACATTTTGATAATCCCAAAAGGCAAAATGATAATAGTACGGCAGCAATATCTCTTCTTTTGAACTTGTTTGTGAGCAATTGCTAAAAGTACTATAATGTGGGTATAAATGATACTCTAGGTGAGATACTGACATTTGGTGGACGTATGTACATACAAACTTCGTAGTCTATATGTCCCAGAAACTGGCAAGGTAGGTATGGATTGAAATTTCAAGCAATTTGCGATTTGAAAATATTCTGCTCCTATGACGGTTGGGTTACATTTACAGATTTAAAAGGTCTGAGGGACGGGACCAGATATAACAGTAAAAAAAACACAAATTCGTATTATGTTTTTTATTATAAAGATCCATCAAGAACATACTACAAAACCGAATTACATACTATGAGTACAATGATTGTAAACAGTCAAAAGGAAAAACAATTCTGGAACTGTTACGTCTGACAACCAAAGACTCCAAAGAAATAAGCTTAAGTCGACCAAGATACGGAGGCCATCGACTATCACTTAATGAAATCCAAGGACGCTCCCTTTATTTGTAACAACATAAATATGATCATCGAAAGAAAAGTCCGAATTGAGCATAATCCACAAAAATCTTATTTTTTTGTCAAGTCGAGTAAATAATCTACCGTCGATAATGATGTAAATATGTAATGAGAAGTAATGGTCCTAAATGGCTTTCCTGAGGAGCACCTGAAGTATTGTCAATTTCATTGGAAGGCGCATCTCTGCGTACGGCCTGGCAGATAAGAAGAAATCCAGTTGACAAAAACAGCAGGAAACCCAAGAGCGGAACTCTTATGGATGAGAACCCAATGATTATTTTTATCGAAAATGCAGTAAATGCAGTCGACTTGCTTACCACCTACAATGACGCAAATAAAGCCATGTTTAAAAGTGCTCAAAAAATATTTACAATGGAAATAGAGAACATCTCAAACCAAGGCATCGAAAATCTTAGCAAAACAATAAATAACTCAAAATATCACATTTATTACCTTTCTTATGAAGACGATTAATTACAGATAGCTTCCAGAGCTTTGGAAGGACGCCACAAGAAATAGATAAATTAAATTTATGATAAAGAACATTAACAATAAACAAATAACAATTTTTTAGAAAGTAAGCCGGAATGCCATCAGAACCACTCAAGAAACTATCAGCCAAATTCGAAATATACTTTCAGAAGTTAGCTTTGTCAAACAAAAGATCTTTGGATTCAAGGGACCTCGGCGGAATCCTCATCAAATGGGTAAAATTCTTAATATTAATATCACATTCAATATTCAAAAACGCAATCCTGCTGTCAGAGGGTCATTAATTTAAATTAAGTTAAGACATAACATGCAGGAGTAACAAATCTCCATTTAGTGCGTATTCAGACAGATTCATACGACAACTAGGGGTACATCATAGTAACTATAACATAACTGCCTCTAACTGATGTAGTTCTATAAACTATGTTGATGAACTGAAATAAAACAGGACTAACGTGTGTATATAGGTATTTTGAAAAAAAAAACAAATGAAAATACCAACGAAATGAAAACAAATGAATTTGAATCTGCATTATATCGTCTTACCCATGACACTACCCACATTTCATATGTGCCTAAAATGTACAGAGCAGTGCTGTTAATATCTTTAATGCATCATTGTGAAGTCATAAACTGCGAAAATAATACACCAGAAACTATATCTAAATGCAACCCAACAAAGGGTGGGATTTACTTATATTATGCTCCTGAAATCTCTATCAAAGTCACTTTATTCGTTCCACATACCCAACACCGTAATTTAATCATTTCCTTGCAAAGGGAACTGCAATTCTCCTTAAAACAAATACTTGAACCAGACGCATCAAAATAACCAGCTAAGCTAGTCAGCAAAACATCACAAGAAAAATGTGTGCTATTTGAGCCGGTCAAAACTAAAAGGCACAAGAAATCATGTGTACAAAATATATCTGTGTTCGTTGCAGACTGTTTTCTTGTTTTATTATATTTATTATTAAGAAAAGTTCAGGATTATCCTTTAATGCAAAGCGCAGCATGGCAGGAGGAAGATAGGGAACAGATTAATCTTCAAAGATTGTAAAAGAAAGAGAAAAATCAAAATATTGTAGACTGTTCCACATTCGCCCAATTCGGAATAAAAAAGTATCATGAAATCTTACTGGACGATCGAAATAAAAGGATGTGTATGATTTGCACGGATATTTACAAGGGATCAGACTAGATTTATATCATCAGGATATTCACCATGCATATAGCGATAAGGGAGCCAAAAACATTCGTCGCTGCGGCGCTGCTCGAGCGAGTCGATATGACAAGTAATTGCCACATCGCCAATGAGCTTGAACAATATCAAATAAAGCTGAGGCTGTGCGATCAGCCCCGGCCCAGATATGGGAGTTATATTCCATTCTAGTATTGGTTTCTTTAGAAGCTTAGTTTTATTTTGTTTTTTTTTTCTCAGCGCACCTGAACTCAATTCTTGAAAAAGTTTTAAGAAATTTTTTAAGTGAAACGTATTGAAGTTTTAAAAAATTTAATTTAATTACAAAAACCATTAATTGGTATTCATGACTTTACCATCATTTCACCTAAAATGAATTAATGAAATAAAGTACTTACAAATTTCCAACAACTAATTAGGTAATTATTGTACGTGGTCTATCAGACTTCGTTACTTCAACATTAAATTAATTTTATTCTGTTATATTTTTATTATTAATATGAAAACAGGAAATCAGGATCCTGTGTACTCTGTTCTTTTTCTCAATTTCACTTTTTCAGAATTCGAGCTGGTAACCCTAACTTAACTTCTCACCTAAAGTTTAATTAAAAGTTAAACTACATAATTAACTGAAAATCTATAGAATTTACCACCATTGTAGATTTCCTTCTAGGTTTATTTTTATACATATACCTACAATATAAATTTTATTAAATTGTTTGTGATGTTCACCCTGGGAAAGATTAACTATCAAAATACATTATTTGGTTGAGAACCATGCTTCGACTTCCAGGCAAAATCAAGTGTATCTAGAATTTGTCTGCTGTGCATCAGAATTAAACTCTACATATATGAATCCGGGCGCAGCAGTATACAAAACGTAGTAAACCGTAAAAATACAAAGACTATTGCTCTGCTCCAATTCAAGTCAACAAAAACTTTTATGGAAAATATTTTCCATCTTTTCGACCTTCCTCAGCATCATAAATCAAAATTAAACTGTAGGATACATATACAGAAGTGTCAAAATACCGTTTTTTTTTAATTATTTTAATTATTCAGTATAAGGCCGTAATGATGATTGACTTTGTCTTCTGTACCAATCTGATAGTGAAACCCATTTCAAAAGGATCCGACAAATATTCAAAAATTCAATTCCATTTATAATTGGTCCTGCAAGAATAGACTTTTGGCTTTGGTCCAATTAATTAAAAAAAAATGATTCATGTACTTTCGACCAGGAAATATTTCAAGCTTTCACTAATTTCTTTATTTTAACGATTTTGTGAAATCTCTTGACGTATTACTACTGAACGTGTTATTAATTTGATACTCAGTTTAATTTTTTGGGTATTCTCCGTTTTCTACTTTGATGCTTGCATTAAATTGGAATATAAAATATAGCGATAAATTATTTTTTGAATATTAATAAAAATTATAAAAAGATAATAAGCACTCAGACATCCAAATTTAATTTAATTAACGATATTTTATTTATATTACATTCCGCTTTTTTAAAAATGTGCTTGTAAGATAACTTAAAATGTTTTTGAACAGTTTTTTTGTTTTTTTGAGAAATTATCAAAACAAAACAATTCATTATGTTGGAAGAGAGAGCTGTTTATTATTAATACCTACTTATAGGCTCATTAGAAGCGCCTCTGACGTGGCGCTTATCCCAGCAAATATGAAAAAAATTATTTTCTATGGAAACACCGGTGATTGGTTGCCTAATTTAGTAAATTTTTCAACTAAGAAAAATTTTCTTAAATAGCTGCCACCAAAATTTCAAATTCCCATATAACTCGAAATAATTGGGAACGAGGCCTGCTTGGAATATTCGAATGTTCGAATTAATCGGAATATTGAAAATAGTGAGAGAGGCATTCTTAATTAATTAATTCAGATAATTCTATGCCACCGACTCCTAACTCAACCTGCCCAAACAATTTTTCCATGTCAAAATAAAAATGCAAATAAATCAATGAATATAACTTTGCAATTTTTTTTTTTTAATGTGTGCTTGTAATTTATTACATTTTTCTTAATCTAAGTGTTACAAATAATGGCTCTTTCTAAGGCATTTTGCATTACGGTGCGCACCCTTTTTGGCTTCAAATTCCCAATTTATATTATTATTTACTTTAATTCCCGAATGCTTTGCAGTATTTTCACGTAAACCAGTTCTTTCAAGAATTTCTAAAAAAAAAACAGGGGAACGAGCTGACCAAGCGAAATTTTCATTTTATGAAATTACTCGTTCTTCGCAAAGTTCTCGAAGAATAGCCATTGTAGCTCTCACGATATGAGCTGTAGCTCCATCCTGCTGGAACCATATGCCAAGACATAAAAAATGTCTAACCTGATCCAGTATACCGCCTTAGAGATGGCTTCTGGATGCTCACTTTCATCTTCCAAATAATATGGACCGATTACTCTATCGGCCTTAATTCGACACACACCAAACAGTGCATCTAGGATGGAGTAATTTTTGTAATCGTCAGTTCTGTTTGTAGACATATCCATTTAAATGAAAATGTGCGTCATCACTCATAATGAGATTATTCAAAAAGTTGACATTATCTGTCGAAATCTGAATGAATCTATTGGCATATTGTAGCCACTTTGCTGCATCCCTCGACAGTAATTCATGGGCCAGTTGAATTTTGTACGGAAATACTTAACCTCAGATCAAGTTTCAAAATGTGTTATAACGATGCTCAATTGACGGCAAGTAGACACAGATGGATCATCGTTGACACTTTCGCGTAAAGCTTGTACAGCTTGTTCTTTACGAACATTTGTTCGTGTCTCATCAAATATTACGCGCCGCTCTTCAAAACGTGTTATGTGGCATTCACACTAAGCCGAAATTACGTAACCTGGTGGTTACACCTGCAAGTACAGCTTACATGCAACTTGCACTGCCATACTTCTTGCATGTGTAATCCAACTGCCGTGTAACTATCAGCGAACTTGCATGATAAAAAATCATGGCAGCTGGGAGATAGCAATTTGACATTTATACAGTTTTCAAAATGGCGGAAAAGAAATGCTTGAGAGAAATTCATAAATTTATACCGGAAAAATGACATTTCCGGGATCATTTGCTTTTTATCATTTACCTACACCTTCCTCTTCCTGTTTTCTTTGATTTTTATCATTCTGCTGCTTCCTTTATTGTTATAATTTTCCAATATATGCAAGACTTTACGTCTCAATGCCATTTTTTAAATGAATTTGCATGCAAGCTGATTAGACATCAACCGAACTGCCTTCCGCTGTCAAGTTTAAAATAGCGTTGGAAGGGAGGCTTGCATGCAAGCTGTACTTGCAAGTGTAACCCTTAGGTAATTTCGATGAATTCGTCGAAATCAGCTCAAAATTATGCAATTTCCCATACATTTTTTTCAGCTCATTTCAACGTAATTTCCAAGATACAAAGATAACAAGTATGGCCGATTCGAGAGGAATTTTTTGTATTGCCACGTCATGGGGTGACAAATGTCATTTCCAGCGGATTTGTTTTGAGTTTTTCGTATTATATTCACTGAAATACTTTTTGAATATATTACAATATTTAATAAAAAATTAGTTTCTTCGTTAAATCACTTCGGGAAAAGTAATTATGTGCTAGTGGGAAAGCAAAGAAATTTCCAAATAGAAAATGTTTATCATTATGATAAGGACGATTGAAATTGAGACGAACAAATTTCTGACAAGTGTCGCCTCAAAGGACGCAAGACAGATTTTTATATCATCCGTAATTTTTACAAAATTACCGTCGAAATTACGGACTTTCTGACGAACGCATCCCAAATATTTCTGAAACATTGGCATTTTAATCGTTTCAAAATTGCCGACCGTGGTTCGTAGCTATGATGAATAAAGATAAAAAATGTGAAAGCGCAAATTGCATGCAACGAAACAGAATGGAAAATATTTCATTTTCGTAAATAAATGAGAAGTGGCGGAGTTTTCACGTTTTACTCTCATAAAATGTTCCTGCGCTTCTGTGAAAACCGGTTTTCATGAAATAATCACAATGTTTGGTCACATGTTGTTGCTGTAAATGGACACTACAAGATGACGGCATGACGTGGTGAAGTTGGATGGTGTGTGGGGCTTTTTCTTAACCACGGTTTTGGCTCTTATCTCGACTAAAACGTTGTTTTTAAAACCACGGCAAAACGGATGGTGTATGGCGGGACTGGTATGGGGGAATTCCAGTGAACAGAAAAATCAAATTTTTATCCTATCCCCGACTATAATGGTTTGAGCATGAGAAAACAAATTATTTGTGCTTTATGCTTTTAAGCTCTATATCCTTTGCTCAGGTAACACAGATACTACTAGCGCAGACTATATACAGATGGAGAATTGGAATAATTTCCTTTCTGCTCACCACTCACACAACCAGCCTACGGTAATGTCCCACGCACACCACGTATATTGTGGTGGGATCAGAGCCAGCCACAGCCGTAGTCATGAAGCAGGACGAGCTCATGGGTCGTGCATGGGTATATCGTAGGAGCAGCAGAGCCAGTTACAGTCAGTCATCAAGTAGGGTAATGTTACTACAGTAGGAATATATTGGAAAGAGAAATAAATAAAAACAAGTGAAAAAGCTAAAATTGGTCTAAGACCAATTCTTATGATACCCTAGTATCCGTAGTACCCGTATGAAATTTCGTATGGGTACCCATTTGAGCAATTTTGATTTTTGCAGGGGTTTTTCGCATATATTTCTAGAACGGTTCGTCGGACAGAAAAAATGATTATAATCAATTTTATAGGATTTCATATTCTGAAGAAGAAGTTTTTAGTACAATAAAAATGTCTTGGACTGATCGTTTTCACAGTATACATAAAAAACCTAATTTTTTATATGGCAACACCAAGAATGGGTTGCCCGATTTAGTCCATTTTTGAAATTTTATTTGCTAGTACAATGGAAACACTACGTGCCAAATTTCAGCTCTCTACGGCGACTCGTTCTCAGGCAGTGTTCAAATATATAACGGAAAACGAAATTTTTGTATGGCAACCCCACGAAGGAGTTGCCCGATTTGTCTCATTTTCGAACTTAATTTTTTTTTAAAGTCCATGTACAAAATTTCAGGTCTCTAAGTGTACGCGCTCTCGAGTTATCGTGCGCACGGACGGACGGATGGACAGACGGACGGACGGACGGACGGTTATGCAAAAATCAAAATATCTTTTAATATTATGGATGGGTGTCCAATCCATTTTGCCCTACCACCATTATTTCGAGGTGTTACAAACGGAATGACAAACTTAGTATACCCCTTTAGATTTCATCTAGGGTATAATAAGCATGCGTTTGCGCGATGAGCTCTGTGTACATAAGAATGCATCCAATCTGATTCATATGCATTCATTTCTGCCTTGTTGTTTGTTTGCTTTTTGCACTTCTCAGTTTTAGTTGTAATTTTGAATTGTTTTTATTGTCTAGCTGAAATATAATCCGTTTGCATTGTAGCCATACAAAACTTTTGTTTTTCACTATATATTTAGGCATTACCTGAGAAAGCGTCAACGTATTAGGGTAGAGTATGGTGCAGATGACTCATATACAATTCCAATCACTTTTTTTCTGCAGTTTTTGTGCATACTTCTTATTGGTGAAGATATTCATAAATGGTTTCCGGCATACCTATACCAATCATTTATCAATCGTCTACGTTGTATACACCCTACAAGCGCACTACTTACCTGTTCCAGTTACAAAAAAATTACACATTTTAATACTCAATGGTATAAATGTCGTAAAATTACGAATTTTCTTAGTAATCGAATTCAAAAAGTTTTTGTAAAATTACGACACGATTGCAAACAATGAAATAAAATGTGTAAAATTCAAATGAAAATTATATCTTGCTACTTTTCTAAAGAAACTCTCTGGTTAATGTGGTAGTGAATTTGTCGAATGCGAAATACCCTGTGATGAAATATTTGATAATAATGAAAAATTGTAGGGGACATTGGGGAATTGTGAGTCATGGGGAATTGTGAGTCACGTCAATATTTCACATAATTGGAAAGTCTGACTCATGCAAATGGCTGTCATTGTCTTATATTTGACCAAACTCATTTTCCATTAGCAATCGATGCGTGTACACGTACTCGTTCGTTCCGTGCGGCAACCACTTGGAAAATTTTCTCAAAATATTTATTCGCGTTTCTGTTTGCATTGATGTGACAACGATTTTCGGAGAATCGATTCAGGTAAATATATTCATAATTATCTTATGGCATCGACATTTCAACTTTTAAAAGGAATTTCGCATAAACATGCAATGAGCGAATCATACACGGCCCTCTTGTCAATCAAAACGTTTGGGGAATTGTGAGTCACTTTTTTTGGGGAATTGTGAGCCACAACATCTTTGGCATTTTTCAAGCCAATATCGCATTTTTAACGCGTGTTTATAATTTTTTATGCAAAATTCCAACAGAATATTAGTTGAGTGGTTGGATATGCCGACGAAATTGAACCGAAACAATTCCATTCGCTGCGATTTATGCGATCGAGCTGAAATGAACAGCTCATTTGAAATGCGTCAGTACTGGAGCCTATTTCACATGCCCGAATTGCGAATCCGAATAATTTTAATACCTTCCTTTTTATATATTTTTTTAAACTAATTGTTATGTAATTTCCAACCATAAAATAAATATTTTACAGCGATATTTTTGATTTTCCACTTAATTCAGACGGTGACTCACAATTCCCCAACATTTTTAAAAATCTCAAAAATGCATGTTTTTTGCCAACGCTCAGATTTTTTCAGCAGATAATAATTTCAAGATACTGCTTAAGCTAAAAGTTATGGTTTCCTTCCTAGTAACATAAACCATTTTGAAATTTTAAAAAATTTTGATTTTTGTGGCAGTTATCGAGCTTGAAAAAAGTGTGACTCACAATTCCCCAATGTCCCATACTTTTTCATATCATCATCATGAATGAAGAACTAAATCAATCTGTGATGGCACTATCAGTTTGTCTCGTCTGAAAAATACTATGCCATAGTAAAAGTTTCTATGAGATCATCGTAATTTTAAGTAAGTAAAAAAAATTCTAAGACGAATTTTATCTGTAAACTTAAATTGAAACAAGTAAAGAAATTAGATTTGGTATAAGACCAATTCTTATGATATACCTTACATGAATGCCCGTATGTAATTTCGTATGGTAACCAATCTGTACAAGTAGGGTATAAAAAGAAAAAAAAATCTGAAAAGTCCAATCAATTTCAAAACTTCAAATATTTTCAATATTCCAATAAAAATTCTGTGATAATTTCTGCAATTTTACCATCCGTCTATTTATTTAGGGATACCCTTCGTCATCATCATCAATCACATTCTAGCTAATTTTCCTGTTCACACTACTTGAAAATTATCCTATAGTTAGTTATACTGGTTATTTACAATTTCATAAGAAAACCTGCAATCGCACTAACATCAGTAAATTTCTTACGTTGATGTTTGTACTTTGGGTATTGCTCGCAAGGCATTCGTCCGCACGCCATAATTTTCTTCCAATGCATCAGTCACAATTATGTACATTGTATAAGCTTTCTGTGCCACGCGCCACCTAGCAAAACTTTTGCATACAAAAAAACAAGTGTGTCTGTGATAATACCACACAAAACAGCAAGTGTGTCCATGATAATATCATTTATTGACAATTGTATTATATTATTATTACGCTGTATGAATAAGTTTTCTTGCCATTTTTATGCAAAATCGAGTAAATATCATTATAATGTTTAATTTTAGATACTTTTTAACATTTGATTTACATAGGAACGCTGTTAAAACTTTTATCGAAAAGTGTTTATTTTGTCATATTTTGTTTAGCTAAAATATTAGCCCAAAAGATCCAAAAAAGAAAAAATATAAAACTTATCTCATCCTTTTATGACACATCTTTGGATTTATATCAAAAGCGGGACATAAATGTCTTTCACTTAGCTGGAAAGTGGTGCAAGAGATAACAGTTTTTAACAATTTTAGAAATTTCAGATAATTATATAATACTTTCTGGATTAATTTTGAGAAATTGGCTACACTTATCTCACGGATTGGACCTTTATCTAAACATTAAAATTTATTTGGAATAATTAGACGCACCTGTTCTCCAGATATCGGGTGCAAGCCGAAGGTCAATTTTCAATTTTCACTGGTATTCACTCTTAAGAACAAGTAAAATAGCAGTGAAACTGTCAACGAAATTAATTACGAAAAACATAGCTGTGGCAGTATTAAAATACTATAGATGTTTTCTTTGTGTTGTAACAATAGATCGCTCGGAAATTTTTATAAAATTCTTTATAATCTGCATAAAATAAAAAATTACAAATTTTACAAATACGAAAGTTATAGGTATGTATGTATTTTCAATCAGTCAGTCCAAGTTGTCCCACCCTGTATAAACAAGTTTGAAATTTTTGGTTTTCCAGAAAATAAATACAACCTGTGATAAAGGGTTCTCAGAATAGAGTGACACTCATGACTACTCTAACGCGCTGGGTAACTTGTCAAGTCTAAATTGTATTTGAGGTCAATAAATGAAATTCCCAGAGTTGGCAAAAATCTCTGGAAAAGAAAAAACATTTCAAATTCCGTTATAGCTTTAAAACAGGGTATGTAATAAAACATTGTTTTTCCCAAACTTGTTTTTCTTCTGTTAAGAAAAACTATTATTATTACAGCTTTTCAGGTTGACGCATTCACAGCTATTTTATTAAAATCGCTTGGCAACATTAAAACTCACAGGAAAGATATGGAAAAGCCACTGACTGGAAATTTAAAAGTTCTCTCATATACAGATTTAAAGTACAGTAAGTAAAAATCTTTAAGTTGCTGTTGCAATTTCTCTTCCAAATATTATACCAAGTCCAATACATTTTATTTCCTAATTCCTCCTTATTGGTCTTAAATGATTTTATTTTAGGTTACGTTAGAGTGACGGCTATCGATACCCACAGTCAGCCAAACTTAGATCATCAATGATCCATCATGATGTCACCTTATCGTGACCCTACTTGTAGATGATTGCTCAATTTATGAACCTTACTACTTTCCCCAAATCTGTCTACTATTTCGTGCAAAAAGATGCTAGCAATTGTATTTCGTCTACGTTTTCTAAGACTGGGACATTCACACAGCTGCTGTTGAGTGTTTGTTAAAGAGGCAGTGTCCCGTGATAGTTGCAATAATTCAGTTTAGATAAATGAGTATGCTGCCTCTGCCGCACGAAATCTGTAGGTAGGGTGTTGCTTCATTCCTAACCCCAACCATCATCTTACCAAAAAGTTTTCGTGACGCAGAGGCAGCATACTAACCCGTCTAAACAGGGTCAACAAGATTCCGCACATCACTACGCTTCCTCCTTAGCAGAGTTTGAAATAGCGCATGTGGTTAGTTCTCCCTATCTGCGATTAACCACTTTGCAGGTCTGTAAATCTAGAATCCTCTTCGCTAATTCTAGGGGCCTTTCAATATATTCTTCCACTAAGCATATATTATATATTCCCTCATACATCACGGCAGCCAGCATTTATTTTATTTTGATGAGTTTTGTTACAGAAGAAATTTTTCATTTTCTATGCGTCGAAAAATGTTCACGGCCTTTAGGTGAAAAATATGTGCAAAAATCGCAAAAGGGTTAAATTTCTAGCAGATCATTTTTAATTGAAGGTTTTGAACTTCTTAAAATGTGAATAAAAAATTATTCTTATTTTGGTGTTGTATTTTTTTAATAAAGTGGTATTTAAATGAATTAAGCTAAATCAAAGTCCAATCAATGTAGAGCTATTCCTCTATTTCGAAACAAGAGCAGGGAAAAAAACAATGAGCCATATAAGTTTAATAGGTCTTTATAAGGTCTGTATAATTGAGAGGTCATATGGTCAATAGTCATGCTACCCCATCCCAACCTAAATCGAAAAATTTTTGCTTATCTCAACTCCAACTATCACTCTGTCAAAGATATGCCTCTCTATCTGGAACAAACTGTATTAGTGTATTCATGCATTATCAGCATCTAGGTCTGTCTTTCCTTTAGGAATAAGTATTACTCTTCAGCTAATTCTATTCTGTGTAACAACTCTTTAAAATTCGTCTCAAAATTTTCCACAATTACAGGTTCTACTTCTCCTCGATGTGATCTAGTATTCACATTATTTAACTATTTTTTTTTAAGCACATATATTAAGTACCCGTTTGCGACTAAATAGACAGAAATCAAAAAGCATCATTCCAAAATAATATCAGATGTACATAAATATACTTACTTGTAAGGAAATGCAGAACTCTCTGCTTATGAAGAACGCATTCAGAGATTTCCATCAGAATAAAACACATTTAGTTTACATTTCATTTTTTTAAATAAACCCTATCTTAAAGCAATTTAGGTCAGTCATCGAATCCCAATGTTAAAAAAAAACTGGAAATTAGCCGGAGGAAACTGACTCAAATTACAACCCTTGGACTGCCATTGTAAAAACAAATTCACCTAAAAAGGGAAATTTATTAAATCAAAGAAAATATTGGCATGACTGAAAGATTGATTTAATTTTTTTTTTTTGTATAATTCATTCTTAGCATCATTGAAAAGTTTGATTTTTTATTCATGAAAATTTTTGTGTTTTTCTTAAGATATTATTATTTTAACTAAACTTACCTTAGACTCTGTTTTGTAAATCTCAAATATACATAAAATAGTTCCTTTCTTGTTCTTGAATTACAGTAAGTTAAAACTTGTTATCCACACTTTATCCCACATCCAGATTTTCAATATTTTCTTTTTACATTTTCCTCCATACTTGCAAAAATTAACTGCCTGCTTACATACCGAGCTTCCTTCACGTGTATATTTTCGAAAAACGAATTTTCAAATTTTCTTTTTAATATTGTTACGAGCGTGGTCTTAGGTCGTTATTTAAAACACAATATTTCAGATATAATCAAAAAGTTCTTTCTTTATTTAACTTTACCGTTTACTCTCACAAATTCACAAATAATTATCAAATCAACTCTTTATAGTTATCGCTAGTACAGTAATTCTAATTATCACAATTCTAATAGTTTACTTCGTTCACTTTACAGTCTGAAATAAGACTCGCCTCCTGGATGGTAGTACCGCCGAATTTATACTCTACAAATTATCCTAGAACCTTCCTGAATATTCCGTTCTCCAAACCCAGTTTACTAAGATGTCACTAACCTAAAGTTGTTTCCATTTCCAATAGATGTCGCTTGTATCACTTTGTGGCGCGTAACAATATATTCTTTTATTTTATTTTCATTTTCACCTAGCTTTAACAAAACAGCTATAAATTTGAATATCTTTTTTAAGCCAGCGAAAGATTTTTTCGGCATTTACTTTCATATGGCGCGAATTTCTTTTTCCGAGGCTCTAACGCACATAAATTTTATAATCAACCTTGACTTTGGGCTGCAAGAGTTTCTTTATTATAGCGAAAGTTATCAAAAGCATAAAGTTTATTTTGAAAATCGGATGTTCGAAAACATAGATTAGTTTAGCTTTTGTTTCCCTCTGCTGAGCCAGTTTTAGCCCGGAAAAAAGGACTGGAGCATATACTATGTAAACATACTGAAATCCTGTTATAGCTATAGCATAAGTTTCGTTTTGGTCTCAACTACTTACTTATTTTCCAAAGAAAACAGAAATTTCATAATTCATGACAATATTTTTCAAAATGAAAGAACTTAAAGTAATGTGGTGTAACCAGTCCAATAGGAGACTTCCAGGTAAACCTCTCGCAAATAACTTTCCCATATATAAACGTACGCGCGGTAACCGAAGATTCCTCATTATCATAGCATTCAAGTAGAGGTCGTCCCAGGATACAGGGACTCAAGGCAGCAGACATAATCTCAATCCAGCATAGATAGTTCCACAAATGACATCATGGAAATATATGACTAAGAGTGTCACATTGCCATAATTGGAAAACAAACATAGAATCTCGAGTTGAACTCAGTACATAGAACGGATAGTTATTACCAGAAGTGTTTTCAATTATCTTACTTAGAGTGATTGAAAAGCGCCAAAGTGGCCAGTTCCAAAGTGAGTTATGTCCAACAAAATCCACTCAGTTCCAGTTACCTCTGAATAGAATATTTCCTCGTAGTATCGAAGTATAAAGCGAAAGATATGATATGATATGATGCAGATTATTTGACAAAATATGAAGAGTAGAGATGTATTCTCAAGGTGGGCGGGGATCTTTAAATTAAAGATTGGAGAAATTCGAGGGATAAAAATCTTTATTCCACCTACCAGTGGCATTTTAAAATAATAGCCTGCAAGAGTATTCTAATATAACGGTCACGCGCAAACACGGTAGTGGTAAAAGGTGAACAATAATTAAACCGAAGGTTATGCTAAACCTTCTCAGTAAGTCTAGGAAGAGTTGTATTTTAAACAAAACATACATAGAACATAAACACACATATTGAATTGATAAGCTGGATTTAAGTTAACCCCTGAATTCTATATAAAGGATTCCTTACAGAATTGGTATTCTGCATAAATTTTATTTGAGAAATTTTAGCTTTAAGAGATTAACACCCTAGACACACACCACGATCTAATGAATCATTAGTACAACTATTCATTAAAATGCCGTGTATCACGTAGTATACGTCATTATCACTCGTAAATCAAATCATAATAAAGTACACTAATGAAGTTTTATTTTCCTTCCTTATAGCGAGGAAAAATGTGCTAGATTTGGCATATAATATAAATGTGGAACTCCGCTGTGCATCTACCGATTTGAAAAAGAAGAAGAAATGGAAAGAAATGCAAATCACAAACAAAGAAAAAATAAAAGCAAAGTTTATCGCGATAATGCAATCCACATCGCTTCTTTAATGTCATAAGCATATAAATCAGTTTGACAGTACAACTTAATTAAAGAAATGGCCGTGTGTCTGCAATTTATAATGAATCATTATAGACTAATGAGTCATTAGTTATTACTAGTCTCGTGCATAATACCTTACAGCACAGCACTCTTAATGAATAAATAACTAACGACTCATTAGTTCACAGCCTTGAGTAGTACTCTCAAACTGATTTGATGAACTTATGACATTAAATAATCGATATGGATCAAATCAGCGCGATAAACTTTGTTTTTATTTATTTTAATTTTATTCAATTTAACGACTTGGAAATGAAGAAAAAAATATTTCATTAAATACTATTTTGACATAATATTTTGTGCTTTGCATATCTTCTTCTTATTTTTCAAATGCGGAGATGCACAAATGAGCTTAATATTTATTTAATATGCCATATCTAGCACATTTTCCTAATCATAGCTATAATGAAGGAAAAACAAACTTCATTAGTGTACTTCATTAGATATGATTTTCGAGCCATAATGACGTATACTATGTGACACACGGCATTTTAATGAATATTTAGTACTAATGATTCATTAGATCGCGCTGTGTGTCTAGGGTAAGAGACTTTGAAGAATCTAAACACTCCCCTTTCAGTCAGCCCACCTGTTAAAAGCAATTTAGTTAGATTCTGTCAGTCGGAGCTGACAGCTCACTCCGTGGTAGCTGTATGGCACAGCGGCATGCTAGCACCTCAGCCAGGGCGGGAGAGTTGTGGGGTGGGTAACCCAAGAGCCTGCACTACCATGTGCCACAATCAAAAAATATTCATGCCTAAAGTACGAAGATAAGTTACCTGTAAAAGAAAGCAAACACACATCAGGTCCAGAAAGGACCTCACCACTCACCTTCGAATCGAGGATCGGATAATAATGATCCCATATGGCATAGTTCACACAATAATTTAGTTATAAATGCGCCTATAAGCCTCAAATAAGAGCGGAGGAGTGAACCTTTACAATCGAAGAGGGCTCCGGGAGAGAGGAGACATGAATGAAAAGGTTATCCCTCCATCACGTTATAAATGGAACTTGGCATCGCGTTCATATAATAATACTAAGAAAATTACGACAACAGAAAAAATACTATATAATGAGCCGTTAGAGGTATTTAAGCTGGCACTCGTACTATGAAATTTATTTTTACTTAATTTTAGCAGTCTATTGCTAACGATTTCAGTTAATCATTTCGCTTAACAAAAAGGAGCTTTTTGATACCGTTCCAAAACCACCTGGGTTTTATATACATATATATTTTTCTCTAATTAAATTCTAACAATGGTACAGCTGGATTTAACTTATGAGGGGACAGGAGGTGTAAGCGTTACTAACAAGAGACGAGTGCTCTGGACTAATATCCAAGCCTGCCTGCTAAACGCTTCTTTTTCTAATAAAATTTTTACTCGACCGTCCTATGCGCAGCCGAGAAGAATGAAAGTTACATCGGTTCAGTTGATCTTTGACGAAGATTCACTCTGGCGCCTCACTTGAAGCTAAATCAAACCAATTAAGACCTGACATCCTTCAGAGGGTCTTATAAAAAGCACCGCTATGACGTATAGATTGTCGGATATAACGATGGAATTGTAGCAATATCCCATAAGTTTGTAGCACTAACTTGATAACTTTGTAATAATATCATAAATTTGTAGCAATGAGTCAATGATGTTTTGTAGAAATATCTCAAAATTTGTAACAATAAATCAATAACTCTGTAATTATATAAAAAAATTGTTTAGAAATATGGAAAAGTTCGTAGACACAGACTTACATGGTGTCAATCCCTCGAAGAAGCTCCAGTTATGATCGTGTCGTTTATCTCTAATATAATTATTATGCTGGCAATCTGAAATCTTAGGAAATGACTAGAGGTAAACCGTGTTTTTACGCCATTTTTTGTTTGTTTTAATCGTTTAATGAAAGAAACCCCGCTAAGGTAGGTGGACTATCATATACGTATCTTAATGCTAGTGGTGCTCCTGGAGGTGATTACAACTACGACCCTTCTATCTCACGTTATGGGACGATTTCTTCCACTACAGTGGATCTTTTCCGCCTTGCGAAGGATTTTTCCTGTCAATCCTGTTAAACACTGAAGGCACTTTTCGTGGTCACACTCCTAACAATACTCTATGGAGCTCCCTCGTACTGACGTTGTGCAGTTCGCTGTTCCGCTTGCCGCGCGACGGATTGCCGCTACCGTACTCCGTGTATACTAAGTTTGTAACACCTCGAAATAATGATGGTAGATTGGATTGGACACCCACGCAACGCATAATATTAAAAGTTATTTTGATTTTTGCATGTCCGTCCGTCTGTCTGTCCGGCCATCTGTCCGTCCGTCTGTGCGCACGATAACTCGAGAGCGCGTATACTTAGAGAGCTGAAATTTTGTACACAGACTTTAAAAAAAAAAGTAAAAATAAGTTCGAAAATGAGACAAATCGGGCAACTCCTTCGTGGGGTTGCCATACAAAACTTTCGTTTTTCACTATATATTTGGACACTGCCTGAGAACGCATCGATATAGAGAGCTGAAATTTGGTACATGGTGTTTTCAAAAATGGACTAAATCGGGCAACTCCTTCTTGGTGTTGCCATATAAAAATTTAGGATTTTTACGTATACTGTGAAAACGATCAGTCCAAGACATTTTTATTGTACTAAAAACTTCTTCAGAACTCGAAATCCTATAAAATTGGTTATAATAATTTTTTCTGTCCGACAAACCGTTCTATAGAAATATATGCGCAAAATCACTTCAAAAATCAAACTTGCACAGAAGGGTGACAATACGAAATTTCATACGGGCATACCAATTCTAGCTTTTTTTCCTTGTTCCTAATTCTTTTTGTTTGTGAGAGTACAGACTGGATTCTTACCAGGCACCGCCTAGAACAATTATCACGCTACGGAGGGTTTGGTTGGATGGGTCGACGATTACTAGCGCCTTCCGTATGTTCTTCCTAATTTATTTTGGTGATGTGATATATCTGTTGGTATTTAAGGAACTTAAATTGGCTCGAGTGCTCGTGATCTCACTTTTCTGCAGCTTCCCAACCCTTTTGTTTTTTTTTGTGTGTTCCTCTTTATGGAGTGGTTAGCAGCACGTATTTGCTATTTTTTTTTTAGTTTTTGTTGCCTAACTTGCTATGATTTTATTCGTCTACGTACCTAGGCAGAGTGATATTCCTGTGAATCCGCACTTGGTGTGATTCGCTAATTGCTTGGCTGAGTATTGATTATTTTTTTAACTTAGTCACCTTAAGGAAATTTTGTTATAATTTTCTCCACGCTTTTATGAGTGCAATCACGCTGACTCTTTGGTTTACAAGAAATGGCGGTCAGTTTATCTCGGTTTCTTCTTCTTCTCATTGAACTATCTCTTGTACTCTGTACCAACGTCCGGTCGTACCAAACATGGTAACACCTTCGCCATGTGAACGAATGTCAACATGGCTACTTCGGTCGGCGTCGTACTTGTAGCATGCTGCTACTTGCAGCACGCTACGACCATAACAGAACAAGAAAAAGTAATCTTTTTGGTACGGTACAGAGAATACAAGCTATTCTCTGTACGAATTACGTTCCTACATTTTTAGACGAAATGTCGTGTAATGTATAGAAAAGCACGGTACAGAGAATACAATACTCTTGCTCCTCTCTCTGTCTTTCCTATAGAAGTCATTAGTGGACGAAAGTACGTCACAGCACATGTGTCAAAATTTAATGAGAAATCCTTGTATTCTCTATACCGTGGTCACAGTAAGCCAGCTTAGAATAAACTACTGAAAAGTGACTTTTAGAATTTCATTACAATAAAACACCTCAAAATGTATCCCATAAGAGGGAACTATGATACGGAAGTAAATTGGCTTATAGTAGCTAGTTGCACAATGGTTTGAAGAAATGTTAGTTTTATGTGTGTACACCTCTCGGCAAAAGTACTGCAAATATATTGTTCCATTACTGAACAGTTGTTTGATTGTAAAGTGGTGTTCGTTTCATGGACAGTGTAACAGGCAAAATGGCTGTAATAATGTTTGTGACAGTTTGACAGTTCTACCAAGCCGAATGGCATAGGAAGTGGAACAAATTACTGTTAGCTTTTTTATTTTGTCTCACAGAAATATTTTTCCCGTTTTCTTCTAGTACAAGTTTGTACATGCTGTAAGTTCTCTTTCTTCCATTTTCGATTAACATAGGAACCTTTGTATTAAAAATTGGCTAGTGTGTTAATGAAAATTGTTGAAAGAGAAAGTATAGTCACATTATAGAAGCATCCTACTCATATGACAATTTTGACAGAGCTGTTCTGTTCTACTGTATGAGTATGAATATACTGTGCCATGGTTTGTGGCGGGACGATAATGGCAATATGTGTGCAATCTATAAATCCTAAAGTATAATAGAATCAGAGATCTACAAGCATCTCGTTCCTGGTTTCTTTCACTTCTGCAGATATTGCAGGAAATTTTATGAATTTCCTCAACCCAATTCAGAGAGGATAAATTTGTAAATGGGCGGTGCCCTGTATTATTTTCTAAAATTATTTTAAGGATGAATTATTTTTATGTGAGTTTTTTTATAAGTTTATCTTATAAACACTGTGTCTTTGTTGAAGGTGAGATAATTACATTTTCAAATAAGGAAGGTGCCTATGAAAACTTAAACATTGTGGCTTAAGATGATATAGGTACAAGAATATGCAAAGAAAAGCCTTCAGGCTGCTTTGACGGTATTTCATTTGGAAAATGATTTCCTTCTTCAGAGGAATTGTATTCTTTTAGAGTACATGTAAATACATATGTAATTAGATGTATATATGTATTGTGTATACATATATACAAAAACAAACACATATGCTTCTATTTAAAAAAAGCTCAACATTTTTCGATTTTGTTTTTTTTTTCTGTCTTTGTTTTTCCTCTTTTTTTTCTTTGTACAAGTTACGGGTGCACTCATGTACATATTAACAATTTTCCAAGAATCTTTTTCTCTCCCTGGCTTAACATTCGATTTCAGGACGTGTATTGAATTCAAGATCTGATTGGATTTGTCAAAGAATAAATTAGCTTAACATACATACGTTTAGAAACTACAGGAGGCTCTTCCGTACATATGTAAGCAAGGTTGTTCCACCTTTCTTCCATTACATGCCGTTCCTCTAGGAATTATCTAGCAACATTTTCCATTGCCTGTTGTTTTCTTCTGCTCAAGTTCCTCGCTAAAGATGTTTGCAATCTATCCCTTCATCATGCCAGCCGAATGGAGGAACCTCATTCTGCTGCTTTACGTAAAGAGATCCTTTTCGCCTTTTAACTTTTTTCATTTGCTATGTTATCCCCTCATACCTCCTGCCCTATGCCCTATCCAGCGGGAGCCCATCAGCTCCTGATATTTCTATTTAGTCATCGTGTCGTGACTTTTACTTTGATGACTGTAAAATGCTTTTTTCTCCCTTTTTCCTTTTATCCACTCTCTTATCTGGGTTCTTAATAAAACCGTTTTGTTTCTTTGAAAACGCGAATTATTTTTCTTCGTTTTTTTTTTACCAGCAACCTCAGTTATTGTTGGGTTTGTTTTCCTTCTTGCCATATGTTTGAATACATCTCTTCCTTAAACTCCTACCAAACTCAAGTTATTTTTTTCAATTTTTTTTATTTATTTTTTTTTTCTTAAATGGGCTTCTCTCAAGACTCCTGTTGAATTCGTCTTTTATTTCACTTGGAATTGATATAAAAATTGAAGGAAACTGCCTGCTTACCAAGGCAATTACATAGATATTCATAGCGATTTCAATTTTATAGCTTTCATGGTGGGAGTTGTACTGTTTACAGACAAAGTGTACCAAAATACCTTAAGAAGTAGGTGTTTCTAATGGCCTTTTGATAAATTGTGCGGTATTGTCTTTTGGACGCTCTTTTCTAAACTGATAAGACTTAAAGTCGTTAACTATAATTAAGATTGAAAGATATATTTAAAAGAAAATTCTGTAGAGGGGACCCCAGATTTTCTTTAATATATAACACACTGAATTATAAGTAAATTACTTTTGGTGTGCTGATAATAAAATTATACTTATTCATATAAAGATTTACATCGGAAGGTCTAGCATAACAAATCCATTTTCCAGGATATGCTGTGTATGAAAATTCATATGAATACAATTTATATATATTTAATCCTTTTCGAAACAAATCTCTACATTTGGTTTATTTTTAACTCTTGTCTGCCTCTCCAAAATTAACCTGGCTAAATCTTGCGTTATATTCTGTTAAATAGAGCAATTCAACTATGCATTGTGTAAACTTTAATATACAAACCGTTGTAAAAGGAATACCCTGAAATAACCCGCTTAATTAAGGACTACACTCGAGTATACTCGGGCGGCTATTATGTGCGAAATGAATATTTTGTTATGAATTTCTCTTACTTCTTGATCCACACAATGCACCATAATATCAACTTTCAGTCCCATTTGGGCCCCGAATTGACTTTTATTAAGGATATATATGTTCAGCAAATAAAACTCATTCATAAAAAAAAGTGTTTTTTTTTTAATTTTTTAATAATTATTTAAGGGTTTTTTTTTTAGGATTCGAAACTATTTTTTTTTTTTTGGCACACAACTTGCAACAGCTTTATAAGTCCTAAGGAATAATACTATTTCTGTTGTCTTAAAGCAGCTTCTATTTAAGACTAAATGTTATCCACTTCTTGAATGCATGAATGCCCTTCATGTAATTGATTTCAAAGATGGATGTCTTTTCATAACGTCTAGAATATATATAGTTTGGTTCCATATTTTTTAGTAATACTAATGAAGCTTAGGATGGTGTAATCTCTCTCAGCAGTAAAGGGTCCTATTTTCTCACCTGATTTTCTCAACTTATCGATGTTCTCCACTACATCAGATGTTGGATCTGCGTTGTTCTGAGTGCCTACTGCTGGTATGCTGAAGTTTAAGGCCAACTGGTATCATTCCGTAAAATTGATATTTTCCTCAAAGATCAACTTCTATATATTAATATATTCAAAACTTTACATGAAAATCTATTTTGTCCGAAGAAAATTCTAGTACAGTACGTGCGTAGGTGCCTTAGGTTACGTTCGAGAGTACTTTAAAAAATAACTGGGATATTTTTTTAATCTTTGCAAAAAAAAAATCATTTAATTTTTTTTATAGCATCCGACAGTAAACAGCTTACACGAATTTCTTACCACCAAATTAAATTGAAAAAATAGATCTAAACAACTAAACCTAAGGCAATTTACTAAATAAAAAAAAAGTAATTAAAACTTAGAAAAAATAAAAGAATTAAAATAAATATTGGAAGAGGAAGAATTAATATTACAAGAAAAGTTAGAGTTATAAATTAAAAACTGCTACGGAAATAAACGATTATATACGAAAATTTCACACTAAAAAAAAGGAAAAAATTAAAAGCTGCTAATAATATCAGAAAAAAACAACAGAAAAAGTTATAATTGCTCCAAGACCAACCCAAGACGAGATGAAAATAAAAGTTAAATAAAGTGAAAACCCAAATTTTTGTAGAGCAACACCAAGAACGGATTGCCCGATTTATATCATTTTAAAATTTTGTTTACTATTTTTATGAAAACACCATGTACTATCTCAGCTCTCTATATCAACGCTTTCTCGGGCAGTGCCCAAATATATAGTGACAAATGAAGGAGTTGTCCGATTTGGCCCATTTTTGAACTTAAATCTGCATAGACAGACATGTAAAACTAAAAATAAAAATGCGGTGCTCAACCTATTTTTCTCTACCAGTATTATATCTGTGCGTTACAAACGGAATGACAAACTAAATATACCCTATGATTTTATCAAGGGTATAAAAATCGAAGAAGAAAGATATACAGGATGTTTCCAGCTAGGTGGTCCAGGAGGTGATAGTACCCACTTAGACAAACAAAAAATTGTATTGCAGGGGGTCCATATCAACCGTTTTGGTGTTACAGAGTGATTAGGCAAAAAAATCTAGTTTTTCACAAAACAGCCAGTAACTTAAAAAATACAGGGTGTACGGTCACCGTCTAAAGCTGGTTGTTGCACTTCATGGTCTTTCCAACGAGTGCTCAACTAAATGCGTACACCTCTCCTCTCAGGAGTTATTGTGATCTAAACTAAAAATTTCGGATTTTTTTACCTTTTATTTACTTTGACAAACTGTGGCCGTACACCCTGTACTTTTTAAAATACAAAGTGATTTGTGAAAACTAGCTTTTTCTTATATTCCTGTAACTCAGAAACGGTTTATATGAACCCCTCCCTGCCATACAATCGATTTTTTGTTTGGCTAGGTGAGTACTATCACCTCCTTACTCTATGGAGCACCTAGGTGGAAACACCCAGTAGAGAAATCAGGAGAAACAAAGTAATACCAAGAAACAAAATAGAAATATCAAATACAAAAAGAACAAGTAAAAAAAATAGAATTGGTCTAAGACCAATTCTTATGATACCCCTGATGAATGCCCGTATAAAATTTCGTATGGTCACCAATCTATGCAAATTTGATTTTTGAAGTTGTTTTTTGCATATATTTCTAGAATGGTTCGTCGGACAGAAAAATGATTATAACCAATGAAAATGTCTAGGACTGACAGTTTTCACAGTATATGTAAAAAACCTAAATGTTTATATGGCAGTACCAAGAAGGAGTTGCCAGATTTAGTGCATTTTTAAAATATTATTTCCTGTTACTATAAAAACACCATATACCAAATTTCAGCGCTGTATGTAGACGCGTTCTCAAGCAGTGTCCAAATATATAGTGGAAAACGAAATGTTTGTATGTCAACCCCACGAAGCAGTTACCCGATTTGTCCAATTTCCGAACTTAATTTTACTTTTTCCTTTTAAAGTCCGTGTACGAAATTTCAGCTTTCTAAGTGATGGCCAGCGTTGCCAATTGAGCCGAAGATCGCATAATTTGGCCGATTTTCAACTTAATTAGCCGAAAAAAATTTGCCTTAGACGACAGCCGATTTTTAGCCGATTTTGGGATTGACGCAAGTAATCGTAAGTATTTTGAGCCACTTTCATGGATGAAAGAGTGGACTTTTTCCGTTCGTGATTGTGCGAAATTGGTCCGTCGTGGAAAAATGTTTACAACAGAGAAAAATGTTTACAACAGAGCACTAATGTCTATCAGGGACAGGGACAGGGAAAAATGAATGCGAAATATAGTAACTAGGGTGTATGTGACCTGAGTGCATGAAAATGGGTTTTCCGGCGACAAAAACACCCCGAGAAAGTTTACTGAATCAGGAAAAGAGAACACCACTCGATAGTGCTCTCGGCGAGACCTTTTCCGCTGGTTTTGCATTTACATTCATTCGAGGAGTTTGCATTATTTTGTATGGAATGGAATTTGGAAATTGCCCATTTTTATTCGATTTTTAAAATCTGCCGAATTTCTAGATACATATAGCCGACTTTAGAAAGAAATTATTGGCAAAACTGGTGAAGGCGCTCTTGAGTTATCGTGCACACAGACGGACAGGCGGACAGACGGACGGACGGAGGTGTCCAATCCATTTTTGTCTACCATCATTATTTCTGTGCGTTAAAAACGGAATGACAAACTTAGTATACCCTACACACAATAAAAAATTTCCAATTGAATTAACGCATTTTATAGGGTCACTATAGATCCACTATATTTTGAAAGTTATTTTAAGTTATGGGTAAAAATCAAAAATGACTCTGAAATTTGTGTTAAATTAAGTAACCAAAAATCCACAAATGGAGTTTTTTAACACAAAAATGTAGTTCTAGTGAATATTTATATTTTATCGACCCTTGTTTTCAGCCAATCTGAGTGTTATTTAAACTTCCGGCTTTGAGTTAAAATAATTTTTCTGATAAAATTAATCTAACTGTGGTATGTGCGTTAATTGCACTCTTGTGAAAGTCCAAAAGTACCCTAATTTTGGGAGGAACAAATGAAATATGCATTCAAATTTGGAAAATTTAATTCTTTAAAAAGATATATATTTTAAACTTATGAACATTTTGTCAGTATTAATATTACATTTCAATTCAAATGTTTCTTTTGTAATCAATTGTTCGTATTTTAGTTAATTATATTCATCATATTCCCTTATTGATTCCCTTGGTGGTAATAAAAACAACAGCGTGAAAAAATTGTTTGTTGTGGTATACCAATCTTAAGATATATGAGCTCAGGTTAGATAAGAAATCTTTCTAAAATAGTCACAATCTAAAGGAATGAGAATACCTATTAACAGGAATTTGATTTAAAAACCTTCAATCTTCACCATTTTTACAAGCTTCCGAGGAAATATCTCCATTCCAATACATTTTTTTTAATTTTTGTTGACGTTATTCACTAGATCTCATCTCTTGCTGCAAATGTTTTAACACTTGCATTGAACGTTTTCTACCAATCTGAAGTAACCAAGCTCTTCCAGGTTTTGTTCCACATAATCACTCAGAACAAACATTTCAATTTTCACACGCGAGATGTTTATACTTCGGCACCATACCACTGAATGAACAAAAGCTTGCCAAGCGAAACACGTTGTCCTCATGTGTAAGGTATGGAAGGTATGCAAGGTATGGAAGGGGTAGAATTTACACCCAGCACAGTAAAAATAAAACACACATTGAGTCAATTTGACCCTACTACTGCGTTAAATAACGTTTAACTAACTAACTAATGAAATTCACGCATATTTCATTGACTCACCTACGCAATTTTCATTTAACTCATTTATTTTTTACCGTGTAGATTTCGTCTAAAGTATAAAAACCGGGCATAGGATATATTAAAAAAACGTACTAACAAAACTATATAAAAATTCCAGGAACTAAAAAATAAAAAATAATTTTTTTTATGCTAAACAAACGTAAATTATTCAAAGCCAATATAAAAAAAATGTATGCTGAACATATTCAAATTTAGGTGGATCCGCAAATTTTCAATGCATAATAGAGGGTGCATCCAAGTACAAATTTGAAATATTTTTATTAAATATGTACTTTTAGCACTAATTTTAGTGCGCAAGGTTATCTTAATCGGTCAACTATTAGTGCCCTAAATACCAATAGTTAACGTGGCTTCTTTATTATTTTATATATTTTCATGTCATCACCATAGTATCAAGCAAATGAGCTTATTGCATCTGGTAGATCATTAATATAGATTAAGAATATTAGAGGTCCAAGTAGAGTGCCTTGCGAGACTCCTAATAGATTCATCGAACGAGTCTGATTTAAAACCATTTATTACCAACCTTAAGCACCGATTAGTTAAATATGACTCAAACTATTCAACAGCTTTATTATCAAAACCCATTCTAAGTATTTTTCTATGCACGATAAAATGATTTATCTTGTCAGAAACCTTACTAGTCATATCAGCATAAAAGGCATCAATTTTTTCTTCCTCATCTAATGCTACAGCAATAGCATCAGTGAATATAGATACAGATCAATAATTGTAGACCTATCAGGCAAAAGACTATATTTCTTATTAGATAACTGTGACTTGAACTGTGGATATACAATATTATAATATAATTTTTCAAATATAAGATCCAAAGCATTTCACACGGAGACAGGTCGGTAATTTCTAACATTCTATATAATATCCGATTTAAAGACTTGAGTAGACAAGTAGATGTTTCAACTTAGTAGGGAAAAATCTTTCTTTAAGAGATAAATTGAATAATCTGAAATCGGATGCGCCTGGTTTGAGGAACAATTTTTATAAAAGATATTTGGTATCCCACCTGGACCAGTATCCTTACTGATATCTAATGACAAAATCATACGGTCTACATCCTCAGCTTTAACTTGAGGAAGGTAAATGATTTATAGAAGAGAATTATAGTCAAAATGATTTAAATGAATATATACAGTGGTGTGCAAAAAAATAGGTGTAGGAAGAAATTATGACATAAATTCGTTTTTTTCCTCCACGTCATTTTATTTCAAATTATTATTATTTTTCTTTAATAAATACAAAAGTAGTTTAAAAAATATATATATTTAAATGCTGTACAACTTAAACATTTTCAAATATTGGTTCATAACAAAAATTTGTGCTGTGCAAAAAAAAAAATAAGTGTGCTCATTAATCTTAACGGCTGTATATTGACGAGGCATCGAGTCAATAAGCCGTCTGCACCTCTCTGGAGAAATAGACATTTAATTTATTTATTTAAGAATTTCATCAAAGATCTGATTACTGAGTTTACAAAAGTATAAAAGTATACCTAAAAATGTAATGACAAAAGGTATGAATAACAAACTAATAAAAAGAAAAGTAACTCTAACTAAGCTGATCTTTTATTTGACTTTTTGAAAGACGAAAGTCAATGCAATCAAACTGACGGTTAAAGAGACGAGACATTGATGAAACCGGCTCGTGCATGCCATACTTTGTACTATGCTGGGGAACATCGAAGAAGTCGTAGTTCCTCATGGAGCACACAGGAGCAGATATATTAAGAGAATTTAAGAGCTCAGGGGAATTTATCACACCTTGTATACACTGAAACGCAAGAACAACTCTGGAAATTTTTCGTCTATTCTCGGAGAATCCAAAGGAAAGAGTTTAAGCCTGTCGACATATGGAGGTAGAATAATAGGGTTATCCCAGTGAAGCCCACACAGGGCAAAACGAACGAATCTCCGCTGCACAGCCTCGATGCGATTTGTGTATACAGCATAGAAGGGAGACCAGACCGGACTGGCATACTCCAAAATAGGTCTAATGAATGTGCAGTAAAGGACCTTTGTTATGAATGGATCATTAAACTTTTTTGACCATCTCTTTACAAACCCCAGAGTAGCATTAGCCCTGGCAACGATTGTGTTAATATGATCCTCGAAAGAAAGACGAGCATTAAGGAAGACACCCAAATCTTTGGTTTTGTCAAGTCTAGTTAATAAATATCCATCTAAAGTATAAATAAAGTCGAAAGGCCTCCTTTTACGAGAAAAGGACATAGCGGTACATTTGCTGATATTGAGAGGAAGACAGTTAATAGCACACCATTTATGAAAGGTGTCTAAGTCCAAGTCCAAGCAGTTTTCGTAGCCTTATTTTTGAGTTTAACATCACTACATAGGTTCTCTGTGGGGTTCAGGTCGGGGGATTAAGACGGCCAACTCAAAACAATGATTTTATTTTCATCATTTGATTTGAATTACAAGATGTCCTTCATTTGAAAATGTACAGTAAAGGTTAAAATTTTTATTTCACTATGCAATGAGTTTACACCTATTTTTTGCACAGCACATATTTTTTTTATAAATGGATATTTAAAATTATTTAAGTTGCACAACTTTTAAATGGTTTTTTTTTTAATTTAAATTTATTGAACTTGCTTAACGAAAAAAGTATAGCTCGAAAATAAAGAGATGTGGAGAAAATTACGAATTTATGTCATAATTTCTTCCCACACCTATTTTGTTGCACAATATATATTTGAAATATGTAGCGAAACTATTACTAATCTCATTGGGAGAGTTGGCTACATTCTCGTCTAGACTCATTCCCATGCGATAGGTGTTAGAGAGCTTCATATTTTTAGTAAATGACCAAAATATTCCAGAGTTGGATTTCAAATCATCCTCAGCATTAGCAATGTATTTATCATGACACGTTTTAATCGTTAACTTACCGAATTGCTATATAGCTTTTTATGGGACAGATGTCAGCAAGTTAAAGTGAATAATGTTATCTCTAGCCTTCTACCTGTCCTGTGTGGAGTTCCACAAGGCTCTATATTGGGACCTCTATTATTCAGTACTTTTATAAATGACTTTCCTAATATTGTTGAAGACGTGAAAATTCACTTGTATGCTGATGATGTGCAGCTTTATCTCAGTTAACCAATTGGACTTATGGAGGATTGCCTAGCACGCATAAATAATGACCTTAATAGAATATGCCATTGGTCAATCAGAAATCAACTCTCTTTGAATCCTGGCAAGTCCAAATACATAGTCCTGCATACCAGTGCTATTTCCAACATTGATGACTTTCCTGTGGTTATACTAAATGGTTCCACTCTCTCTAAAGTGCAGCGGGTCAAAAATCTAGGAGTAATAATCAACTCTACTATGAGTTGTTATGACCACATCAACCTCATGCTGAGGAAAATATATGGGGGCCTTCGTCAGCTCTGGTTATCAGCTAATATTTTATCGAGAGATATGCGTACGAGACTAGTCAAAGCACTTTTTTTCCTCATTTTAATTTTGGTAGCTTAATATATCCCAAGCTCGATAGCCCATGCTCTCATAGGCTCAACGTCACTTTTAACGACTGTATACGTTTTATTTTCGGACTTCGACGCTTTGATCACGTCCAACACCTGAGATCCCATCTGGTGGGATGCTCTCTAGATGACCATCGTACGTTAAGGATGCTGGTCTTTCTGTATACTCTGATGCACTCTAGGACCCCACGTTATCTCTATGATCAATTGCAGTTTTTAAATACTTCTCGAAATAACTACCTACTCATTCCACGGGTCCGTTCTAGAGCGCTCTTATTTCGTTCAGGCTGCTCGCTGGAATGAGCTACCTGTAGCCATTCAAGGTGCATGCCGGTTCGCTCGATAAGTTCAAATCACTGTTAAAATACCGTTTCTCTGGTGAATATTAAATTGAATTAAATAAATAAATAATTGAATGTCATTCAGTTTTCAGCTGTTTTCAGTTGACATCTGCGACTTGGCAATGAACTGGGCTTTTTATAGTTTTTATTTATATTGCAATTTTTGCTCATGTTTTTGTTTCTTTTGGATTCTAATTTAATTTAATTTTCATTTAAGTTTGGTTTCTTTTTGTTGAGTATGTATTTTTATTTTTATTTATTTTTAATTAATTCCTTTGCAAGTAAGCTCGCGATTTGTATTTTGAACTTTTTTATCCTTATGTGCTGAGCTTTCACATTCGTTTGTTCATTTTTTTTTTGCAAGAAAAGGATTTATAATACTCAGGGTGTCCCATCTGCTTAAAGTTCCGCCTATATTTTTTCTTCAGTTTAATGAGCTGAAATAACTCTTTTGGAAACCATTTAGGCTAGTTCGAGGAGCATTTAGAAATATTTGGAACATATCTCTCAATTCATCAGTGTTAAATTTTATAAAATAAATTGGCAGAATGACATTACAGTTTGACTTGATATTCCCAAATCAGAATAGGAAGGTTGAAGTTACCAAGGACTATAACCTTAACTAACCTTCTCTAATATGTCACTACCAAATTTCAGAAATATATTTATTTAAACCAATAAAACATTTTTTTAAATATATACATATTTTACAAAAACAAAAAAAAGCTTTTAAATTTCCTTACCATTTCAATTGATGTTTAAAGATTAATACAAGTTACATGATTAAAAGCAGCCTACCCAGATTCCTTTCCATACTAATCCAAATTAATAACTACGTGCAAGTTACTTACATACAACAACAATCCCTTGGAAGGATTTTCTATACTTGCCTTTAGATGTTTTCAACATTTTGGAGTAAAGGATCTAATATGTGAACGTTTGGAGTTATTATTGCCGACAGTTTTAGCGCTAGATTTCTCGTTGGAAACTTGATTAATGTTTGCCCATCAGTAATTAGTCTTTGGTTCACCCCCTTTTCGCTACTCAATTGTGGACAAAGTTTTGTAGACAAAAACGGAAGCTAATTATTTAAATGGACGACATCTTTCCTTTATTTATAATTGAGCCACTTTGTTCGTGTCACATCTATCCATCATTCGGATTGATTTTATTCTGGGAGGTCCTTTTCGTCTTTTGTCCCTCCTTATTCATCTCTATATTGATGAAATAATAGCATGATATTTATGTGCGGTATTATAATCGTTAATATTCGTCTCAATCAGTGTCCAATGGTGTATTACCCTTTTTTTTTTGTTTTTTAAACACGAAAATATTTCCTATGGAAGAGGTACACCCACTTTGGGCAGTTATTTAGTATAGGATTAACTATATATATATATTCGCAAAACCAAGTCCATGGGGATTTCTTGATGATATAACGAATAAAATTCTATTTGTAGGTACTCCATTCGACGAGTTCGCTGCAGGAAGCAGGTATCCATTGTACGGGGAAAAGCTACTGTGGTGACCATTTTCAATGATTGCCAATGATATAAACAGTGACATTGGTGAAATAAACAAATAAATTCGTGCCAAACCCGTTGTTTCAGCCACTTTCGATATTTGCCGTACATGACAATTTCAAACTGGCACATCTCAGCAAATTCATCCTTGAAATCGCAATATTGTTATAATATCGGAGTATAGACGAGAAGGTGTTTTTATTATAGACTGATATTTTTTGTGCACATGCCTTGCCTTCCAATATTTGAATATCCTTTTTGTGCATTTGAGTAATTTATCATTTTCACCAAATCTTTTGAAAATGATGAAAGAAAATACCAGCGGGTTTTAAGTGTAGAATTCTTTTTCCCATGACAACTGGACATCTTCATTGAGGTGGACTATTTCAAAGTAGGGTTCTATTCCAACTACGGATACCATTGGACTTCAACCCAGATATTACATATAAATCATCATCGAAAGACTTCACCTTTAAGAAAACGTGACAAAGGCTCTCTCGAATGCTGTTTGATGCATTTACATGGCTTGCTTGAGCGGGAAAGTCAATAGGATGATGGAATGATAAAAGGTCACTGGTGAGTTCGTAAATTTCTTAGCATAAAAAGCTTATGTCAACTGGTTCTTTTTACGATAAAGTGATGATATAGAAAATAAGAAAAACACTTCTTTTAAGAAGGGCGATTTTATTACGCGCCAGATACTTCAAGACTGACTGAAATACGCATTTATGGGAAGGTTTTAAATGCTTTCTAAGAAGAAATAAGATATGCTAAATTATCTTTGAGACAAACAGTGAAAAAGCTTTCTCATGGATTCCATCTAGATATTTATGTTACATTTATATTATATTTTCTGGGACTATAATTATTATTCAACAAAAATAGTGTTATGCACGCCTAATTGCTGTTAATGGATTCTTATGAATGGGATTTTTTTTTTATGTTTTTAAAATAGTTATCCTCGCTCAACCTCGAACAAATGACAAACGATAATATATTTCGAAATAGATAAGAATTTTTTAATTTTCTTCATTCTTAATATATTTTTTTTATTTAACTGAAGTTTTTAACGAATTGGGAAGAAATTCATTTTTAGCCCTCTACTCTAATCTGAAAGATGGAATATTTAAGTCATTTTCATAAGTATCTACCATACTACTTGTATGATTTCAGTTGCAAATTTTTCAATATCACACTCAACACACTGTTTTGCGATTGCTTTATTATATTTTTTGACAATTTAAGCAATCAAAACTATTACTTTGGGCCGGAATTGATAGAGAAATACTTGCAAAAAATATAGGACTTTTATCTGGATGGAAGGTAAAATGAAACAAACTGACTAGCCATAAAGGACTGTTCCAATGCAAGGTTTATCTACAAAATTGAATTCATATAAGAGATTGAGTTTTTAAAAATATGTATATATGTTCCAAATTCTAATATCACTAACCGTCCGAAAAATTGTTGGTACTTTGTAGTAGTCATCACAGTAGCGGACCCAGAATTTTGCTTGGGAGGGCATAAGTATCCCGATTCCAAAGAGGGGTCAGAAAATAGAGCTCAAAGTTATGTCCTCTGTCTATCTAAGCATTTCAAAACTGCTAATAGCTAAAACCTCTGCATAAACCATAAAGCCACTGCTTTCTTTATCTTTATATGTAAAAATTTATCATAATTTCAATATCAATGGAGCCCTTTTATTTATTTATTTACAACCCACGCAATTTGTGCCGCTCTTACAAAATTTAAAAGCATACAAATTTATAATTGACTAGAAGGAGCCCGTTGGCATTACTCGACGATAATATAGGTACCTAAATGGGTGGGAGTGGTGGTACGGTGGTCATAGATGCAGGATATCTAAGTTATTATTTTACTCGATCGCGCGATTCCATACTCTAGAATTTCACTGTGTGTGTGCGCGTGCGCGTGCGTGTGTGTGTGTGTGTGTGTGTGTGTGTGTGTGTGTGTGTGTGTGTGTGTGTGTGTGTGTGTGTGTGTGTGTGTGTGTGTGTGTGTGTGTGTGTGTGTGTGTGTGTGTGTGTGTGTGTGTGCGTGTGTGTGTGTGTGCGTGTGGGAGAGTGGGTCAACGTCGACGCGTTCTCAAGAAGTGCCCAAATATTTAGTAAAACACGAAATTTCCTTACGAAGGAGTTGCCCGATTGGTCCCATTTTCGAACTTAAATTTCCCTTTATTTAAAACGTCGACGCGGTTGACAGTGTCCAAATATATAGTGGACAACTAAAGTTTGGTATATAGCAACACCAAGAAAGGGTTGCCCGATTTACTCCACTTTTGAACTTGGATTTAAAATTATTATGAAAACACCGTGTACAAAATATGAGTATATAGTGAAAAACCAAAGATTTGTATGGCAACACCAAGAAGGGGTAACCCGGTTTAATCCATTTTTAAAATTTTATTTACCATTCCTATGGAAACACCATGTACCAAATTTTTTGTATGGCTACCAGACGAAGGAGTTCCCCAATTGGTCCCATATTTGAAATTAATTTACAATTTTTTAAAAGAAGTCCGTGTACAAAATTTCAGCTCTCTACTTCGATGCGTAAAGCAGTGTCCAAATATATAGTGAAAAACTAAAGTTTTGTATGGCAACATAAGGACCATTTTTGTAATTTTATCTATTATTGCTATGAAAACACCATGTATCGAATTATAATTCTCCATATCGACCCGTTCCCAGGCAGTGCCCAAATATATAGTTAAAAAAGAAATTTTTGTATGGTAACCCTACGAAATCGAAATAGTTGCCCGATTTGTCCCATTTTTTAATCTTTTTTTTTTAAACGCCGTGTATACAATTTGAGCTATCCACGTCGACGCGCTCTCAGTAAGTTTTCAAATATATAGCGAAAAACCGAAATTTGGTATGGCAACACCAAGAAGGGGTTGCCCAGTTTAATCTGTTTTTTAAATTTTATTTCCTATTACTACGAAAAGACAGCGTACCAAATTTCAGCTCTATACGTGCACTCGTTTTCAGATAGTGTCCAAATATATACTAAAAAACGAAATATTTGTATTTCAACCCTTATGAAGGAGTTGCCCGATAAGGTCCATTTTTGAACATGTATTTTCAGTTTTTATGAAAACACCGTGTACAAAATTTTAGCTTTCCACATCTATACGTTGTCAGGCAGTTTTTGACGTTTCGACAACAGTGTTATCTATAGTGTCCAAAACTATCCCATCTCTCAAGCTGGAACCAAACAAACACATTCACAAAATTTCATTGAAATCGTTTGGGCGGTTTCGGAGATTAGCATGTACGAACACAGTGACACTGGATTTTTATATATTAAGATTATAAATTTGAACGTATATTGTATTTGGAGAACGTCTCTTACGTACTTTGGGTTGCACAGCCAAACAAAATCATCTTCATTAAATCCTGCTGAATTAGCATGTAAGTCATAACAGCTCTTCATCCGATCGGTATTTACTGCTAATTTCATTCTCGTGGTCTCGTGGACAATCAGCTTAATAAGTAGTCTTCTAGTAACATTTTTTTTTCTATTCTGGGTGCACCAAAATTGAGGCCGTTAGATAAACGCATACCTCCCTTCAAAAATTATCTTAGCTGGGGTTTTTTCGGTCCTGTTGCGAGCAGCTGATCGATAATCCATAAGGAATATAGGATCCCAAACGCAGTGATGATAATCTATAACTGTAAAACAGATGATAAAAATATAACTTTAGGTCTGTATGTTTACTCGAAAGTTTTTACCCAGGCTTCAAAGTTTTTACACAGACTCGAAAGTTTTTTACCCATAATGTGAATGTTAACTTCTCGGAGTAGAAAAATTTCACACTTAAATGAACTCCAAGTTGTCTGCTTTTTTTTTTGCCATTATCATCTAGTATTATCCCCTCTACCGAAAGAAAGTTTATTCTTGAATTTTACTCAGAAATTTTTACACGGTTTATTCAGACATGAAAAACAAAATTAGACGTACAGTAGATCTGATTGCTTGATTTACCGTTTTTTATCTAGAATCTTCGGTTGCTCCAGGCGTTGATCCTGCTATAATGGATTTTATAGATTGCTCAGATGGTAGTGTGAAAGATGTTGACTACAATCCAGGAGCTGAAAATTTATTAAGCTCGGAAATAAAATCCGACGATTACCACGAAGAGATACATATTCATAGGGGTGGTCGATAATAAACCATGGAAGAGATCCAAGCGTAAAGCAAAGATTGCTAATCCGGCAAACGCTACAAGACCAGTAAAAACAAACCAATTCGTGGACGAAAATTGAACCGCTATGTGTATGAAAGATAGGGTGTGTTAATAAATTAACTCCTGAAACTCGGACAGAAGAAAAAAGGAAGTTTATCTAGGATTTTGGAAACAAATCGTTGACGTAAATATATTCTGAATATTTTTTGTTAACAATATTTATTTCTATCTAGCAGGGGAAAGCTGGGGGGAGGAGTGTCAAAGTTTTATCTTGTACATTTTGGAAAATCTAGTACAGAACCGAATTCCTTAGGTCCTCAGAAGAAGTTTGAATACCCCCACTTCTATACTCGGAGGATTAAATAGCTATTTATAGCCATCATAACACGCACTTTTTTAGTATTTTCCTCTTTTTTATTTGAACTGAGGTCCTAGATTTTTCGCACCTTAGATCGGCTCTAACTCAGTAGGGTTATTCACTGTTCGCGTCAGCTCATTACCAGCTACAATTCGTAGAAGAAATTTTTTCTCTGCATTCTTTCAGGGTAGGGATAAGAACACCGGCGGTGGTGGGGGTGGTTCCAATACAGCATGTTGCATATCGAATTAAAGGTCTCGCTGAGTACTATCGGGTGGTGTATATTTTTCCCGATTCAGAAAACTTACGCGGAACCTTTTTGCCGGCAGAAAACCCATTTTCATGCATTTGGGTCACATACAACCCAGCTGCTACATTTCGCATATACTTTTGCAGTTCTTTCTTCCATGGCCATAAGTTCTCTCTTGTGAATTTTTTTCTCATACGAAATCATTTTCCACGACGCACCAATTCCGTACAATCACGAGAACTAGAAGATACAAATATTCGCCCAAAAAAGTCGCTCAAACCACATTTGATCGCCAAAGCTTTCTCCCACTACATAGAAATAAACATTTTTAATGAAATATGTTCAGAGTATCATAATGCATCGTTTAAAATATCTTTCATTTCTGGAGGTGTCGCGCCTAAAGTTTTATGAAAACTGGGCATTCCCCTTTGAAAGCATCGATAGCTTTCAACAAAAGACAAACTGTTGTCTTTCAACCTCATAATACACGATCTTGCAGATATTTCTTCAAAACATTTCATGTGGTATGAGGGAATAGCTGGAAGAGGAGCAGATAAAATTTCTTCCTGCTTATATATACGTACCTTTAAAATCTTTACCTTATTCTATAAAATATGTGACTTATTATTCGGATATCTGTGGAGGCAAAAATAGAAACTCTTTTCTGGCTGCATTGTTTTTGAAAGCAATAACGTCAACCACGAATTTTTGCTTTCCAGACATATTCATATTTAATGCGATATAGATCATGCTATTGTCGAAAAGGAAAATAGAAGCTCCAATGCTGAAATATTTCATCCTCATGATTGGTATCAGTTGGTGAGATATTATGGCAAAAACAATAAACTCTAGGTCCACAAATTGCAAAGAAACGAGATAATCAAATTTTCCGATCTTCTCAAATCAGGTCCTGGCTTTATTATACGAAACAAAGATGTAGATGGAAATTTGTTTTGCTGGCGCAATGTGAAGTGGTTGTAATACAGAAAGCAAATTAAGAAAATATTTTTTAAAACTAGTTTCAAGGAAGATAACGAGTTTCTTTGCATGCGCTTTCATAGTAGAGGAAAACTTTCTCTACATCTTACAGAGAAATATCTGGAAAGTGCTGTAATTTCGGACGAAAACATGTAGGATATGTTATCTTTACTTAATTTCGAAAAACATAAACAACATTGATCTAGACCTGGAGAGCAACTCTAGTTCTAATGAATAAATTTGAATGAACAATTTTCGCTATACACAATGAAAAATTTTCTTTTTCTTTTTAATAAATTAAAAGTTTTATTGAAATAACATAATTTTAAAGTTGCTTACTTATATGTGGTGAAATATGTTTTATCAAAATTGCATATCTCCCAAAAACTTACTTTAAATTCCTGATATTTATCCAACACAGTCATACATGCATACACAACCACAATCCAAAACATCCTTGGACATTATTATGAGAAAATCTTAATTATGGAATAATTTTCAAGACTTCAAACATAAATAGCGCTAAAGTACAGTTTTTACTTATTTGCTTTTGATTTTGATATTACAAGTGAACTAACGCCAAGTCAACAATTATTGCATAATAGCACTGTGCACTAGCAGTTTACTAAATTTTCATCACAAAATCTACAATTTCAGAATGAGAAAATTTATTTAAATTTTTTCAAAACAATTTGACTGCAACTACATTTTAATAGAGACAAATATCCTTGTTTTAATTATTAGATACAATGGCGGAAAACTTCTTTATATCTCCTTGCATTTAATTATTCGCGTGTGTGTCAACTATAACCCAGAATAAGCTGCATATACAGTACACATGTCCCCATACTAATTTAGAGCATCTCTTGGGAAATTCATAAATGATGAAAATCGTTTGCATGAATGTACTTGAAATATTCCAGAACATTACTTTTAAGTGCTTCAAATTTAGAATAGCGGTTGAGTGAAAATCATACTCTTGGCGTTAAATTTATTTTTTAAGTTTATCTCCTTATTCCCCTTCTCTATAAGTAAATAGAAGCTACTGGACTGGATGATGTATACGTTCAAATTTTCGACAAAAACACGCCCTACAATTGCATTGCAGAATTTATTCATTTCAGGACAATCAAGGACAATCATTAAGATTGTGACTTTACATTAAGTGGACACAATTAATGCAATTGAAAATGCGATATTGTTCTATACTCTTGATTTCCCATTAGAAGACGTTCAAAGATAAGAAAAGATCGTCTATAGACAGATGCATAACATACATTGATATACATTTGGATTGTCCTGTATCTTGTAATCCATGTTTCATGCCGGTTGTTTAGCAGTATTATTCTGTCCCACTATATACTCTTTCATGATGCTAGCTATAGTATATATATATAGAGTACTATCCACACCTATTACCAGTACAGGATATAGATATACACGTGGACAATATATACTATAGATAGCCGTACATCTAATGTTCATCATGGTCGGGGTCTTGATTTTATCTCGAAGCAAAGACAGTCGATTAATTACGCTGACTTAATTGAAATTTGTCCATTTCGTATTGAACAACGGCAAATAGGATGCCCTAATGGAGTTTTTCTCTGTCGTAATACGAAACTTTGTCGCGGTGGGGGAGATTTTCCTAGCACGTTGACTGTAAATGTGCCATTTAGAATGTTTTTGCACTTTTATTGGTTGTTTCCGATATCATGTACTGTTAGGTTTCACAGTAATTTAATCAAGCCATTACATTTACACAAATATCATGGAATAAAATTGCTTAATGAATACCTACTTATTTCATTTCTATATATATGTCCTTCCTCCTTGCCTTATTAACTAGTAGGATGTAAATAGTATGTATATGAGGAAAAGTATATGTATTGTATGAGTAAATGTGCATTTGTTTAGGATAATCGAGTGAGTATTAGTGCATATGATCAACAAAACTGACCAAAGAAACTTATTTAAAATTATCCTAGCTGCTTAGCAATTTCGAACCCATTACCGCTTTGTCAAGTTTAGCAACAATTAACATCTAAAAATACCTTAACACATCATTAGACTTAACCAAAATGCATGGTAAGGACTTTACGCATTTGAACTAAACGGATGATTGACAAAAATTACTCTAAATGGATGTCACATTCCATAAGGGTTATTATTATCTTGACATTTTATGTTTTCAATTTTAAAAACTGGTAAAGCAAAAAAATTAACAAATGGAATTAATTGAAGATTTGTGTGTTTTATGGACATTATATACAAAATAGAAGAAGAATCTGAAGAATAATCTGATGAAAAAACGGCACCACTTCCAGAAGCAATATTCCCGCTATCCTAACTCCTTCTCAAACTTTTCTCTCAGAGGGGACCACCACTTTTCACATTCTTCTTCTACATGGTGTTTCCACCTTGGTGATCCATAGAGCAGAAAGTGATAGTACTCACCCAGCCAAACAAAAAATTATATGGCAGGGGGTCCATATCAATCGTTTCGGAGTTAAAGGGCGATTAAGAAAATATCTTAGGTTTTTTGCAAAATACCCAATATCTTTAAAAGTATAGGGTCTATGGTCAGTACCAAGAGATCGTTGTATGCACAACTTCATGGCCTTTCCAAAGACTGCCCAATCATCCCCGTATCTTTCAGCCGTCATGGTGGTCTACACTAATAATCTCGGATTTCTTCCGTTTTTTTACTATGACTCTTATTTTTTTGCAAAAAGGTGGTTAACATACCTTTTTTTATAAAAACTGTAAACTGTAGACTCTTTTCTTTAATTTGACCTATCTGTAGATGTTACAGAGTTATTAGAGCTTAACCTATTCCCAAACCAATTCGCAAAGCTAGTTTGTTCCCTCGACTGAAAACAAGTCATTTAAAAAAAAAAAATATCATCTAATTTCGGTATGACTTTATATGAGCTCATAATTCTTTAACGGCTACAATTAGCACATAGGTATAGTAGGTCAAATTAAAGAGAAGAGTCCACAGTTTACACTTTTATAAAAAAACATTATGTGAACGACCTTTTTGCTAAAAAATAGAGATCAAAGTAAAAAAAAGGTAAGAAAATCCGAAATTGTTAGTTCACATAGACCACCATAACTCCTGAGAGGAGAGGGGTACAGCTGATTAGGCAGTCATTGAAAAGGCTATGAAGCTCTGTATACAACGAGCTCTTAACGGTTACCGTACACCGTGTACTCCGAAACGGTTGATAGGAGAGGGGGTCCATATCGTTCCATACAATTTTTGTTAGGTTAATACTCTTAATAATCTCCTGTTCTATTGACCACCTAGATGGTAACACCCAGTATAATAAAATAAAATAGTAAAAGTGTTACCGATTTCATTAATATTTCTTTAATATTAAGTACGTAGTATTAGTACGTAACGATAGGCACATCTGTTTAATTTAAAGAACGCGTCTGCTTTACATAAGTAATTGTACTTACGTATATGTACGTCCATTTTGGTTCAGCCTATTCATCTACTTATTCAGAGTTTTTATGATTATATTATGATTTCCTTTAGTGAATAATTACATGCCTGAATTTAATATAAAAACGTCTGCTGTACCTAAAAATCTCCTAAGAAAAATATTTCCTTTTCCATTACACTTAGCTCAATCACCATAGCCTCCACGCTAGTGAGACAATGTCGCGAAAGTCTTATTAGGAAGTAAATAGTATGCCGTTACTCCTTGCTGGGTTCTAGGACAATGGAGCATAAAGGGAATCGAATCTGCTGACGTACTGGCTAGACAAGGTGTTACGCAGCTCTTCCATTGCATAAAGCCGGCTCGCTTCTGGAGAATTGGGTGAGGGTCGGAAAAGAAAAGTGATTGAACCAAAACTGTAGCCTTCTTAGTCCTTTGGGCGTCACACAGTTTTTAGCAAAGTTAACTTAATGACAAGTTAAGAAGCAGGCGAGATTTCCGAGTGTTTTACATTTAAAATGCACACGGCAGGAAAAGAAAGAAAGAAAGAAAACAAATTAAAAAAATCAAACTCTCTTTAAAACTTTTATGAATAAAGATAAAAAATATGAAAGCGCAAGTTACCATGCAACGAAACAGAATGGCAAATGTTTCACTTTCGTAAATAAATGAGAATGGGCGAAGTTTTCACGTTTTACTCTCAAAAAATGCTCCCGCGCTTTTGGGAAAACCGGTTTTCATTAAATATATAGTTGCTGTAAATGGAAACATGTTGTTGCTGTAATCCTATGATATTGGAACAGCACGAGTTTCTGTTTACATTCGTTTTGCTATGAAGAGATTAAGTGGGAGAACTCATGCTGGATTCTCTGATTTTTTCGGGAAAAATGAGAATTTTATTTGAGAGGAACTTTACATCTCCTTTCAGCATCTGGGACAAAGAGAAATTTATCTTTTTCTTAAAAATGGGAGGTAGTGTGACCCGAGGCACATTATTATGAATAGGTTGAAAGGATTTTGAGGGATTTAATAAGATTTTGTCGTTCGGGTAATCCTACGTTCTCTCGATTTTTGTTTTTAACTTGTTGTCTCACAATCAGTTGCACTACAATAGTACATAGACAAGTTCTTTTCCCCCAATTCATGCAAAAGACGAAAGTATATGAAATTACTTGTTTCATTCTAAAAAACACCAAAATATTTTCAATTTTGCTCTACTGCTTCTTAACTTGTCATTAAGTTAACTTTGGTTTTTATTGAGCTACGAAACTATGGATGATCACCAGAACAAAAGTAAATGCCGCACTTTTCAATTTATCTTATTTATAACTTATTCATTAGATATATGTATGTGCTTTTGTGTGACCTTGCCATCAATAATACATTTCAATTCATGCGCAAGAAACACATTATTCTTTCGTTCGTCCAAACAGGTTTCCAGAGATTTCTTTTCTTCGTCCAGACGGGTTTCCATAGACTTCTTCTGCTCATCTAACCGGGATTCCAGAGAATTCTTTTGTTCGTCCATAGATTTCTTCTGTTCCTTAAGAGCATTCTTTTGTTTATCCAAACGGGTTTCCATAAATCTCTTTTGGTTCTCAAGAGAATTGCCTGTTTCCTCAAAGCATTTTTCATCTGCAGAGCTAATGAAAGCTCCAATTTACTCATTAAAGTGCCCAAAATTTGTTCCATGTTCATCACAGACTTTTCTTCAGCTTCAGTTTCTTCCAAGTTATCTTCGAAAACAAATGTCTCAGGATTCTGTCCTTCTTCTATCAAAGCTTGTCTCAGTCGCTCGACGAGAACATTCTTTGCACCTGTCGTTTGTAAGGACCGGTTCCCTAACTCCACTTTCAAATCCTGTATCCGAAGCTCCTCCAGTTTGCGCCCCATTACTTTAATAATTCTCTTACAGATGAATATAAATTATTTTCCAGAACTTTCACAATTTAACACAATTTCTCAAAATTAATCACACTTTGAATTTTTAAGTCAACTGCCACCACTTTATTTCGCGAATTTATTTCACTTCTGACACCAGTTGTTGCGAGCGTGGCCTTTGGTTCGTTATTTAAAACACAATATTAAATTTTTAATATACAAGTTCTTTATTCCACTTCTAATCTTATAAATTTCACAATCCTTCAATTAATCAACTCAACTTTAAATAGCGCTAATACTATACTTTCAATTATCGCAATCCAATTACAACACTTTCGCTTCTTTATTACTTTCGCTTGTTAACACTGCAACGTCTAAGACAAGACTTTTTTTGTGACAACTGTTATATTTATACCCTAGAAACTCTCCAGATTATTCTGGAGTGTTCTATTCCAGAAGTTTCTTGACAATTCTATTCATTCTATTCCTGAACCTTCCTGAAGTTGTTTACTCTCCATTGCCAGTAGATGTCACCAGTTGTCTCTTTCTATTGCACACGTAACAATACGTTCAAACGTAAATCAGTTGTTAATAAGTTTCATATATTATCTGCACGAATGCATAAAAGTTTCTTTTAAATCTTAAGCAATTTTCTCTCCGGCTGTAGAAAAACGAAACAAGTGACTCTTCTATGTCAACTCTCCCCACCAGCACGGCGAGAAATTAAACAATATATAAGTAGATATGGAAGATGTGAAATTAAAGGCGAAATGAAGCAAAAATTTATGGTAATATTAGACAATGTGTTTCATGAGATAAAAATTAATATCAAAAACGAAAATATTTTAGTTCAATGTAAGTACAAGTATCGAAACTAGGTAGGTATCACTTTTTTACATTTTGAAAGTCGTACCAAAATTACTAGATTATATAGTTGACTCTAAGCTTAGTTCTGTAGTTAAGGAATATATAGTCCCTAAGCAACATGGCTTTATTACGGGGAGGTCATGTGTAACTAATCTTACATTATTTTCGAACTATACTACAAGTGCTTTTGTAGATCTTGTTCAAGTGGATACTATTTATATAGATTTCTCGAAGGCATTTGATAAGATCAGCATTTCTTCTCATTCATAAATTGAAAAATATAGGCTTTCACTCCTCTTTTTTAAGCCGAATTGTTTCCTATTTATATAACCGCAAACAATATGTAAGGATTGGCAATATTATATCTGATGTAATAACGGTCACCTTGGGAGTTGCTCAGGGTAGTCATTTAGATCCTCTATTGTTTCTGCTTTTCATTAATGATATAGCAACTTGCTTTGTTTTTGCCAAATGCCTAATATTTGCGGATGATTTGAAACTATTCGTTAGAATAAACTCTCTAAACGATTGCTTACTACTGCAGAATGATCTCAACATACTTTTTAATTGGTGTTCTAAAAATTAATTACATCTTAATGTATTTTCATTATGTATTTACATCTTAATTATATTCATTATTAAATTAATCATGCTATAGTTTCTCGAACAAATTATATTAAGGACTTAGGTGTTATTTTTGACACTAAATTGGTGTTTACCCCGCACATTAACACTATTATCATTATATCAAGACATTGTTTAGGTTTCCTTAAGCGGAACTCCAAAGACTTTCATAACATTCAGACCTCCAAGACATTATACTTTTCGACCGTGAGATTCATTCTTGAATATGCATCATTTTTTGGTGTCCATATTATAACCACTTATAACGTACATATTGATCGTATTGAATGCATTCAAAAAGCATTTACTAGATTTGTTCTACGGAAAATAAATTACCGAAATGACGACTTACCATCATACACTGTGAGATGTAAACTGCTTGATCTGTCTAGTCTGAAAGTTCGTCGCGAAATTTCCTGTGCTTTATTTGTCAAAGATATACTTTCGTTTAAAATAAAATCGTTCGAATTGCTTTTATTAATTAATACATATATATGCTCCTGTAAGACCGATACTTTCAAGGGATTTGTTGTATGCTCCTCAGCCAGAGCTGGGCAATACTTAAGTAAAAAAATACTTAAGTACTACTTACATAAAGTACATTTTCGTTACTGAAGACTTATTACTCAATACTTTTGAAATGCCTCTACTTAGTACTTGAACATAAGTACTAGCGTCTATTTACTTGTACTTAAGACTTAGTTTTGTACTTAAGTACCAAGATTTTTACTTAAGTATTTCTGAGTCTATTAAGTACCTACAAATATCTAACTCTTTGTAGAAAAGAAAACACAATCGCTTGGCGAACTACTTTTTTGTTGAGTTTTAAAGCACGTAAGGAACTGTCAAAGCATGTGTCGCACTCACGCATCAAGGCAGAACCTTAGACAAACTAATAACATACAAACAAGACTGGGCAAGTTGAACAAAAACCAGTAACGTCTCGTCGTATATAAAATCGACGATGCTTCAACTTGATGACATAACCACTGACATGTATAATATGGACTGGCTGCATTCATAGAAATACACTGCAGAAAGTGAGCTCACTTCTATGTACATATATTGCTGACTTTCGGTCTGAGCACCAAGTACCAACTGAGAGGGAACTGAAAACAACAAAGAAATTAGTGGATTCGTCGGGATTCGTCGAAATAGATGATTTTAAATTAATCATTTAGGGATATTACTGCGATGATAACTGTTTTACCAAAGACAATATATTCATTAGATACGCAGAAGTAGTTCTAAATGTTTTATTAAAATCATTTTTCGAGCTTTTCACCTTCCCACCAATGATTTTTTCAATGTTGCTACCGACGCGACGTAAGAACTCTTTTTGACACAAGCAATTGTGCCCACGTGAAATAGAAAAGTAAGCAGTCCATATTATATTCGTAAGTGGAAATAACCAAGGATAAGCAAGCAATGCCTCGCTCCAATATAAAATCAACGATGCCTCGACCTGATGTAGGCAAGGCGTCAATTTTTTCTTAGAAATTTACTGGAAATTTTTTCCTTAGAATTGTTATGTATTCTTGGAGACGACAAGGGGTGCTTGGACGGACCTCTAATAGTTTTTAGGAGTGTAGCAATGAGAAGTGAAAGTTTTACCCTACCTGCAGCGCCGAAAACTATAAAAAACTATAAATGGTAGCCACTGGTTACTATACATATTATAGTTTTCAAAAGGTATTTATTTATTAATACATATATATTAACTGCACTCGATAAACTTCATTATATTACTGGCAACGTACAAAGATTCTGAAAAACTACTTTAAAAAGTACTCAGTACTTTTTATAGACTTAGTACTTAGTTACAAGTACTTTTCATACATGCGGTACTTGTACTTACGCTGAAGTACTCAGGCCCTCGGTACTTGTACTTAAGTACTTGCCCAGTTCTGTCTCAGCATAGAACCAATTATGGCTATCATGAACCAATATCTAATTGCGTATTTAATTACAATTCTTTCTCATCACTTGTAGATATTTGTATGTCTATAGAGAAAAATTTAAAAGCATAATTTTCGAAATTGCTTTACAAAATTATTAGTTCTTCTATGATAATTAATTTTATTTGATAAAAGTAAATTATTAGGGCAATAATGAACAATTTTTGTTTACGGAAATGCTATGCAAGTCTGTAGGATTATTATATTCGGTAAATTGATTCAGTTAGTGATGTAAATGAGGTCGGAAATTTATAGCAAGACTGTTGTTGCTGGGTTATTTCCAGTACAGTACTTACTAATATATTTCAATTGAACTTAGGCCATACCTGGTACACTTGGCATAACAAAAACGCTACCTTTCTTGCGAAGGAAACTGACATCAATTTTTTCTTTAACGTCTAAATCTCCAATCGCTTTACTGATATAAAAATGTCCTTTCCTCTTCCATTTAATTTCAGAAGCAGGTAATCACTTTTCTTTGGCGTTTTATTATAATTAAAAATCCTTTCTTTCTCTAATTCAAACATTTCGGAATCCATTTCTAGGTCTAGATGTACGGTATCCTAGTGCAAGGTGCGCTTTTTACTTTCTTTGGGAATTTTTTCTTTTTCTGTTGCAGATTGTCTTGACAATTTCCTCCTTTTCTGGAATATCCGTCGCTATTAAAGTTTTTCCAGGCTTTCTAGCTTTTTCTAGCTCTATTCTTTAGAAAGCCTCTATAACACTAGGGCTCATAAATGTCGCTGATGTAAACACAACTTGTTCAGTTGCTTCAGGCTCTTTGTTACGGTACCAGTCTTTTCTTTTTTTACCTATCGCTGTAGAGTGCAAAAGGATAACTCGAACTCAACGGCTGTTCCCCATGGTCTATTGGTAGTTTTTCTTTTATAAACACTATGCCTTATTTCTAGAATAATGGGGAAAAGCAATAATTTATAGTGGATGGAATTAAAAGTGAAATGTGGGTAGAAATGAAACAGTATTTCATTTCTGGCCAACCCCAGACTGTTTCATTTCTACATTTTTACAAAATTGTCAAAGAGAAAAAGAAAAACAATATGTATGAAGAGATATATAGTACATGGATCTTTTTGGTAACATAGCAAACTACACCTACAACTCAGAAGTAGCATACTAACATTTTGATTCCAAAAAATGGCTCATGTCCGCAAAAGATGCCCAACAATTAAAATGATTTCTATAAATTTCAATGATGCCTTACTTATCGACTATTACACCACAAGCTAAAAAGGATACATGCTTCGTGCTTTAGACTTAAGTTGAAGTTTTCAAAAACAAGTCCAACCGTAAAGACTTTGTGTGCAGTTTACATCTCCATAATCCCATCATGGCTACTCTTCAATTTTGTTAAACAAATGGAACATGAAGGACCAGAGGAAGAAACTTATTACTTAACCAAACAAATATAGATCGATACTTTAGCTCAATCCTTTTCCTATGCTGAAAGTTACATATCCGAAGCTGTCATCATCATACATATAGTATATGTATGTATATATGTATTCAGAATATATTAAATAAGATGGAAAATCCTTGTCAGCTCTATATTCTGGCGACTTTTCTAATGAAGATCTTCAGTGTGGTAAATACAGTGCATTTCCTATGATAAACATATTTTTAAAATACTTACAAAAGGTGTGGCTGCGATTTTTAGACTAGTAAATAATTCCAAACAAAATGTCTTTTAATTACAATACAAGCGCTAGTCACGTGAATCTTGAAGTCACGTGAAGGCAGCACATGGCTAAGTATTTCAATTGAATTTTCTTTCTTTGGAACTTTTCCCATCTAACTGTATCAATTTCCACTCTGATTGTTATTATTATTTCAATTTATATTTGTAGATTTGTTTTACGCACCTCTATGAAACAAATTTGCAGAGTTCAAAGTAAGTTCTTATAATAAAAGCTCAAAAGTAAGTATAACGTAAAAATATGTTTTAAATTTAAAGTCTTTCCATTTCCAACGTCATATTGATTATTACATCATAAAATGAAATGAAATGCTCTTTTATATAATATTGTGTGTTTGGTAAAATACAATGGATTACGTAAATTACTTTAGCGAAAAATAGATGCAGCATTGTTTTATAGTAAATATAATAAATGCAACATACTCTTCATTATATGCTTAATTTACATGAGAACTTAAGACTCTCACATGGACCCGCCTGACTATTCAAGTTTTGATATAAAAAGATATGCATATTCGGACCTGTTGTATCTAAGAGGTGTATCATCAAATAAAACAATTGAAAAATTATAATTGGTCTAAGAGCAATAATAGTATACCCTAGATGAAAATAAAATTTAAATAAAATGAAAACTCAAAGTTTTGTACGGCAATACCAAGAAGGTGTTCCCCGATTTACAAAATGTGTACAAAATGTCAGCTCTCTACGTCGACGCGTTCTTAGGTAGTATCATTGAATAAATAACTAATAAAGAAACGGCATATCGGGTGAAAACGTATGCATCTCGGCGAAATGGATTAGTGTGCTGTGTTTGTATGCACTTGGCGTTGCCATGACGTTTCCTTTGTATGACTGGAATAATTTATCTACCAATGACAATTCAATTGTAAACAAATAAACCGGCAGTGGTAAAATGTTAAATCTTTTGCCATGGCTCTTTATTTTTACAGATATTTCACTTTTATTTTATTTTAAACACAATAATTAATTAGTAAAGCTATTAAGCTTACTTGAAGAATGCTTTTCCACGACAATAACGCCGTTTGTTCTTGCAGCACAGCACTGCGCACTTCATTACTGTTTTTTAAAACTCCGGAGTCTCTATTACACAAAATGTCGTTCACAAAAGAAATATTCCGCACTTATTTCACACTACTATTCATAAAAATCACGTTTAATTACTTATTTTTCACAATATCCCGAACTCAAAACCGAAACTTATTTTCAAATAATATGAAATGTCAGAATGTTGAACTGACACAAAATATCAACGACGCCCTCTTGTCATTTCTCCCCCCCCGACCATAGGTCACACTGTCATTGAAATACTTCAACACGTACACTGTATTCGCACGATACCCCGCTTCCTTATTAGTTATTTATTCAATGGGTAGTATCGAAATATATAGTGAAAAATGAAATTTTTGTATGTCAACCCCACGAAGGAGATATCAGATTTGTCCCAGATTCTCTCTAGTAGTCAGTGTAAAATGTGTATGCAACACTCAAAAATTCACTAGTTAGGCATGTGCAAGGGTGCACAGGTGCTGTACCTCTAGCGATCAGCCGGGAGGGGTGGTTCTTTGTACTTCGCACTCAACCAGTACTCATGAAAAGCTGTGCAACAAATACAATTTACTATGAATATCCTGAAAATTAACAGCACATTATAGGTACTCATTACCTTTTTCTCAAACACTAACACCTCAATTGAAATCAGTTAAAGGCGGGGATCTATGATGTAATGAGGATCTCAACGTTATTATATGCATGCCCCAACACGCTACGACTCTCCTTATAACTGAAACATCCCCCTGAAACACAATAACACCACTATATCAATAATTTATATTTAACAAACAAACAAAATTATTCAATCGGAATCAAACAATTCGGTCTGTCAAACACCGATCATTGCTGATTGTGTCATGCTTTAAAGTTTCCTTTTCCTTCATCAGGAAATGATCACCAGAAACTGTTTACTAGGAATCGTTCACCAGGAATGGCCGGAAAGCCCCAAAATCCAACCTTTCTGACAAACAAAATACCTGAGCAAACTTTTATTTCACCAGGAATCGTTCGTCAGTAATCGCGGGAATACCCAAAATCCAAAAATCTAAACTTTTGGACAAGCAAAATTCCTTAGCGTCCCCTTACTTCAACAGATATAGTAGTTACAACCTCCTTCCATCGCGGTTTTTTAACCTCGTCCTTGCCAAAAATTAAGATTAACTACAACCAACCTGCTTCTTCTCAATTTCGCAATTTCTTGCCAAATTATCCACAGAACAACTAGTTTTAAGCTTAATTTCGAAATTCCCGCACTAGTATTGGATTAACATTACCTCATTACCAAACATCCCAACATCAACGCATATTCTACATGTAGTCGCAATGCACTCGTTGAACCAAGTTTAACTCTTGCCAAAAAAGTTGGCCCAGTTAAGGGTAACGGCTTCATTAGAAACAGAATTAAAATTGATTGAAAAATTCGATGTTATACAAACAGAGATCAAAATAAAGTTTCAAATAATCTGCAATCTTTACTACACAGACAAAAAAAGTAGCACCAAGGCAATTCGTTACACTACATTCAGCGTAGAAATCAAATTAGCTGAATTTGCTATATTTCAAATGTGTGTTGATCGAAAATACCACCATTAAACAAAACAAATTGCAATCCTCCACATAACTTAGGTCCAAATTATCTATCGACATTAAATAGACTTTCGTATTACTGATCAGCATCATAAATGCTGTAATGTTTGATCAACTACCAAGTTTTGTTTATCAAATACACAATAAAATTTCTTTCACCCCTCAGTTGAAGGTTGTAGAATATATAGGTAGGAACGAAAATGTTGGCAGTCATCGAACGGTTGCTCATTGAACAAGTGAGCATGGCAAAATGTGCATTAAAAAAGATGTAACAAGCGAAGAAAAACAAAAAAAAAATACCAATGCAAAAAGGCCACTATTTTTAAGCTATTAGAAATATGAAGAAATCTTTTAGTTGCTGAACACAGTCAACCATATTAAAATGTTACATGCTTTTCAAATTTAAAGCCTCTTTCTGCTAAAAAGTTTCAAATCCCAAAATGTCATCATACTCAATGTGTTGTGTATACGGCAGATCTTTATCCAAAACAGGCATTTGAATCTAGAGTAATTAGCAATATATGGTCAGTATGTATTTTGCTTGTTAAATACGTATTTCATGATTTACTTTGCCTTTCGATAATTAATATTGACTTAATGAGAAATCCGCTTGTACGTGTAAACACAAACTACATACATATAATATTTATGTACATATTATCATATTAAGAGAATATTCTGATAGCTGCACCAATGGAGCAAAACGTTAATTGAAATGTATAAAACTGCTGCAAATTCTTGCTATTAGTCATTTACGTTAATCTAACTAGTTTAGGTAGAGTACAGCAGATCCCGTCCATAAATGCTTCAACCATCAAAGCAATATCTTTCTAGAAAATTTATCGATTATCAACCCCGTACGAGCCACGTCCTAGGACGATGGGTAGTCACGACTTTTACATAGATTTACATTTGTTATGTAGAAAACAAAAAAATGGTGTGTGTCAACGATTGCATAGAGTATAAAATTTATAGTTGTATGAAAAACGTTAGTTTCTAGTCTTGACTCGTCAAGATGATGTGCCACTGATGTGTCCAGCTAATTTTCCTTCTGCCTGGCTTTGTAAATCATGCTGTTCATACAACTTGTATATTCAATTTCCGGCATCACTAGTACAATCTACAATACGTTGCGGTATGTGAACGTGAACGACAGCAGGATACACAGATGTACCTCATGCAGGTCTTAAAATGCACATTTAAGTTTGTTTTAAGTCGAGCTTATGTCACTTAAAAACTTTTCCCCTATTATTACTATGCGTTTTTCTAAAATATATCAAAGAGTTAACAGTTGGGATTAATAAAAAATCTTAAAAATATTAAAAATAATTGATATATATTCAGCATAAAAAAAAAACAAATGAAAACTTTATCCTCCATGTAATGTAGATATAAAAAGCACTTCATCGTTGGGTTGTAATTCATACTCCAGTTCACCCTATAAATAGTAAAGATTCTTCAAATAATCGAATTCTTTTTACATATTTAAAAATGTCTAATTACATACCATTAATTCCCAATCAGAGTCATTAATTAGCACTAATATTCCTGGGCGCCTAAAAAGTTTTTTAAAAAATTTAAGAATATTATGCGACCGAGTGTTTTAAAATGTTTACGTACACGGTCCCATTTTGTAGAAAGAGTTCTGGTCGATCATTTAAAATATTTTCTTTCATCCAAACCAACAAATCCTTAATAATCCCTAATGATGTAAAATTATCGTTAGTTCGTATGTTTCACTTAATTATGTTTAAAAACGGTTACATTTTTTAGCGCCATCTAATGCAATAGTACGTTTTTTGATATTATCAAATAATAGTTCTGCTCCTCCTCTAAAATATTTTTAAAATTAATATAAAGATTTTTTCATTTAATAAATATTCTCACCCAAATAGCAAATTAAGTTTTAATTCGTTTTCCAACATTTTGCCAATTTACCATATGTTTTTGGAATGAAAAATGACATCGATAACTGTCAGTGCAGCATGTGACACTACACTTACCACCGCAGCCCACCGCACAAGGCGCTGCTATCATATAATACTTTCGTTAAAACTTACAATTTAACGAAAATAATGATGTTTCTTTTGACAGATCTAAATCTCATCTGCGTGCTGCTATTGTACAACTCAATAACCAAAGTATTTACAGTAAAATATCTAAATACAACAAAATTTCTAAAAATATTAAAAGAAACTTTAATATAAATGTTGGGACAAAGAACTTTGTGTATGTGTGCTAGACTGTCATCAAGCCATTTTGGAAAAAAATTCCCAAGACTGAAGACAAATCATCCAGGTCTATTATTATCTTCCCATTGGAGAACAATTAGCACCCGTGAAGATCATGGAAAAGACAAACAGAATCAAGACGAAACTCGTATCTATTATGGTTCTTTAACGCCCCGAATGAAGGCAGTAAAGATATTTTCATTGACGACAAGTATAAGTGGGATTATAGCTCAACCAGTTCTAATTGAGCAAGGATCCAAAATGGGAGGTACAGCTTTGGCAGTATTCTTCTGTGGCTTCGTGGGATTTTTCACATTTGTTACTCCATTTCTATTACATGTAATAACAAAGAAATATGTGACAGAAATTCATTATGATAACAGCAAAGAAGAGTATACAGCTACGACGCTATCATTATTTCTGCAAAAGGTTAAGGTATGACTAGCTTATCATATTCATGATTTTGTAATTTTGCTAATTATATAAATTACGCTTTTCAGACAAAATTTACAGTGAATGATGTTAAAGTGCCCGACGTACCCGGGATGTTCACATCAATCGTTGCAAAAGGAACACCACTATTTCTAGATCCTTCTCAATTTACGGATACGGAGCATTACGTAAAAATTATGGGCTATGACAAGCCTATAGATTTTAAACTGAATTTGAATGATGAAAGTAGTAACAATCCGAACGATACACATGTAAAGAAATGAAGGCAGCTTTTAGTTGCAATTGTTAAGATTTTGCAATAAATATCGTTAGAAATATTAATGTTCATATGTAAATCGAAGGGGAACATGAAAAGATTTATTACCAGTGCGCATATAGAACAATGTCAATGACATTCTTACTTGGATAATATGCTAATGTAGCTCTGAATTTCTGAGAATGCGGTTGACAATTTTTAAAGTCAAAATATGTAGCAAATATATGTTATGAGACCTAAATATAACCACTTTTAACATTGTATTAATTGCCGGAAGTCAAATTGCTTGCTGGTGGTCTTGAATCTACTCATATCCCATCAGATCAAGTGGCTATGGTTCTGGTGGTGGTAGTTCTAATTTACGATCTTACAATAATTCAAAAGTGACTTTGTAATTCCGGTTAGATGGCGCGACACATCTGTATGATTTTTGGGAAATAAATCGAGATATACTTCTTAAAACAAATATTTGATTCCTAATTACCGCAGGTGAAGGCAACATCAAGTCAGAATTTCATTTCAAGAAATCATTTCAGCCAATCAATTCAAATCCTGTAATTTTCTTTTCATTCCACGATTTTAGTCTGCAAATGTTATCTTAAAACACATTTCTGAGTGATTTAGCTATCTATCTGAAATATAAGCCAATCCAAAATAATTTTTCTGCAGATTTCTTCAAATATTCCATGAGCTCTTTCTCTTTAAAAACTTGTGCCAAAGTCTAGTTTGATGAATACCGGAAACTTTTAAATCTTTTTAATAAAGTTGTTCAATTTAAGTCATATTGCAGTCCAAATGATCTTATACTTTCAGCTTTATTTTTAGTACCTATCTCTTAAATTTTAATAGCATTTTTATAATTTTTTCGCTAATCTAACAAACTGATTGTTTTGTAGTTTTTGACCATAATTCGAAATAGATACGGCTATGTTAGTTAATGAAGACCACATAGGGCAAGATAGATATAAAGTACAATGGGTCACTTTTGACCCAAACCCAATGTAAAATCTACTTGGTTTAAAAATGTCAAATGTGCACCATAGCTTTACGTGGCCAGCAGAGTTGCTAGAATTCCAAATTAAAAATTGCCCGCGTTCATAGCACACATTAGTAAATATCTTTTCTAAGACACTACAAAATGTAAGCTTTTCACCCTAATGAACAATTGTCCTGAAATCTTCATGAGCAAAATGAAAAAAAATGAATAAGTTTCGGTAGATGATCCATCTATACATCAATCCTGCAAAGTGTCTTTCGTCATTCTACAAACTGATATTAGAAGCAGATTGCTGTAAAGAATTACAGTAGATCGTAAAAAAACCTTAAATGCATTAATTCTATTTGAAAATCAACATTCAGTTAAAAAATCTTTATTATACAATATAAAAAAACATAAAACATCTTTATTTCAAACATAGAAACATAAATAAAAACAAGTAAGAAAGCTAAAATTGACGATACTCTAGATCAGGCGAGTTGAAACAGCGGCCCAGGACGGCTTTGAATGCGGCGCAACAAAACTCATATACTTAAAAACTTTCTCAATTAAATTTATCTCTTTATCTATACAACATTGCCATGGGAGTAGTTACTTCTCAACATAATAAATGGACCTTTATGCAATGTGACCGAAGAAAGTTTACTTAGTCAAATTGCGACCGAAGAAAAGTGCAGACGTTATGTGTGTTGTAGCTGAACCTGCTTAATTTTCAGGGAATTTCTTCCAGTTTTCAGATTGCAATTTGAAAAGGCATTACACACAAAAACATGCTGCGAAATACATGTAATGCGTTTCAAGAAATTTGTCATAAAGGCAAACTAGCTGAACTGAAAAACAGCTTATCATCTCAACGAAATTTTTTTTTTTAAAGTAACAACTCAAACTGATTCCATCGTAAAAATCTGTTATGTGGTCGCAAACCTGATAGCAAAAAAAATCAAAACCATATTCTGATGGTGGGTGTATTAAGTAATGTATGGAAATTGCCCTGATAAGAAAGCGCATTTTTCTAAAATCACCAGCTCACCAGACTATAGCTAGGCGAATTGTTGAAACAGGAAAATCTATTTAAGATAAGTTTGGGTGAAAGTACTAATACAGCGAATTGGCAATTTTGATTAGAGGTATTGGTGCCGAACGTGCCGAATATAATATCACTGAGGAAAACAGATTTGGCTCATTAAATGAGCTAAATATGCGTCTTCAAGGTGAAAAACAACTCATAGATACTATGCTTAAAACTATAACAGCTTTCAAAACGAAGTTGAAACTATGGCAGTTACAAAGTCAAGCAAATAATTTTAAGCATTTTGAAACGCTAAACACTGTCTTGTAAGTAACGAAAAATGTGTAAACTTGCGTTTCGATTTGATACAGGAATTTGAGAAATGATTTCAAGATTTCCGAAAAAATCATCAATTACAACATAAACAATGCCTCAAAATTTTCAAATGGAATGCATAGAGCTGCAATCTGACATCCAACTTAAAGAAAAATTTAATTATTTCTCTTTGCTGAACTTTCTATATTTTTTGTTCATCAGCTATCTTTAAGGAAAGAATATTTTATGTGTGGCCAAATATAGCACGTCTTCTTCCAATGTGGCCGAGGGAAGCTGAAAAGTTGGACACTCCTGTTCTAGATGAATGCTCGTGTATATTTTCGCACCCCTATTTTCAACCCCTTTACGCAAGTTTCATTATTAAAAAGATTTTTCGCATCTTTTCTAGAATGGTCGGTTGGACATTAAAAATGACCAATTTCATAGGATTTCTTTTTCTGAAGAACCTTTTAGTACAATAAAAACGTTCAGAAGTTATCGTTTTCACAGTATACGTAGAAGACATAAATTTTTGCATGGCAAGAACATGAAGGGGTTCACTGGATTTAGACGCTTTTTGAAATTATATTTTTACTGTCCTTAGGAAAATGCCGTGCACCGCTAAATATAGTTCTATGCACCAAAAGGGTTCACTAATTTCATTAAAAGTGCTTTGGTCTCCTTCAACGTTCAGAAAATATTTCCTTAAAATTGACAAACAAAATTGAATTTTCCTACGCACTTTCCAACTAGAAAAGCTTTAAGAGCTTAGAGCATGCGGAGCGCACTACTTTCTTATGTTGAAAAGTAGACAGCGTGACCACTGCGTTTATGGATACCTTGAACGAGACTTCTTTGCTTGTGCTCCCGATTTAATTAGTTAAATTAAAATTTAAAAATGGTCATGAATTGTTGTGTACCCCAGTGCTCTAACAAATTCGATAGAAACAAGTACGTCAAATTTCATGTATTTGCTAAGGACCAAAAACTTAAATCTGAATTGATTTATAAGTAGTTAAAGTTAGGAAAGAAACCGTCCAAGATATTTCGCGTTTGCAGTGCAGCGCCTATAATATAACATCCTTACGTAAGCAGATATATTTATGCGTAAAGTAATAATTTTCATTGCATAGGAGAGTTCAAAGTTTTATCGAAGTCAGCTGTACCTTCGAAAAACTTGCCATTAACAAAGCTACAATATCATTGCAACAAGAACGCTAATAAAGTGGCAAAAGGGCTGTTTAACTTAAACAGAGCCCGTTTAGACCGTGCCATTTAGAGCTAGTTTTACGTAAGTCGACTTATGTAGAACTAATATGAAGTGGTGTAAATAAACATGCCGCATTACGAAAAACTAGTCATCCGGTATTGATCTACAAATTTAGTATTAAACGTAGAAATAAATCTGTCATAAGGTATTGTTTACAAACTTGAATGTGTTATATTCATAATAAAAATGAGTGGAATTAAGAAGGAAAAAAGTGCGACTGGTCAGAGGAAGGGACAAATTCTTTTATAGACTTTTGACTTATTGAAGAAAGTATTCCGTCCGTAATGGATGGTAAAAAAATTAGAAATTTGGAAAATTTAATTTTTTTTCTTATGCTCTATTCTCTTGTGCACACCGCATGCAAAATTAAAATATTATTTCTCATTTTTCTCATGAAGATGTAGGCAGATCTGACAAATTTGACGACTGTCACAGCTTTAATACGAGGGGACTAAACTGCAGCCGGATTAGTTTCCTACGTAAGGCGACTTCCGTAAAACTAGTCCTAAATAGCTGCGGTCTAAGCATACTCACACAGAGCAGTATTAAAAATAAGAACCAAAGTAAGTTGACGAAATTACTAAGTTGTTTGTACGATTAATTTTTAAGATTCATTTTCCTTGGAGAGTTCAAGAAGAAAACAATACCCGTGATGGTGAATGCTCCAGTTCAAATGAAATTGATTTACATAATAATTAAACCAGCTGATTAAGTTCTTATTCAAATATGTAATGGACACATATGGCACATCTGGGAATGGCTTGCAGCTATGAATAGGTAGATATAATAACAGAATTGTATGACTTCCGAGAAAATTCATGTTTTCGCCGCGTTGTAATCAGCAAAGATCTAGGGCCCATTGGTTTTGATGTTATCAGGTATGTGTATACCTTTTCGTCAATTCCCTTTTATTACCAGCAGTTTTTGCGCCATGGAAACAGAGTTTTTTTTAAAGTTGCTCCACATTTTCTTCCTTATTTTTAGTTTTTGAAATAATTATTGCAATATAAAGTAAATATTGCACAGATTTAATTGTTAAATAGAGCAAGCTGTCCTATAACCCCAATGGTGTTGCCTAGAAATCCAGTTGTCAGTTTTACAAGTATTTGCATGACCCATTGCACAAATTTGCTTATACATAGTAGTTGAAATGAGAGATGACAGTTTGTATTTAATATTTGATATATAGTAGCACTGTATGTACTTTTATAGAGGTCTACCCTATCAATAAAAACTAATTAGTTTTTAAAAGATAACTGAACTGTTTTTTTTTGTATTTTTTATACTTTTTGGTACTTAGTGAAAAATTGTGGGAATTTGCATAATCATAGCTCTGTATGTTTACTTTTGTGTAAAAATGTCTGAATAAAATTCGAGTAAAAACTTTCTTTCGTAGAGGGATAATACTAGATGATATTGAAAAAAGTTAACAGACAATTTGGAAATCCTTTCAACTGTCAAGTTATCTCTAGTCCGAGTCCGAGTCCGAGTGTAAAAACTTTGAAGCCTGGGTAAAAACTTTCGAGTAAATATACAAAACTAATCTGTGTGAAAAGTTTCCAGTAATTTTCAATTTCGAGGAAATTTTGATCTCAACAATCTCCCAACACTCAGTATGCTGCCTCTGCCGCACGAAATTTGTAAGCAGGGTGATTCTTCATTCCTGCCCCCATTTTTAATTAACGTTTTAGTATATCATCACCTGCAATTATCCTCTATCTTTCATAAAGCATAAGTAGGTACATCTAGTCTAGTTTAAAGAAAATACAACATGTGCGTACTTAACGTATATTTAATTAATATACTTCCACCAAATACAATATCGTGATTAATGTAATCAGCATTAATATAATTCAATTAATTTACATGTGCAACATGTCTCTTAAATATTACATTTTCCTATGTATAATAAATCTATTACACGTTCCTCTTTAAGAAGATTTAACACAATTAAGTTAACTGTCAATTATTAAGCAAAAGCCTCTTTATCTTGAAAATAAAAGCAGTTAGACATCGATCATGAGATTTTTTTTCTCAATATAAGAAATTGGTTTTGGTTTTCCTTTGTTCTTTTTTTTTTTAACAAGAGAATTATGTATAATAATAATGCTCAAAATATCGTAGCCATTTAACAAAAAATGTATTTTATTTAATATCAGTTTTTTTGCTTCCATAAAAAAACAAAACAAAAGATTGTGTTGAAATAGTGAAATTATTTTTTGCATTTTCATACTTTTTTGAAACTAGTACATAGACATTTCTAAATTTTGTATCCAAAATAATAAAATAATTTAATAATTCGTGAATCTTATCAATTAATTGTTTTTTATTTATTTTTTCAATATCAGGTTCATTTATGGTTTTACAGCTAGTATTGCAATTCATCTAACATTTAGGTATTTATTTGAACAATAGTTATTAGAAGTGGAACTGGGAAGTTGGTAGAGAGTTTTTAGTATCAAGAGTGTTTACGTAGATACAAACCGATGATATGATCAAATTTAAAGCAAATAAAAGTATGTTTTTCATAAATGCTTTCCGTATACCTAATCTTGCCATTTCTGCTGGGATATTACTACGGCACAATTATCTTCCTTTGAATCGGCATTCTCAAGAAGAAATTCCCTTTTGAGTTAGTGGACTATTATTTCTCACTTCACAGTAACAAGAGGATTGATCGTCGTGAAAACTATACAAGAATTACTTCTCAATGCATTTTGTTTAAAACCATTATAACACTCGTTCCAAAAGCCGCAGTGTTCCCATGTGTTCTAGCTCACCTAAATACTGTAGTAATAGTAAATTGTAATTGTCACTTGTAAGCGAAGAGTCATTGAGTTAACTGGTTAGAGAATTTGGTCTAAGAAAGAAATTGTACAAAGATTCATTAAAATCTTTTAGATCTATATAAAAGTTGTACAAGACGTTAAGTCTAATATTATTTTGCTTATATTGGCAATAATTGAAAGAAGTCAATGAAATCCACAATTAAAGATCGTGAATACGTGTTTTCTTTTCCTTCTGTGCAGTAGTGAATTCGCTATTAAATACGATGAAAGATAATTTTGTGGGACCATCAAACTCTACAAATTTGGGGGCTTAATCCAAATTAAAAATTCATTGAGTGTTGCAACTGAGTGGCGGAGCGCTGATTTGGTCCGAAATAGCGGGAAAATCAGCAAGAGAAGTTTGAGGTTAACGCGTGTACCAGTAATTGCGTATAAAACAAAGTTAACCTAATTACAAGTTAGGAAGCAGGCGAGATTTTCGAGTGTTTTACATTTAAAATGTACAAGGCAAGAAAAGGAAGAAAGAAAAAGAAATCGAAAAAAAATCAAACTCTCTTTAAAACTTTTATGAATAAAGATAAAAAATGTGAAAGCGCAAGTTGCATGCAACGAAACAGAATGGCAAATGTTTCATTTTCGTAAATAAATGAGAATGGGCGAATTTTTCACGTTTTACTCTCAAAAAATGCTCCCGCGCTTTTGTGAAAACCAGTTTTCATGAAATATTGACAAAGTTTTGGTCAAATGTTGTTGCTGTAAATGGAAACATGTTGTTCCTGTAATCCTATGATATTTGAACAGCACGTGTTTCTGTTTACATTCATTTTGCTATGAAGAGATTAAGTGGGAGAAGTCATGCTGGATTCTCTGATATTTTCGGGAAAAATGAGAATTTTATTTGAGAGGAATTTTACATCTCCTTTCAGTATCTGGGCCAAAATAGGTTGAAAGGATTTTGAGGGATTTAATAAGATTTTGTTTTTCTGGATAATCCTACGTTCTCTCGATTTTGTTTTTAACTCGTTGTCTCAGTTGCACTACAATAATGCATAGACAAGTTCTTTTCCCCCATTAATGCAAAAGACGAAAGTATATGAAATTACTTGTTTCATTCTAAAAAACACCAACAATTTTCCAATTTTGCTCTACTGCTTCTTACTTGTCATTAGGTTAACTTTGGTGTAAAGTTTCAGTACATTTTGTCGCCAGCACGGACGCAATCATTAAAGTAAGTTTCAATTAGCTCCAACATGTTCTGAAAAAAAAGTTGTGGGAAGGTAGCAGCAGTACAGTGCCGGACAAAATATTGTGAATAAGGACGCTGAAGAATTATCATCATAGCAATAACTGTTGTAATACATTCTCTATCACTTTTTTTTTTCAACATTTAAAATATATTCTATAATCTTTAAAATAAATATTTCAAATTGCGGAAAGTTAAAGTGATAAGGTTAAATACATCGTAGCAGATTCAGACATACTCAAAATGAGTTCAAACTTACAAGATCGTAAACGGGAAGTTAAGAGTAAAATTAAAATTGGTGAGATAGTCACTGTTAAAAGATAAGAGGCAATTGTTTCACGTAAATTTCGAATTTAAACAATTAAATTACAGTAAAAGTTACTAAATAAACTATAATTTAACATAGATGGTGTGTCTGAAATAGTTAAGGTTGTGAAGGGAGATAGACATATTGAAAAAGAATAATTGAGCAATTTCAAACTTGAGTAAAAAAGATTTAGAAAATGATCTTAGGTCGTATGGTTACGAGAAAGGTTAATAGAATATCTTGAGCTGGATTGCGTCACACACTTGAAAAGTGATATCAGAGTCGTCAATGCTCACCCAGGAACAAAATCCTCCACACTAATAGCTAGCAATGAACATAGTAGAGAAACAGATGTAAGATAAAATCATGTGGCCTCATTTGCACAAAAGGAATATTTTTCGTTTCGAGATATCGAAGAGAGTATTTCCCCATTCTCAGGGGATTCGACAAAGAAAGTGGATTCAGAATTTCGAAGATGTCAGTGTTATATGGTTAGAGTGATCATCAAAAGCTTGTATACGATAAAAAATTAATTACAAATTCAGCCAGACTCTTTATTAATTCTGCGAAGAACATTAGCAATTGTCCTGCGTTAATGACAGCACTTATTAGTGAGCTTAATACATCTGTAAGTAATGCTGAAGTTCATAACCAATTACGGAATGGCAGAAAGAAACACGATGAAATTCTACGAGATTATCTTTACCACATGTTGTAAATTGCTAACCAAGATGGACATCGACGGCGAATCTATTATATCATACATAATAGAGGCAAAATTAACAAGATTGTTTTAATTCAAACTTCGACAACAACGCAACTGAAAAAGCGGTTAAAAATATACGAAAAATTTAGAGGAAATTTAGAAGAAATATGATAACAAAGGAAAAGTTCAAGACCTGTTCATGGTGTGGTGATCTAAAGCATACAGCACAAACAGGACTCGACTTTACTTTAAATTATTACATGCAGATGCACAACACCTAACCGAAATATGTACTTCAGTTTGAAAATGTTGCTTTGTTCAGTACACTTTTTTGGGACCAGAAATTTACTTATAGCTAGAAGATAGGTTTAGTGCTAAGAAACCGTATAGTTGTTTTGGTATCTTAATACCTACTACATATTGTATGTAGACATATTAAAAATTCTTATAAAAAAAAGTACGAAGCGCAAATTTCTTAGAAATAATTGTGTAGCTTATTACAATGGCAATAACTTTAAAACTCTTGATACTATAAAACTCCCTCTTATTATATTTAGAATTTTTGATAGATGCTAAAGAAAAGAGCCCCAAAGTGCTACAAACTCTTTTAAAATTTTTTTCCAATTTTTACAAAAGAAAAACAGATTTTGTTTCAGTAAAAAAATAAGTTCTTCAACTAATGGCATAGAAAACAAAAACACCATGACCTTCGAAGCGTTTTTCTTAATTTGCGGAAAGTATTGATTGTCTCCTTGTTTTGTAGTTTGTTGTTTAACATTAATTACATTTTCATAAATTTTAATGTAAAAGATATTATCACTTAGTATAATGAAATATTTCTTGTTTTGATATTTTATTCTAGCTAATATTTCTACATGAGTTTCCACTACATGTGGCAGCTTAAAATTTAGCTATTGTGCAAAGAATATAGTTACATAGTTTAAAATTCTCCATTAGTTGAAAAACGAAAATGGGTAAAGTAATTGAAGTGGTGGCCAGTTTTTTTTTTTTAATTTATGAGGAATATGAAGAATTATTTTTAGTTGTTATTTTTTTTTTCTATTTTAAACATTCGCGATTTTTCAACTCTGTGCTACTCTATCATAAGTATAATATTAATGAGAATAGACTGAGTAGGTATATCTACTGTCGCCTAAGAAATGGTATACGTTACTAACTACTACATCCAAAGAAGCAGCGTGTCGAAATCTTTTACGCGTCCATTATTCAATATCAATTTGTACACAAATTTATTGCAAAAATTAACTATTAAACAAAAAGTTAAAATATAAAATTATAACAAGCAAAAATATCTAGATAAATAACTTTTAAGCAGGACGAAAAAATGGCTTTTAGTTGCAGATACTAAACAAGAATTTGATCGTTACCAGATTTATTTAAATTTCACCGGATGCCACAAAGGTGGTACGATTTACATGAATGTGTGTAGCGAAAATCAAAACTTGAGTTGAGACTAAAATCTGACATTAATGAAATCGGTCGAAACTATTGCGTACAAGCAAATCTGACGACTTTGCTATCTAAAGTCTGCATAAAAGTCGTTGCCTGTGAAAGCAAAAGTTAACATCCGATTTTGTCAAGGCTGTGCTACGGCATCATAGAGTATCCCCTGAGCTTTGGCAACATAATAAAAAAATCTAGAGCAAAATGGTAAGATTTGCTTGTACGAAGTAGTTTAAGCCGATTTCACTCATGCCAGACTTTAGTTTCAACTAAAGTTCCGACTTTCGCTATACATCCTCATACAACCACTCTTCGTACGATTTACTTGAGGGTGTGTAGCAGCTCTTTTATAGGTCCAATATAAAAACTGAAAAGTATTGCTCAAATTTTTAGAAAACTACTATGCGGCGCGTTACTCCTCAATGGTAGACCTTTGGTCTGATTGATGTGGAAAACACTTAAAAAATAAAGTAGGTATTTGTGTTAAAAAAAAAATTCACGTAATTTTTAGTTTTCTTTGCCGGTTGGAAATTTTATTTTATTTTTTTAATTGCTGCGGCTTTCCTTTACATCGCCGTTTAGATTTGCAGTTATTTCGAATTTTTAATTTGCATATTTGGCAATCGAAGAAAGAAGAAGTATTGTTTTGAACTCGGCCATTTTGTACTATTTCCTCTTGAAACAAAGCTGTAGTCATGATATTCACCTCCTTATCTTTGTTATGTTGCATTACTTACAGCAATATGTTGGAACTACTGACTTATAACAATGGATTGGGCGTATTGCCATTTTCCTATAGGAAAAAATGGCACAAGTTTTACAGTTTTCTCTTTCGCCCTATGGCAGAATTTGATCTACCAACACAAAATATCGCTTACTGAACGTTTTCTTATGCCATTTGATGTTTTTATGTTGGTTGCAGATGCAATCACCAGATCATCTGATTAGTTGAGTTTTACATGTTTTTTATGTAGTAAACGTTTTATACGGTGCTCTAACGGTGATATACAGAAACACAATATTTATGCCACATGAAATAGCAAATCGCTCAATCCATTGTTATAAGTCAGTGGTTGGAAACATTAGTAACCTCATTTATAAATATGAAATTTTTATTTTTTTTAATCTAAGAGTGTGCTTGCTTCAAAAGTGTATTCGTAAAAAAATATATAATGCTGCTAGATTGCAGAAGAAAAATTGGGATCGACAATTTTTGAATGCGTTTTCCAGCTACTAGAGATGATGTTTGCATCACATTCTGTAAATAATTTTTTTCTAGTCAGTGTTGCAGGGTATATATGCATTCTAAACTGTTCAAATTTTTATTAAAACCAATGGTTTGCTTTTTGAAAGTTTTGCAAAACCTAACTACAGCTACAGATTTACGTAAGTAAATTATTTATTGTACGTGTAAACACGTAAACAGCATTGCCCTAAGCAGAAAATAGTTTAGATGAAAAGTTCAACCCAATAAGTAAAAATTCCAGATGTGGAAATTTTCGCAGTTGAAAAAAAAAATTGATAAAATTAATTTGCTTGTTTATTTGCAAACTTCATTTTAAATAAATTTCCGGGAAGTTTTATTAACGCTTATTTACCATTTATTATTAATTTTATAAATTAATTTATAATTACATTTTAATATAAAAATTTTAAATGTTGAGTTTGAGTTTTATTCAAATCTGAAATCATATTCTGTACCAGTTCACTTCGGCCAGATGCACGGAAATCCGTGCGAATTGTACCGAAAACGAACGGAATTCCAAGCAAAATATGCTTAATGGAAAATTATTCTATCCAATAAGTAAACATTTTAGATGTAGAATTTTCTCACAGAATTCCAGTGGAAAAAGTGACGGCATCCTCACACATACAGCTATTCTTACACGCTGCAGCGAACGCCATTTTCATCTTTACAGATGCATTGGAGGTATACGAAAAATTGTTAATGGCTTTGGCTTATATTAGTTGTGTTCTTTTGGTTCCGTGTAGTATTCCGCAAAACACAGGCGAATTGAATTGATTTGTAGAATGCATAGCAGTAGAAAAGTTTTGAAAGTATAGAGAAAATAATCAAAACAAAACGCTAAACCTGTCAAACTTTGTTCCGAATTTATCAAGCTCTATTTTAACATTTTGCAAGGATTCAAGTCATGGCAGTTTGATTATTTTCTCTATACTTTCGAAACTTTTTCTATTGCTATGCGTCCTACAAATAATTTATGTTCCCCTGTACGAATTCAGTATCTAAATCGAATAGAAAATATATTGGATTTTACTTAATTAAAAAATGCAGAAAAAGCATTGAAATCCCTAGGAATTCCATATAGAAATGCCACAATCAACACAATCAAAGACTTGGAATCTCGAAGCAATTCCCTACGGCTAAAGAAGCGGAAATCCGTGCTCAAATAGTACGGATTTCGAGGGAAACTCGTCAAAAATGGCAAGGAAAATGACGTCTTCCTTACATCATAACAACTTCTGCGTTCCTTTTCTCATTCAGAATGAATCTGATTCAATGCATGCTGTTCTTTTTCTCAGGCCGAACGATTTAGGCTCAATTTGTCGTCGCTTTTTTCATACTCCGAATGGCTCTGAATGTACCTGAGTTAAGTTCTCTTTGCTGGCGATGGATTTGATTTCTACGAATTGTTTCAACTGTTTTTCACTGTTTCCATTTAGTATTATCTTATTATTGCTACGTGATAAAAAAAGGGAGAGAAGTGACATCCACTGAAAATGGAAACTTCGCGTAGAATGTTTCTGAAAGGGAATCTTCGAGAAGGTTTTGGGGAATTTGTAGAGTATAAATATAGAACTTATCACCGTCAGGAGCGAGTCTTGTCTCAGACAGTGAACGTGTAAATTAACAGGCGAAAGTGTTCTAATTGGATTGCGATTATTTGAAGTACAGTACTAGCGATAATAATTAAAGTAGAGTTGATTAGTAATTGTTTGTGAATTTTATAAAAGTAATCAGTATAGTGAAATAAAAAGAATTTAGGAATTATATCTGAAATATTGTGTTTTAAATAACGAACTAAGATCACACTTGCGTGGGAAGTAGGTACACATACTGTGTTTTAAGAAAATATTACGAAAATGGATCTAAAAAACTGTAAAAAAAAAAGATCACATAAAATGAATGAAAACCAGTGCTGCCATCCACTTTTCCATTTCTCGTGATATTCCGAATATACCGTTCTCTGAATGATCTTTAATCTCTTTTCGGTATGGCTTATAGAATACTAACTTCCATTATTAAGAGATAATTTTGATAACAGTTTTCTTCACGTAAAGATTACTACAGGAATTATATATGTAGACTGTTCAAATTAAATAAGATAAGCGTATTGCATTGGATACTTTGAAGTACGTATACTTTACTGTCTAGGATTCGAAACACTGAAGCAAATAAAAGGCATTTTGGTAGAAGTAGAATATAGTTAGATAACTTTGTTTTCATTCCTAATATTGACGAAAATTTGTCACAGTTGTATATTTCTGTTATTTTCACTATTATCAATTTTATATGATAATAATCTTCAATATGTTCAAGTTAAAACTTGAGCTCGGTTAGACCTGTTTGTGGCCAATATTGCAATATTGAGTTCGACCCGAAAAGAAAAGAATAAGGAAAACTTAAACATTGTGCTTGATATTTTAGCGGACATAAAAAATTTTCCTCCTCATCTATTCTTATTCTACAAATTTCGACAAATTTCATTTATCTAGTCCTGTGAAATATTAAGCTTAGATATATAATTATTTAATAAAATCATAGAGGACAACTACTCCAGGCGATTCAATGGAAACACGTACCATATTTCCATGAGTCAGAGTTGCGTTAGTGTTAAGTTTTGCTGGGTGAGTTAACTCGATTCTGTTTTCATGGACAGCTTCTGACCTTGGCAACTAAAATATTTCGTATAAATTAATCGTATTTGTGTTAGACAAAACCGACTTTCGCAGCACTCTGATCGCAACGGGAGCAGCGTGGTGGCACGCGGCAAAATAAAGTGTTCACACCGGGAGCGGCGGATTTGATCCAAATGTACTCTAGTTCCGATCAAAAAGTTCTGTTATTTGTAGCTCTTGTTGAAGAAAAACAGAGAAAAGTGTTGAGGTTAGATTACGAATACTTTAGAATACCAAAAGCCTCATTTAACGAATTGCGCGGACTTATTTCGAATGAAAAAGAAATCTTGCCACTAGCGACAAAATTAAGTTTTTGAGTAATCTCCAAAAACGCCACGCGGCAACTATTTTGCGGCGCCGTGCCGCTCTCGCTGTGTCTTATAGATTTAATTTTGCAAGGGCAATCGCGCAACGGCAACTGAAAAATGCCCCGCCACCCCGCTCTCGGTGTGACACCCACTTACTCTCATTTTCATGAGAACTAACTCAGGTTCAATTCGAATTAAACTCCGAATGTAAGCATACAGTACGTTTACATGAATACTTGAAGTATATTTCAAGTAGAGATCAAGTATATCAAAATATCATATAAATGCGCTTTGACTACTTGAGTTATGAAAATGGCAAAGAGAAACAAAACATTGCTGACAATTCAGGATGTGTTTTTTTTAGTAAATTTCAAGAATATTTCATGTTGAGTAATTGGAATTAATTCAACCAAAAACACTCCTTGAGTTTCAAGTAGATTTCAAGTCAAGTACTACACAAGTCTTCATGTATACCTACTGGTAGTAATGGAAAGTCTAAAGAGATAATTGAATTGCGGATAACGTCGAAAATGATATTTCAAGTTTCTGTTTGGTGGGTATGTCTTAAATAACAAAATTAACAACTCATGTCGGTTCATATCAACGTTATTCCAATTTTGTTGAATTTTGAAATTTATTTATGATCATCAGGATACCAATATTTAGGTTTTAGAAAGCCAAAACTTTCCACTATGTGCTTGGAATTTAAGAGATGTCGAATAGGTGAAATTTTTAAAAGTTATAAGGAATGCCGAGCAACACACCATTGTGGAAAATGACGATATTTTGTTTGTCCTATTCAATCTTACAAAACAAAAAAAATAGTAGGGGATGGGAATTATAAATATTATTATGTACTTACTAAACTTATAGAAAAAATGTAATCAAGAAACGATTTTATTTTTCAAGTTGATGCCATCATATTCCTTCCATCTGCATTTTTTCGAGATCATCAACTATATATACTACATATATAATCCTTTGAACTGTAACAAATACCTACAATAATAGTTACTCTCTGCATACCATTACTTACTATACATTAAGCGATATGCGAATCTTCTAAATTAATCAAAATGTATAATAGCTCTTCAGTTAAAATCAATTTTACCATCCCATAAAGCGTATTATTTATAATGTACATATATCGTTATCTTTATTTAATCTAATTTTAATTTTATTCTATGCATTTGAAATATAATTTTAGCATGGTTTTTACTCTACTGTTTAACTTTTATTAGGTATTAACTATTCTTTTTTTCTAGTATTTGTCGAATTCGGCTTTTGGTCATCTCTACAAACTTTAAAAAATGCTTTCATTTGGTATCCAATCTTTACATAGATTAGTGATTAAATTAAATACTATGCATCATGCCTTGACAGCATTTTTGCTATGAATTTTTATGTAACCCACTTCAATTCCTTTATGTATAAATATTAAATGAATATTAAAGAAAAAAATAAAAATATGGTTTTACAGATATTTAGAAGCCTATATGCTTAATTATATATATATATGTAGTTTGATTTAAGTACATACATAAATATATGTATACAAACAGCCAGAGAAACTCTAAAAATGTTAACTGATCCTCCCTTATGTTTAGTAATCTTTATACTAATACTTTTAAATATTTTTTTTTTGCATTACGCTTTAGTCATATAAATATATAGTATATATATATTCATACTTTTATGTACGTCTCCATTGAACTGGAGATATGTTAACTCTAAATTTCACATCACAAGTTGAGAAAGTTTTATGGTTTTTCAAGATTTCTGTCCCGGAACACTCTTTCAGCGGCAGAATTATAATGGAAGAGATATTTTATGTAAAATATTTTTGTTTTTATGATGATACTGCACGCATAGCTTTTATTTTTATAGAAATCTAACATTGACTGGACTGCATTTGAGTTAGTTTTCGAAATTTTGTTTGTTTTTATTATTTTGAAAATAAGAATATAAAATTAAATTGCTGATACTACAGAATTAATTGTTAAATTAAAAACTTATATGCAGTGTGTAGAGGTATATTCTTACTAAAAGGACTATAGAAGGCGTCAAATAAAATATGTGGAACAGAAGAACAAAGCTCGATGACTAAAACACCTTGCCCCCCTAGTATTTCGGTTTGGGCCGATCGACAGGACAGTGGTCGTTGGTTGGATGACTTTCCCGGTGGAAGCACGAAGGAACTGTGGGGTAAAATTAACCCAAACAGAATGAACAAGCTATTGAGACTAAACAAGCCAAGCTAATTTTCACTGGTCACTCTTTTCTCAGGGGTTACCATCACAGGATAGGATTTGTTAATGATCCTGTATGCAAACGATGCGTTCTTTGTCACTGTCCGACCCTCCCTCTCAGAAAAGAGATACAGATTTCTTGGCTCACAACTCCTGGACGAGCTGCATGATGGTTGAGGCCAATATTGAAGTTCATAAAAGCGTCCGGTTGGCACTTATGAGCAATTACTCATAAGTTTCGGTAATGTTAATGTTTCCTTAAATTTTAAGCGAAGTCTTACCCAACAAAATTTAATTAGTGGCAAACATGCCTAAGCAGTCCGTTTTCTCTTAAGGGAGCGTTTAGAAGGAAAAACATTACAAAAATTAGTCTTTTAACTTTAAGGATAGCTCCATATTATTTCTAACAGGAGAGATTTAATGTCCTAATGATGTGTATTTTTTTTTTATATTCTGTCAGAGCTCAGCTAAAATTATCGTTAAATTTAAAACTAATTATTTTAATGATGTAATTGTAAAATATCCGAAATTTGAAATAAATCTACAAAAAAAGGGAAATATACGAAGACAGTTTTTTATTCTTTGAGCGAGAGAACTAGGGAAGAATATCTAACAGTGAAGGCTGCCATAGCCAACAGTGAATCGTTCAACAAAATTTAAATATTTAGAGTTGGCAGCACTTTTGTATAACATTCATCTTAATTGTATCGCTTCGTTTATTTTAATTTCCGGTATGCCCTTGCAGTGTTAGGTCGTGGTTTACGCGTTTTGACATTTCATTGTAAGGTACATATGTAAGTGAATTTCTACTGATTGTTTTTTTTTTTATATTATTAAGCCAAGCACAGGGGATACCCTATGATGCAAAGCACAGCCTGGCAGGAAGGAGATAGGGAAAGGATTAGGGGATATGAGGAGAGTGGCGGAGGTGCCGATGTATGTCGCCCTTAAACTTCCGCAGATTGTATGCCGGAGGAAAAACAGAAGATGGTAAGCTATTCCACATTCGCACTGTTCGGGATAAAAAAGCATCACGGAATTTTACTGTACGGCCGAAAGTAATTTGAAGGGTTAAAGGATGTGCGCGGTTTGCAGCGCGAGTATTGCGTGCAGGAATCATTCTACAAGGGATTAGAACAGATATTTCATCAGAACAATATAGCGATAAAGGAGCGAAAGGCATCCAACATTGCGGCGGTGCTCGAGTGAGTCGATATGACAAGTTATTGCCAAATCGCCAATGAGCTTGAAGGCTCTCTTTTGGACAATATCCAATGAAGCTAAGGCTGTGCGACCAGCCCCGGCCCATATATGGGAGTTGTATTCCATTCTAGGTCTAATGAAGTCCTACAGGAGGAGCGCTAGATTTGACGGACTGAAATATTTCTGACACCTTATCAGAAATCTAAGACATTTCGATGCTTCTTTGGCAACAGAGAAGATGTGATCTGTCCAGTTTAACTTACTATATTAATGCCAAGAATGCTTAGTGACGGTGAATCAGAAATTAATGCTCCATCAAAAGAAACGGGTGTGGTTAAGTTATGATCTTGTTTTAATGAGATGAGACAGCTTTGGGTCTTAGATGCATTGAATTCGACGCGATTCGCTTTGCCCCAAGTAAGGATATTGTTAAGATCGTTATTCAATGATCTAGTCATGCAATATCGTTTGACAAATGTGGCACTCCCTCTGGAGTCCAAGAGTGTCAAAGGAGTAAGTAAAATCAAGTGTACTGTCATCTGCGAAACTATGGATTGGATTGAAAGTAAGAGAAAGCAGATCATATTAATGAAAATTAAAAATAGAGTTGGAGAGATAATAGAGCCTTGAGCCACACCGGCATTTATGGGATGCGGTTCAGATGTTACGCCATCTAACACGTATTTGGCGACTAGATAGGAAACTTTCAATCCATAATAGAAGAGGAGGAGAGAGACCAAGTGCTTTAAGTCTGACCACAAGGGCTGGAGGCCAGACTCTATCAAAGGCCTTTGAAATATCTAGGGCAACGATTTTAGACTCACCAAAATAAATTGTGAAGACTACGGTTCCAACGTTCCGTAAGAAAGGTCAGCAAGTCTCCAGATGAGCGTCCAGCTTGGAAGCCATATTGGCGATCGTTGATGAGATGATTAGTTTCCAGATACTTTATTAATTTTGAGTTAATGATAGATTCAAAAACCTTTGAAAGAATCGAAGTGATCGCAATTGGTCGATAATTTGAGGGATCGCTACCCTCTACTTTCTTGGGAATAGGCTGAACGTGAGCTAGCTTCCAAGCAGGGAGTCAACAATCACTTCACCACTATAAAGTAGTGAAGGTATAGAGGAACTGGTGGAGTTGTTCCTGATGGTTTTGACCAGGGACCAGAAGCCTTTGCTACCTTTGCGGCTTGCCAAGATTTTTTGTCTAATATTCTGGTCAAAAAGAAATTTTTCTCTCTGGATAATGGACTTGCAGGTGTTCCGTGCAGTCTTGTAGACATTTCCGGACATGGATGCAATTAATAGGCGCGAAAAGCAGACTCTTTCGCTTTTATAGCTTGGTTGCGCTTATCGTTAAACCAGGAGCGATCATGCTGTTGTTGAGATCTGCTGTAAGAATACGGAATGTATTCACGCATGCCAAGATTTAGTATGTTACTAAATTCTAATGTGCATTCATCAACATCCTTCGAAGCAAAACAGACCGACCAATCAATTTCTCTAAGATACGAGACTTTTCCAATCAGCATTCTTATAGTGCCAAAGAAGCCTACTTGTAGGTAGAGCAGTTGGGCGGCACAGGTTTGAGGTGGTAAATTGGGCCGTGAATAAACAATGGTCTGAATTTCTGAGAGGGGAACCGACTGAGATGGAATATTTGTCCGGATGAGATGTTAGAAACAAGTCGAGTAAATTAGCTTTATCTCCAGCTGTATTGGGAATTCGCGTTGGTGCATCCACCAGCTGTTCTAAATTAAATGATTCACAGAAGAGTTCAACGAAAAGGCCCACAGGACTTGTGGTAAAAGAATGTCTGAGCCACGGTATATTATGAACATTAAAATCGCCTGCCAGGACGATTTCGGAAGAGGGGGAGACAGAAAGCAAATGATCAATATTGTTGGAGATATTGTCAAATACGGATACCGTGTCGTCATCAGACATATTTGGGCTGCGATAAAGGAAATAGAAGTATATGATGCGCTTGTGAAGTTTGAATCTAATCCAGATATAGTTAAACTCTGGATTGGCAGAAGAAAAATCTTGAAGAATGGTAAAGGCCACATCATTCCGAATATATACTGCGATCCCTTTATGCTGAGAAAAAAGAGGCACGAAGCTGTAACCAGGGACGTGATACTGATTAATATCAGCATCAGAAACGACCTTGGATTCACTTAGCGCAAGAATTGCCGGATTTTTTGAGTTAAGGTGGCAGTACACCGAAAACCGATCTGCTCTTAATCTGCGAATGCTGCAGAAATCTAAAATGAAATTCTGCATGCTGAAGGCAAAAACAAAAAGCAAAAAAAAAAAAAGCGACACACAACAACACAAAAATTTTGAATGTGAAAATTGAGTATAGGTATGTTAGAAATCAACGAAGCCTTTATGCATAAGTTTTTGTGTATTTATTAAGCATCTTTCGATTGGTTCTTTCAAAGGTAATGTGTCTCTTAGGGCGTCAAAGGACATGTTACATTGGTAACAGAGAGAGAGCTTAAAAGTGAACCGATCCGAAGCGTCCGACAGTGAACTTGGCTCACTTTTGGAATTGTTTTTTATTTTCTTCTGAAATATTTTTTTATCAGTTATTTGAAGGTATTAGCTAGGTATGGTAGTACGAAAACTGTTCTGAAAAGGACATGAAAGAAGTACTTCAACTACTTGACAACGGTAAGAGCTTGAGAGAAGCAGTAGTGTTGAAAAAATAGCGTATGTTTAAGAAAATACTGGGTGAAAAAGAAGGACAGGATTATGCGTTATACGCCAAATTATAATATAAATCAAGTGTTCACGGATGAACAAGAAAAGTCGGTACTCAACTATTCCTGACATGTTTGAAATTGTTCTATGGATTGCCTTTGAAATGGCCGTAATGAATAATATCAAGACTCCAAGGAAATTGCAAATTGATAAGCTCGTTGGAAAACATTGGTTACTAGATTTCCGCAAAAGGCATCCTGAATTAAATCTTAAAGACGGCATGTAATCCCTCAATCGACTCTTGAATGATGCAGAATTTTGGAAAGCCAATTTTTATTTATGAAATAGCTTCCTGTGATGGGTTAGTGTGCCAAAAGTCTGTCACGCCCACTAATATAATTTCGTCATTCCAAAAAACTGGAATATTCCCATATGATAGACATGTCTTAACTGACCTCAACTTTCTACCCAGCTATGTAACTAACAGAATCAAAATCACTACTAATCCTTGTACTGTACCTGCAACATCTAATGTGTCATTTGCGAAAATTTTAATAGATTAATCTACGTAATTTCGACAGCATTTTATGCTAACTAGCAGGTAGTACAATTTGTCCGAAGTAGTTCAAAAGGTTTTTATACTTTCTTAGAATTTTATAAGCCTGGATCAAATTAGTGGATATCCTCAAGCAGGCCCTAGGAAAGGAGAAAAATGGAGAAAAGGAAGAAGTATTATTGCTAACAACATATATGCAAATGACGCAATTGCTTAATGGAATGCAAAAAAAAAATATATTCCAGCTAAGAAGATTGTTTTTCAAGACATACATAGAAATAACAGGAGAGAATGATTAGGCTGAAAATGAAATTAAGCTATGCAACCTTCGACTGATTCTCCTCAAAGAACTCCATTGAAGATTTTGTTTTAATTAAATTTAACACGAGAAGCAGGAATAAAGGTTTTTATGTGGGAAAGGTAATAAAGGCAATAGAGACAACGAAAAAGTGAACTCGTGATCACACGAAACCCTTCTCAACTTGAGAGATGTAAGAATGATATTACCTAAACCTTCTTCTAGTCGAGACAAAAATCTAGCTATAATTTTGGTGTTGATTTTTCTTTAGTTGACGTTCACTAAGTAGAAAATTAAATTTTTTTTTACTTCTTAGAAGACTGAATTAATGTGATTTTGTAACCAATTTTGGTAATTTTATCTAAAATATAAATTCCTTTTAAGCTTTATCAGTTTGATTCACTGTAGGAAACCTTTCTAACAGTGATTCATTTGGACTTCAAAGAAGTTTTAACTTTTTTTATGTTTTACAAAGCTCTTTGTAAAATTCTTATATAACCAATTAACAGCTTTATGATAAAGGAAACAATGCAAATACTAAAAAACATTTTTACCTCTCCAGGCAGAAATTATATCGTTTTGAAAAAAAAAGTGGTTCACTGTTGGATACTCTCCCGTACGTAATTTCCTTCGAAATAATGCACCCACTGCAAGTAAACATTGTTAGACAAATTTTGTACATCAAAACTTTTTACACACACTAAATTCCTAAAGGGTTAAGTTTTGTTCGTCTAAACCACGTCTTTTATTTGGCAGTTTTTTACCTTTCGGTTAGAAACACTCTCCAATCTGCACCTACCTACATACTTACATACCTAAAAAACATTGCGCGCAACATTCACTTTTGAAATAATAAAATTGATGGACAGCCATATATTCATGTACGCGAGTCTACTAGCAATATTTAGAATTATATAATTTCATTATTATATATCCAATAAATATAAACAATACAAATTTTTAAACATTTTAAAAGTTTTAAACGAGAATTACAGCATGTACATATTTAGGTCTCGATTGTAATCGTCAGAGTATAACAGAATTTTAATTGTCTGCAGGTTTTTTTTCTTGCAGTTTTAATGCTTCTCTATTTAGAATTTGTTTACACATTTAGATAGTTAAATCTAATTTTACATTTCAATTTTATTTTTATGAATTATATGAAAAGTGAAAACCAATTGAGACAACAACATCGATAGTTATTTAAGCTATTTTGAATCTCTATTTACAATTTGCTTAGGTGTATATGTCTTCTTTGCTGGCTTATGCCACTTTTCAGTGAATTGTTGTTTTAGTTAACAAAATAACTTTTTGACATCGAAAAAACATTCATGTTTGTATAATAGGTTCATTTATTAGAAATATGCGTACCGTATATATTGCAAATTTTAAATGAATTGTGTTTCTCTTTTTTTTTTTCTTTGACAATATGAAGGCAATACTTAGTTGCTACTGTATACTTAACAATAGAATCATCTTCTTATTATTCGTTTACGTTAAATAATTAATCTTAAGTTGCTAATTTACCTTTATTTTTAAAAGCAAATATTAATTAGCAATACACTTTCGATATTATGGTCCTAAAATCACATAGATATTTTGGGAATTAATTTTAGTAGTATTAACTATTCTTAAAAAAAAAACAGAAGTCTATAAGATTTGTTACGTTTTGATTCACTAATTTTTCAGATCCTTTTGATTAAAAAATGGTTTTTGTGCACTCTGCTTGTTTATTATTCAACACATTTATGTATGTATGTAAAAGCATTTGAGAATAATTTATTTTAGAGTTAATTTTTATATTGTAATTATGGCTTTTGGTGAAATCCTACACATGAACATTTTTTGGGAATTTAAAAAATAAATAAAAAAATTCAATGTAACTGCTAAGATACATATTTAATTAACCACCCCGGATGCCTAAAAAATAAATGAAAGGAGAAAACGAAGAAGAATGTGATAAAAAAGGTAGCTGCAGGGATGAGGAAAGTATATATGCCCGGGCATAGGACCCCCTAGTCCATACGATAGTAGACCTACCGATGACCAATTCTTCAACTAGTAAGACAACCTATTATAAATTAGTGAGTTTGGCTACTGAAAGTAGACCGTGGGATTTATTAGAGCTTATATACATGGCAACAAATTTTCATACAAAGCCGGCAAAGTGCATTTGGTTCATGGTATACTTTCAGTAGCCAAACTCAATGTATTTGGTAATGGGCCCTTCGACACGAGTATTCTTGATGCAGTATGCAAACCGGTTTTTTAGGCAAGATGTAAAACAAGCAAAGAAATATCTCTACACTTTGGAGAGATATGTCTTTGCTTCTTTTACGTTTTCCCTAGAAATCAGGTTTACAGCGAAATTATTTATACTGTTGGTTCATGTTAGGCCCTTGGTAACTTTTTGTCACGCAGCTTTTTGATCACTGTCGCCATTGGGCTAGTTAAAATAAATTTCGAGGAGACAGCTATGTTATATGTATATGTCATGATTTAGAAAATATCAACAAAAGAAACAAACGCAATTGGGTCCTTCCAATTTGGAGCGAAAGATTGCTTCAAGGAAAATTTCAATTAATGTTTGATGAACTACGATCCTATCCTGAAAAATTCCTTTGATGTTTTTGTATGAGTGTTGAGAGATTTGATGATTTACTGCTACATATTTTGATTTGAGACCTACTATAACTTTATCAAAGTATCAACATGCGATTATGAATTGAACCCAAAGAGAGACATGCTGCAACTCTAAGGTCTATAAACACTTTCATGGATATTTCTCCAAACATTTTAATCTTCAAATTGCTATCAGAGTATTCCTTAATTTTTTTTTTTTGTATAGGGATGGTCTCATTTGTACTTCTTGTATTAATGCTTCTATTTATATCTTCCTCTCGTTGCAGTAGTCATTTTTCAAAAAAAGATGCGTAAGTTAATTGCAAGCTCTACAACGTCTCCCAAAACAATGGCAATCAAGCGGCAAGAGAAATTTTACCAGTACGTCCACATTCGAATAAACGTTAAGCCGCGGTGATAGTTTCGTCACCCAAAAACGGCTAGCCGGAGGAACTAAAAATTCACCTAGTCACGTCACTTCATACGGACATTTGCATTAGCTCAAAGCCACAATAGCGTCGTTGGGGGTGCTTGTGGTCAAAATACAAAGAATCGGAGATGGCCGACCTAAATTTAATACACCTTCCTACTCTTGAAACTCGTAGGAAAATATCTGATATAAGCTTTATTTTTCAACTTATGAAAGGTGACATCGACATGCCTTTGATGCTCAATAAAATTAAATTCAACTCACGAACTCGACACTTGCGATCGAATGATTTTATTTACTTGTGTCCCCATCGCACCAACTATGGACACTTTGAGCCAATGTCTAGAATGTGCTGTTCTTTTAATTTGAATTTTCATTCGATTGACTTTCATATCAATAAGTCCCAATTAAGAAATATTTTTAAAAATTGTTCTGTTTTATAGCTTTTATTTGGATATTGTTTTTTGACCATTGTAGCTAGCATTTTAGCGAAATAAACTAAACTAGACGACATTCCCCTAGATAGTTCTTTATTTGTCAAAACGAAAACAAAATCCAATTAAGAATTAACTGAGAGGAGGTTCCATTCTTAAAATATATGGCAAACAGGAATGCTGATAATCTAAATTTCGCGTATAATAAATTTTTGATTATGTGGTAGTCCATGTATTTGTGGTTGAGAATAGAACTGAAAGTATCCGGATTATCCGGAATATTTATGATCCGATTTCTCAAATCCGGGTATCCGGACTAAGCAAAACTAGGTTCAAAATTTCGTCAAGATTGCATTGTTTCTTTGAGAAAATGGAAATATCATGAATTTTATATTTTGCTAATGAAGCAATGCAATCTGAATGAAATTTTGAGCCTCTTTTGTTTAGTCTGGATCCGGATTTCAGGAATTTGATAGTTTGCAGATCCGGATATCCAGATATTAGCAAATCCGCATCTAATTTTCAGGTCTAGTTGGAAATGCGCTTTCAGTACAGCAGAGGCGTACTTATGTAATATATAAATGATAAATCCAGATAGGGTAAAAAAGTAATTTTTAAACGATTAAAAAAAGCATTTAGCCGAGTGCTCTACTTTTATTTTTTTAAAAAGTACTGCATAAAAAATCGTCAGAGAAATCTTTGCTTGCGCTAAAGTTTGTATGGAAATGTCACATTTTACTCATACTCAATACAGACAGGCTTACTCGAAAATGAGGAGAAAAATTATTATCAATAAACTCAAATCAAATACATTTAAATTTAAAGAAGTGTCCTCCTGCATTAATACAGCAAAATTGCAAAGCCTACTGCATTGACAATATTCTTAATATTTGATTACTTAGTTAGTTAAAAAGTAAACTAAAAATACACTTGGTGCGTATTTGAACCTATGGGTTAAAATTATCCATGTAACGCAAGGTCCAAGAAGATTCCAACCCAACCTCAGTAAAATTTGCTAAATTGAAGCCCTAGAATTCTAATTTATAGTTTGACAGACTTATCTGAAGTTTTTTTTTTAAATGATTATGTAGTTAAATTTACATATATGGACGTATTTTAAGGAATACCTTAACGATAAATTATGTATTATATTTAGGTACTTACTGTGGAGTGGAGCTATGTATATTATTGACGTTCTTGCTGACAATTGAAAATATGTAGATACTGAATTCGAATCAGACAACACTTTCTGTAATCCTCTAGAAACTAGGCTGGCCCAAAATGGAAGTTTTCTATTTAAAAAAGTCCAATTAGTAAAAAAATGTAACAAATGGAAATTGATTGTACGTAAGCTTGCCCAAAATGTCGTACACGCTGCATTTGTTGTTGATGACACTCGGGGGCAGGAAATTTTCCTCCCCTGTCACTCCTCACCAAAAAATGACATGTAAGTTGTACGACAGCCCAAACAGACACGTGTAAACATCGTTCTACATTGACTACGTTTACCCCGCTCACATGAAGCGGACTTGACTAGACTGGAATAGTCCTAATACCCATAGTACCAAGTGTTCACATGCGATGGGTTGGATTAAATCGACGAAAGAGACATCTTTCTATTGACAGTGCTCAATTTAAAACCAACTGTAGTTATTCACTCAAGGGTTCACTTGACTAATTTCACTTCACTACCGAACTAACGCCGGTGTAGATAATTCCAGTCCGGTTGGTGTTCACATGGCGAATTATCTCACTGCGAAGCACGCTAATCCACTCCAGTTCGCTTCATGTGAACAGGGTAATTGAAATAAACTTTCAAGCATCAAATATTGCGACCTTAGAACATATAGCAAACAGGAATTTAACACATTAACTTTTATTCACTTTGGTTCCGGACTTAAGTTATTTAAGGCGTCGTTGATCGTGGCATCAGGGGCCCTATTCTTGAAATACGTTGCGCTGGAAAAACCATTCAAAATGAATGTGCATGTGGTATTCAGAATTCGTTATATACCGAATTTGTAATTCAAGAATATGCCCCCAGGTCGAAGCCGCTGATTTTATACTGGAACCTTAGGACATATAACTGAAGGAAGCGCAGTAAGCCCGAAAAATTGCGGCATTTCCCACTATGGGGTGGAATTCTGTTTATGTATTCGTTATGCTCATGGAAGTAGTAAATCCGAAATATATTTGAAGGGGGGTTTGACGTAATTATTTAAAATAAAACAAAATTGCGTGCTGACACATTGAACACCAAAATGTAAACAATGAAATATTTTGAACAAATTATCTTGAGATTTTCGTTTTCCCATCCTTTTTTTTTTGCACGTATGTGTAGAAAACAATCTTTCTAATTTAATTTAAGAACTTTAACTTGCCTGAAAAACGTCTTTACGGGATTATTTATACAGCACCGCACAGCGCAATTCATCGTTGAAATATTCACATGATTATGAACTAAGTCCAAGGCTTAATCACTAAATTGTCCAGTTTTTTAATTAAAATAAAACACAAAATACAAAACCCTTTACACTCCACTGACAAGTATAATATGGACTGACTACGTTCATAGAAATACACTGCAGAAAGTGGGATCACTTCTATATTGCTGACTTTTTCGGTCTAAGTACCAAGTACCAACTGGAGGAAACTGTAAACTACAAACAAATAAGTGGGTTTGTCGAAATAAATGTTTTTAAATTAGTTATTTAGGGTTATTACTGATAAAAACTGTTTTACCAAAGACAATATATTCATTAGATACGCAGAAGAAATTCCAAAGGTTTTATCAAAATAACTTTTCGAGCTGCGCGCTCACTTTTTCAACTTCCCCCCAATGATATTTTTAATGTTGGCACCGACGAAAGAACTCTTTTTGATACAAAAAATTGTGCCTACATGAAATAGAAAGTTAGTACATATTATATATGTCAGTGTTACACCCCTTCGCCTAAAAAACCGAGATTTCCTCACACCGGTACGGTTTTTCCACGATATTTCGCTTCCTTTAGTCACTTTAGTTGTATGTCCTAAGATTGGAATGTGGCACCGCTGGCTTACGCAAGTCGAGTCACACCGATTTTATATCCGAGAGACACGTTGCAGATTTTTGTTCGTCTTTCTATGTTATTATTTTGTCTATGCCCGAAGTTTGTAGCTACTGCAAAATTTTTTCAAAGCAAACTTAGCTGTCATAAGAAAAATTCGTTTCGTTTTTCTAATTTCCTTAAAAGTTTTTACAAAAAAGAAAAAAAAAAACAATAGACACAAGTTTTGAAAACTAAATGTATTATTGCTTGCTTTGGAATATAAGTATAATCATAATTATCGAAAATAAAAAATTTTTTGATTTTGAATAGTCGTTTGCGCGCTGCCATATTTTGTAAATACATTGAATCTACGCTAATGAGTGGAATGAATTCACCATCCGCTAAATTGTTTTCCTGGGCTACAGCCTCTTCACTAAAATCTAAATCATATCACGCGCAAAATTTCCCATTTCACCAGAACTATGTATATAAATTAAACTCAATTCTCAAATGTCATTCCACACGTCTTTTTCTTGTTTTGAACGAAGTTGGAGGAAACCCGTTCGTGTTTCCATTTGTTCTACATATTTCACCCCACCACACGGGTAAGTTTTTAACCAGAGAGTTTTTGCACGAGAAGTGCTCGACGAACAGATTTATATTAATGAAATAGAACATTTGAATTGTAACGTATTGTTGTTGTTATTTGGTGTGGGATAACTTTAACCCAACATGGTCAGTTTCACAAAATTTTAATGGTGGGGTCTTATTGCGAAATAAAACGGGTTTATTAAAACAATTGATTAATTTTTTTTCACCTAATACTCAGTGCAAGTCTTACTTAGTCAGCATCCAGGCCAGGGATTTGTTGAAATGAACAGACCTATGTAAAAGGTTCATTCTTAAGTGCATATAGATACGTGCTTGTTTTTATTAGAAAAAAATAAAAATGACAATACGAAATATGCCAAGTATGGCAAGCCACATTACTTACGTAAAATCCGCCCCTTAGGATCTTCAATTTCCCTAACTGAAAACGAATTTCTTCAAAATCCACAAAAATCTATTATTTACTAAATACAAATTTGGGGTGTATTAAAAAAAAACGAAAATAATATATCTACTTACACATACATATAAATCAACGCATTGAGATCAGTTCTTCGAAGAAATCTATTCTTCTGAATGTGTATGTATATATTTCGGTGGGTAGTATTCCAGTCTCTCTCTGTACTATCTATTTGTCGAAAAGTATTTTTTTACAATACTTCATCACTACATTTACTGACCCCATTTATATTTGTTGTATATTATTTTGTTCTCTCTGTATAGAAAAAAAAATGTGTAATAATTAATTATTTTGGAGGGCTCTGATCAATAATTATAATAATAATTATTGAAACAGTCGTGAAGCGAAAGCATTCATATTGAGACGAGATTTTGGGACCACAACATCACATAAAAGCAAATATATATATATATATATATATATGTATATATGTATATATTGTTTTATATATTTTTTTTTATAATAAAACCTAATAAACATTTATTTCACATATAAATTTGTTCATAAATATAAATACAAGATTATATTATTTAATATATATATATGTTAACTTTTCCAGTTTTTTTCTTTATATATATATAAATGTATTTGTTTCAAATATAATTTATTTACTTTTTTTTTTTTAATTACACCATTTTTTAAATGTTTCATCTCTCTTTATATAGAAATTCTCATATAATAATGATTTTTAAATATTTTTATTTAAAATATTTAAAAATATTCTGCATGAACCCATTGGGTTTAAAATAAAACTGCACCACTCATACCCCTCGTTAGGATAAAAATTAATTTAAAATAAAATATTTAATTTTCGAATACATTAAAAAAAATAAAATTCTGATAAATATTGAGCATAAGATGTGTTATCATTAATTTTGTAGAAATTATTTTCTTGAGATACTTCCATACAATACTGTTGATATGTCTGCAGAAGTAGATTTTAGTTATTATTATGTTTCTTTTTTAGAATATTTTTGTTAATTTTTACATTTATACACAAAAAATGGGGCTAGCTACGAAATAATAATAAATAAAATAAAAATATTAATTATATTAAAATCAAAATCATTTGGATTGCTATTATACATTGTTTATACTATTTTTGCAATATTTTTTTTTATTCTTCATTTTATGCTCAAATTTATGAAAATTAAAAGCATTTTTAAAGGCAGAAAAAAAATTTCCCACGTATCTTTTTTTTATAGAGGGGCATACTGTGATTCAACAGCCCGATTTCTTGTCATCTTTTCTTAAACAGTTTATTTTACTATTTATATAATAATAATATATTAAAATATATGTTTTGTTTATATATGTGTGTGTGTGTATGCCTGTTATCATTTTTATTTCCTTTAATAGAAGGAAAATAAAAAGTCCCCGTTTATGATGTTTTCCTTTGAACGTTTTTTTTTTTGTTGTTTGTTAGCTTCTAAATATTGATTCTCTAGTTTTGTGAACGGAATAATGAAAAAACAAAAGTAAAACTTTTAAATTCACTATTTTGCTATAAATAATAATCTGTTATTTTAATTGTTAAACCAATATTTTTTTAAATATAGAATAAAATTTATAAATAATTCTATCGGAAAAAACATCATAAAAAAATAAAATAAAATCTGATGAAATTTTGAAGGCAATTATGGTAGGCGAAATTCACATTCATTAATAATAGGATTCTCTTAACATCACATCGTTTTAAATTATTTTTTAAAATTACACGTTAGGTATATATAATTTTAGTATTTCACTAAAATAAAATCATTTGCTTTATTATTATTTTTGATAATTAAATTTTTTTAACTATGTATAACAATTTTTTTTAATGCACACACGATTATTAACATTTTGAACTGTGGTTTGAATTCATCTAAGATAGATTGATTAGGTGAAACAGTATTTATTATAGCGATAATTTTACAATTTAAGAGATTCTTTTATCGCAAAAGCCGATAATAATATTTTTATGTGCAACAGAGAAATTGTAATATAATGTTTTGAAAAACTACTTTATCTATCTACAATTTTATTTAAATAGTTCTGTTTGATAAACGCAATACCGTGTTATCGGTAATATATTTTACTAACCCATAGGCACAAGCAAATATATCTAGATGTGAAGACAGCCCAGTAAACATCATCGCGATAAATTGCTGTGGCGATAGAAATGGCAATAACAATTGTGTTGCCCTTTTATTGCCATGGCGATGTTTTGGCGATAGCTTGAGAATTAAAGTCAATTAGATTCCCGGAAACATTAGGATTGACCCACGAATCGCTTTCTTATTGCATTTTATTGCCTAGATCCCTGGTATCAGATGTGATGAAAGCGAATTGTATATAAACCATTTTAAAAGAAATTTTACCGTTATCGACAATATTTTAGTTTCTCCCTTTGGAAATTGCTTCATTTGGAGTTACTATTTCTTTAAGTGCGGTACAGTTTAGAAAAGAAGTGAAAATTATATTTGCGATAAAATATTTAGAAAAGGTAAGTCGAGGTTTTTTTTTTGTTGCATCTATACTAAGTTTCTAAAATGTTTAGACACGCTATTAAGCAGTCAGCTAGAAGGAATGCAGAGTGTTGTATCCTATTTATGTTCAAATTCAGCCAGTACGAGTAGAGAAAATAATATTACCCTCTCAAATTCCGTTGCAAATATTTCTACTGAATACCGACTCTTGTGATTCAAGTGGTTTTATACGCAGTATAATAAACAATAATTAATAGTGGAATTTCTTTTATGTAATTATTAATTCTAAATTTCCAGAAAAGTTAGTTTCTGTCAAAAGGGATGGGATGATGTTCCGTCCTTCATAAGAAGTAATCTCAAATCATTTCTTTCTGATGAAGTGGCCAGAGAATTTATTTGAATTGGCACAAAGGATAAAAATTCTGAGAATTTTGATCACAACAAATGCTTTAAAAAGTAACTATGTATATATATTTACTTTGATGTTATTTCCCCTGTTCTTATGTATAATATAATGTATTTATAGATGCTTGTTTGAAATTTTCTAGGACAGACACGAGAAAAACATCGAGCGAGTTATTAAACAGTAATGCCAATGACCGCATCTTAAAACGACTTCAGCCAAAAAATAATAATATAATAATATATATATATATATTATATATTGAATGTAATAATATTTATCTATACAGATCCTAAAATCCCCAAAACCAACTAAATCTGAGTTAAAATTTATTGCAAACAATTAAATTGCAAAACTAAGACCATAAGTATATTTATCGCCATAACGATTATAAAATAATAATTTACACGATTCAAATGCGATGCAACATTTACCACCGTCAAGTTAAACGTAAGCGATAAAAATGCTCGCTGTAGATATAAGAAATCATTAGAAAACGATTCGTAGGTCAATCGTAATAATTGCTGCGAAGAAGGCAATCCTCATAACCAAATCCCATTGGACTTGCGTATCTGGATATGTGTATATTACTATAGTATGTGCAATGTCATCATTTACATTTTGAACATTTTAAATATTGTCGCTGCAGTGTCAGTAATTTTTGAAACGACTCATTACAGAGAGTAAATAACGTAACGAATCAGTTAATTGTGATTAACAAATGCAAAAAAAAATCGTAATATTGAATCGTTCTGGTGATGGTGTCTGATAAATTTTATAATTCATATCATTGAAAAACAAGACATTTAGAAAATGATGAGAAAGTGATTTCAGCGACAAAGAAAGATGGGTTTGATTTTGATAATTCAGTTGCTGATCCATGATGAGGAAATATTTGATTCCGAAATAATGTCACTATTAAAAGCATATCTGAACTTGTACAAGATTCCGCTGGGAATGAGAGACTATTTGTTGTATTTGTTGTTTCGTTTAATACCCAAAATATAATTCAGCAAAAGTTTGAACGTACAGATAAAAACATTTTGATTTTATGGATGCGTATTAGTTGGATTTAGATAAGCAAAGCCGTTAAAAAAAATAAATAAATATAACCGTCTAATGATAAAACGAATTGGCATATTAACAGCACCAAAACAAATTTCAAAATGGCTCATTGAGAGCAGATATATTAAACAGTTTTTTGATTTTTTAATTGATTGGCTCAAAAGAAGAGGGTAACATTTGTTAATATTTAATTAAAAATTGGAATAACTGCATAAATGCAAACTAGACATACTAAAAATGTTAGTGATAAAGGGATATAACTAAATTCCTATCCCGTTCTGTTTTATAGCAGCCGTTCTTTTAACGACTTACAACAAAGCTATTTTGCTCAGAAGCACTTCATAACTACATCAAAAATGATTAGCGTATTTTTAATATAATCTCATAAAATTAAGACTTTACGCAGAATTTAGGATATCCAACAACTTTAAAGTATTTTCTCTCAAAAGTGTGAAAAATATACTTGTACCCTTTTCCTTTTAACCCCTTCAATTTTTATCAGACTTGTTTTTTACATTAATAGGAAAAATATTCGCAAGAAAATATCTAGGAACAGATTTAAGTTAATCTTGGGTCAACATGCCTTTTTAATATTATAATAATTAAGGCGGATATTGGGTAAATTACAGTCACTTCAAGTAAATCTAGTGAATCCACATTCTTGGTAAGAAAGAAAATGGTAGACTAATCCATATTTTCCATGGAGATGCTGTGTCGTTTATCCTTTCATTAATATATTCTCGAAAAAAAGTAAATAGGAAATTTGAAGCACGATAGACGGTGAGAGCCGTCGAATAAATTGTTCTAAATTTTGTAGAGTACGTCAACGTAATATTGTAAAATGATAATTATTATACAAGTGTTTCTATTAAAAAATAATTTATCGCACTTAAAACTAATTTAACAGGATCTCTTAGTAGTAATTGTAAATATATTCCGAAAAATTTAGTGAAAAAGCAACTAATATAACAGCAAAACTTGAAATATATTGAAATCAAGGAAGAAAAAAAAAACATTTCCTTATGAATCGTTCTGCTCAAGATATGCAGGAAATACCTTCTGGTATTCTTTGGTTCTTTGTTACTTTCTTTGAACGCCTTTTAGGACATGCGCTTTACTTATTTCTTAACAACACCAGATAATGAGGCAATATCAGTATTACGTTCTGCCAAGATTTGCTTTCTTTAAATGCGATGTTTTCAACTCAGTACTTCAAAGAAATTTGAAAGAATCAAGAAAGTGATCTCGGCGTGATATATCTGGGCGTGTATCTTTATTCTGTTCAGAGTACTCGGAATGCTCTGAGCACCAATTTCTTGTAACTCAGAGTACTCTGAGCGCAAAAAAATCCTATTGAAAGTTTTACTTTTTAAATTTCATGTTTTTTTCCTTCATTCATTTATGTATTTTCATAAATTTGTTATTATTATTTATATAATTTTATAAAGAAGCTTGTATTATATATAGATATTTCATAAATCACAAATGCTGCCAATTACAAACAAAAAAACTATCAGAACAGAGAGAACACTGAATTTGTATCTCTACGTGTCCCGACGTGAAGCTTCACAAATAATCCCTCCAGAGTTCATAAAATCACTGCGGCAATTAAATACAGCGTAGAAATTGAGATAATGGATGATGATTATACATAGAACAAAAGTTCTACTTAGACTAAAGGTTCACCATTTTCGGTATCATTCTAGTATTCATTTTGTAATGACGTATAATACATGAAGGATTGAAAGATGGAATCAAAATCAAGTTGAGATTTCGAGACACGTAGTTGTGTTCATACAGAATACATTTCAATAAATGTAAAATTTCAAACAAACTTGTTTTATCCCAAATATTTAAAAAGTGTCCATAGAGAAAATCATACGACAATTCAACCCTGATTTTTTTTCACTTATTTCCTCATATTTAGATCACTATACTACTGTTCTCAATGCCTTTGTAGGATCACTAAATAATACATTGAATGTGAATAAATATATTGTTCCATAGTGCACACTAGCACAACAGAAACAATGCGTGCGGTGTTTCAAAACCAAACCGCAATCAATATTAGGTATAAATAACGCAGAAGCTCTTGTCAAAAGTAGTTAAAAATAATTAAAGCTACATAATTCTCTTCTTGCACATATTGTAACTGTTAGTAAATTTCAAACTCACAAGAGATATTCTAAAACAATATCTCAAGTTGTGTACATACGTAGTAATGAATAGATATTCTTCAAATTAATACTGAATTTGCGAATACTGTTACAAAAAAAAAAATGCTCAAAGTATTTTCTTTTCTTAACAACAAATCGTAAATCGCGTTTACATATATACACATAATTCGCCAAAATGTTAATAACATTATAAAATCATTAATTATATATATATATATATATCAAGGTCTTAAATAAGACTACCTCCCAGTGTTCTTTATAAGAAAATTAAAAAATTTAAAAAAATCTAAAATTATAGCCACTCTTCTAAATAGAAAACAATAACTTCTCAAGTAATAAAATAAAACATCACAAATTGTTATATAAAAAAAAGAAACAATAACGGATTTTAACAACAGAAATAATAAATTAGTTTAAACATTTTTAATATTATTTACACCTATAACATCCCTTTAAGGAATTATTAAAAATATAAGAAATACTACCATAGTTAAAATTGGTAATAATATGTATACGGAGAATTCCGCGCACCATAATTTGCGCAGTAAAATCGTCAATTCTAGTAGTTTTGATATTGTGGCATAACGTCTAATCTAAATTTACCATTCCTCAAACTTACTTTGTGTGTGTGTGTTTGTTTTTTTATTTGTTTGCTCGTGTGTATATAAAACTGATAAAAGATTATAAGAAGTTAATTTCGACACAAAAATAGTATGTAAATGTGAATGGTATCTTACCAAAAATTAATTATTTACAATAATCACAAAATGAGAGTCTAAAGAAAGCATACAAACACAAACAGAAAAAGTCTGCTTGCAAAATTTATCTGTTGTTCCCTTTGGGTACAATCATAACCATACCACAGATATCTCTCGACAAAATCAAGCCATATAATTCCCGTCAATTTTCAATTTCCCTTCATTTTTTTTTTGCGTTAAAATTAAATTTAAAAGCAAAAATTATATTAAATGCGACTAACAAAAAAAAATCTTTGCTTAATCATCTTTCTAAAAATAAGCTGAACGGGAAATCAAACTAAAGGGCTGAAAAATAATAAAAAGAAAAAAAATCAAAATAATGGAAAGGATATAATCGAGAGTACTTACCTTGAAAAAAAATCCCTTTCCTCAAATCTGCAGCATTGAAATCAGGAATGACTAATGCCACCACCACCACCACCATTATCCTCTGGATGGGACCACCGTTTTTCGTGCTCTTCAAGTTCAAATTCTATACGCATTTCAAGTTCACGAAATGCATTCGCTATTCCAGCTTCATAAGCATCTTCAGGAACTTCTTTATGGATCGATACCTCCTTGGATGTATCCCAGAAGCTAGGCGTATTTATTGGTTTCGTTGCATTATTATTCCAGAGATTTTGCGATATTGAAGTTATCTAAAAAAAAATTATGTTGGATTTAGCAAATGATTTATTATTTATGAAATTAAAAACGAAGCACACACTCTCAGTTCCGATTAAAGTGATTGTAGTATCCTTTCTCCCTATCTAAAATATAATAAACGATAGAAAACACCATAATTTATAGAAAGGAACATTGAAAAATTGTTTGAACGCGTTCAGATTTGTTAGAAACTTTGAAGTAAATTATAATGAGCATCAACCTCAAATCATTAAGAAAAGAAAATCCAATACTGTGACCAAAAGTTAAAGCAAGCATGATTTTAGCAGCAGTTTAGCTGCAAATGTTCTCCGAAATAATCTTAATCTAGGAACTGTGAGGCCATATAAAACAGTATATTCGGTGAGATTAAATTATGATAGAGTTACATTATCTTGAAGGAACAGAACGACTATGGGTTTGTATGATTTTATCAATCCAACAATCCATGATGTTTAAGACTTGAATCTGTTTACTTGACGTACTACACGATTTCCGTTAGGAGAGTTTATATAGCGTGTTTTTATCTGGAAATTTTTCGCAGCCAAATTTATAAGTAATATACGCTTTTTAAAGAAAATTCTTTTTGACTTCAAGATAAAATTCCTTTCAAGAAAGTTAAAATACGATTCAAATCGATTATTAATAAATATTCAAAGCTTCTGCGCGATTGTAAAACAAAAACTTACCTTTGTAGCATCTTTTTCTTTATTATCCATCATTGGTAAGCCAAGGTCGAAATCAAATTTTCCAGGATTATCCATAACGCGTGGATTAAAGTTCTGTTCCAATTCTCGAAGTTCTTCCTGCAGTTGCATATTTTCAGTAATATCTGAAGACTTAGAAAATAGGAAATTATCAGGTTGGCGAAGGACGGGAGCGCTAAAATCAGGAGTTCCTCCAATTTTCGACTGAAGTTCATTGTATACTTGTCCTTCGGTTTTATGAGGTGATGAATTGTTAGTGTAAAACCATGGGGGATTCATCCCTCTAAAGTCCTGATACATAGCTGGATTTTGTGGCCCACAATTGGATTGTGTTAGAGGCTTCGTCATACGAGATATTGGTCCGAATTTGCTGCTTGAATGTGACACATCAAATGGTATGTAGTCATCATCCTGCAAGATTGAATCAGATCGAACAAATGCATCTCTCACATTTGACGCAGATTCCATAGAATAATAGCTAGGTACTGTTACCGGTGTTCCTTGAGACGGCCAATAATTCATCATTAATTCTTCTTTTGTTAAATTATTATTATTATTATGAGGATTTTTGTAAATGTTTCCGTTAAGTCCTGAATTTTTGTTCATATGATTCATTTCCCCAATGCTTTCCTTCATTAACTCTAGACGGCGTTTCTCATATAATTGCCGGAGTATGGGGCTTTGCGGCACTTCATTATTATTACTGCTATTATTTGGCGAATTCAAATAGGGAGAATTTGTGGGCGGAGTCTTGACATTCATGTTAATTTGTTGTTGGTGTTGTCTATGTTGATCCCATAAAGCTGATTGACGCATCATGTCCAATTTAGAAAAATCATTAGGCATATTCCCCGATGGGAAAAATGTGTTCGTCGGTGGTAAAATTGGCGCAATTTGTCCTTGAGCGTTTTGTGATTGTGATAAATGTTGCGGCATCGAAGATGTTCCTGGACTCACTGGGCCGTACATATCAGAGGGGCCATAGTTTCCCATATTGTTTAGCGATGGATGGAACATTTGCTGGTTATTTGTTTGTTGTTGTGGAGATGGTGGTGGCCCTGAAAAGTTTGAATGCATAGGTCTAGGAGAGCGCAGGGACATTGATGAGCGGTTTTGGTAATTAATTCCGTAGGCATTTTCATAGGGATGTATTGCCAAATTAGGCATAATACCTTGAGGATTCATTCCACTTGATGGAATAGGACTGGACGCATGCATTGGTGCTATCATGATCACAGATTGCCCTGGATGTGACATTGATGTCTTACCGCCTGCAAAACGCATCGGTGATGTTTCTTCAGACGGTAGACAAGAGTGTCCAGTATCCAAATAATCGACAGTCTCTTTTGTGTTAACGTTTGGTGTCTTTGTACTGTTTTTACGGCTCTTTGCCCGGTATTTCTCCAATTCTTCTTCAGAATGAGCAAATGTGCAATTAGTGCCTCGGGGGCAGATTCTTCTCATTGTCAAATCTCGACATAAACTAACTTTATATTTGGCATTCGGATTTGATTGAGTAGATTCTTGTAATTTTCGATTTCCATGATGTTGAACAAAATCTACGAGTCCTATTACCACCTGCTTAACAGCATCCAATGCTTTAGCTATTTCCTGCCAAGTAGGAACATTATTTTCCCAATTTGGATCGATACTTGATAAGTGCTTTAAATGAATTCTTAATCCGGATAGGTTTGCTGGATCTCCGGTTCTTTGCAATGCAATAACCAATTCCTGGACAGATTGAGCGAATGACTGCGGTGTTTGTAATTTATCAATGATGCTTTGCATATGGGATTTGTGAACAGTGTCACCATAAAGAAGTGCAGACCATTGATCGGGAGCTATTCGTAAACCAGCTTCAGTTGCTATTTGAACAATTTGTGCATCATGTTCTCTTCTCAGTGCTTCATAAGTACGAAATTCTTCTTTCAACTGCATAAGAGAAGAATCACCTTCTCTTTTTGATACCTTGAAACAACTGGCACGATACAACAACTGCACTACGTGACCTATGCTCGTTTTAGATGCTTGAGGAAAATGCGGTTCAAGACGTTGTACAACGAACATAACTAAAACTTTTCGAGACAACGCAGATCCATCCTCAAGAGCTAATAGAACTAATTTAAGTACTTCTTCCTGCATAGCAGGACCTAAAAACTGACAGCCCCGAGCACGTACTGCTGCCCATAGATTTGAACTCAATTGTTGCGGATTCTGATGTTGCAATATTAATTCCGTCACAGTACGTTCACCCAATGATCTAGCCGCCCGTAATGCACGTGATCTACCTTCATCTTCAACCAGTTGGCAATTAACCAAGGTAACAAGCTTCCGTTGCATAGGACGTGAAAGTAAACTTCCAGCATTTCCATTTGCAAATGGTTTTAAATACAACGCCAACTCTTCGATGCATTTCTTGGCAACCTTGTAACATTGTAAGTCGTCAGGGGATAAACTTTGGAGGCTAGATGAATTCACATAATCTGCATCAGCCGCTAGGGCTGCAGCAGACTGTGATCCACCACTGCTACTTACTAATTGTAAAAGTGCATAGTTTATAGGTAAGTTATCTAAATCTGTGACGATTGATGTCTGAAAAAAAGGTGAAAAAGTAAGTAAATGCGTTTTGATTTTCTGTGTTTAGTTATATTAGTTTTACCTGATCAAATGGACATTGTTTGTTGTGTAATGTAGCCAAACAAGTGCGGCATATTGTGTGTCCGCAACCTAAACTTATTGGAGGACGTTGATTTGCCGCAAATTCATGACAGCAAACGGGACAGGACAAAAATTCTGTCCATTGGGGCGCCTGTATCGGCATTCTGAAATTAATTTTGATATCCATTAAACTGATCATAAATTTGATTTGATTTATTGAATATAAGTTCTGATTTATACATTTAATTCATTCGCTCCACTCAAAAAATATTATATAATATTCTACAAATCATTCATTCTCTACCCCTTAATTCCATGTGGCTTCCAGCCCCACCGACACCCACCAATTGAGGAATGCGTTACAAATTCAATGCAAACATAGCACAACATATTATGATTTCTAGGTTAAAAAGGCATTGCGGGAATAAGACGAATAAAATGCCTTTTGAACTTCAAACGATAACATCTCTTTTGAGTCTCTATTGAATTTGTAGCTAACAAAAGAAAAGTCAAAACCGAATTGGTTAAAAGCCAAATGAGTAAGACGGAGAATGACAATCAATTAAGGAGGCAATAGACTATAGTAGTGGACACCAAGATATGCCCTCTCTCTGCTATGACTCTCAGTTGCAAAAAGTGATTGATGCATGCACGAAGAAAATGGGTGAATTCTAAGATCATATACGTATTTTGGCTAAAATGTAACAAAACACATCTCAAGCTAGCTTGTATAGGAGTAATTAGTGCCATGTGTACCTGACTAGATGCAACCTTAGAGGTTACACTGCACCTACTTTCGATGCATTTGCATGTAAAGGGGGCCATCATCAATGCTAATAGAATGGACGGGATAAATTTTCTCAAACAAGGAAGTTTGGTTGGCCAATTCAAAATCCTTGAAGAATACCTAAAGGTGATGAAACCCATCTCGTAAGTCATGTCGTAACAATAAAATCTGAAGCACAATTTAAGACATTCCTAAAAAAATAGTTAATAGTGGCACTCTGGTGACATACTCTTAAATAATACGCGTCTGGATCCAAAATAAAAGGCAGAGCAGTCTATAGATCGAACTTTCAGCATGGAGGTCTGACAGAAGCAGCATAGAGTTCTAAACATTAGAAATCATCAATCTACACTTAAATCACTGAACAGGTACAATATTGAGTCAGTCAGTCAGACTCTCTTAATACGTCAACCCCGAGTAAGCCACAGTGACCCAAAAGCTCTGCATTTATCTGACGGCGTGAACTAATGTAACCCACCACACTTAACAACTTATAACCACACGCTAACTCCATGCAGAATGTGAAAATTTGCGTCGGTTGAACGTGTTGAAGTAATAAGCTGAAGCTAATATTGTCTCGCTTTTCTTTTGCCATCTCTGCTATCTATAAAAATAAAATTAAGATGGCAAAAAATTATTGTATAGAAACGCAAATTAGACTAAAAGTTCAAAATTAAAAAGTACTTTAGCGGACTTATTAAGAACCTCATTTTAGGGGAAGAAAAATAATGAAATCAAAATAGCAAATTTCTATGGTGACGATGAAATGGGTGTTACCCAAATTGCTGAGAAATTCAATAGGTATTTTATTGAGAGTATGTGTATAAAAGAAATAAATTCGACTACACAGACTGTGCAGTATCAGCCTGCATCTAAGCGAATCTGTTGCACATTCAAGCTAAATTTGTGTGATAAAATAACCCCCTTTGTATATATAAAATAAATTTAGCAATAAAACGGACTTTCGTCCTAACGGTTTATAAGAAAGTAATTAAAAGTTTTGTTGCGGATCAGCTAGAAAAGTATTATATTGAAGATAATAACTTATTAATAAAAGAGCAATCAGGATTTAGACGTCTTCATTTGTGCGAAACTGCTTTGAATTGGAATATTTTCAAAAGGAGGAATAGGTACAGATAAAGTAGTAATCGCTGTTTACCTATATCTAAAGCAAGCCTTTAAGACCTTGCATAGAGCTTTCTTAATTCATAAACTTGAAACATTTGGAATAACGAGAAATGAACTTAAATGGTAACAAAAATCAAAAGTAAATGTCACGACATTGAGATCTCTATAAGTTGCCCGAGGAGTACCCCAAGGTACAATATTAGGAGTATTGTTATTCATCACAATATTAAAACATGATTCAACATTGCGAAATTGTATTGTTTGCAAACGACACATTGCTATGTTTCAGAAAAATCGAAACAGGCTTAATAAATATTGATATTTGGCTTAGAGTGAATAAACTAAAAAGGCTAACGTCAATAAATCTGTATGCATAAAATTTAATTCTTTAAATAACGAGCCGGTGATATTTGAACATCAAGAAATAGAGTCTGTACACACATTTAAGTATCTTGGCATTATTCTGAACCGCAATATAAAATTCAAAGAATATGAGTATATCTGTGGAAAAATTGATAAAAGATTGGAGTCCTTTCACGCATTCTTCTTAATATAAATACGGCAATAATGTTACACAATCGTCTTATTCTATCTCATTTCAATTTGTGTTCTACGTTATTATATGCAAATAACAGCGTAAGAGACTATAGCGTTTACAAAATAGTGCAAGGCGTGTTATATTGAAATGCAACTTTAGAAAACCAATTAGATACATGCTAGATTTATTTTGCTGGATAAATAAAAAAAAACGATTGACGTATAATGCGATGACATTTATATACATATAAGATGACGTAAGCTATTGCATGAGTACTTGAGGCGAAATCCAGTGAGATCTTCAACGGACTTCCGCTGAGATAAAAAAAAATGTCGAGTATAAGCATCTTTGCAAAAAAAAGTGAGAAACCATATATGTAGTCTCCATGATATATAGTTAGAGCTGTAGTTGAATTAGAACAGATTCAAATAATTTTTTTCTCTGTATCTTGGAAATATACTTCTCTTCAATCATACAAGGTGTACAGCAGTGAAATTTATTCTTTATTTAAAAGAGCTTAAGTAAATTCAGACTTTATATTTGTACTTCAGTATCCACTACTAGCTGAACCGAATTATTTTTGCCTATATCTAAAAGTAAATGAGCCAGTGATATATTTTCGCTGCTACTGGCAGGCGGCGGGGAGTGCCCTGATAGTGATTGAGAGAGTCGAGCCGGGGAATTTTCGGTTGACTGGTGCACGTTTCCCGAAGTTCTGGCTTCCTCTCTTTGTTTCTGCATGCACTAAGATACGGAATGGGAATGTCCTCTTCTTCCACAGAAATCGCATTTTAGTTGCACATGATAAAATCTCGGGTTACTTCGGGTTGTGTCATGGGCACAATACGGTTGTTGATTCTCGATTGGATAATTACTCCTGTTTCTACAGGTTTTAGCGTCAAGCCCATATATTTTGCATCTCACGAAATATAGAATATTCTTACGCTTTAGGCAATCATCATAAGTATGCCCCTTATAATTACAATATGCACATAAAAATCTAGACAATGCGGATTTGAGCTGGTCATTTTGTCTTTGTGGTAACTTGTTTGAACGGTTTTTAGGTGAGTATTGATCAGTTGATGCGGCAATAGGTGAAATTATATCACTAGGCTGATGTTGGTAGCTAGAAATTTCATGATTATTAAACGGAGGATGTATGTCATGAACTATAGCTGTTTGGATATAGTTTTATTGTGAAATAAAATTTGTGCTGTTCTTATATTAGGCAGTCATTTAATTAAATTGTAATTAGTATGTAAATCTTAACTTAAATGAATTTAAGTAACTTCAGAGTTATATATAATTTACATTTTGTATTGCAGTGATTTCAAATGAGATGTAATGATTCATTGTAGTTATAATTGTGGTGAAAACAAGAGACTAGCTTTGGTTTTCTTGAGCGATGTAGTATCAACCTTTCAACCTGTTTCTTAAACCAGCTAAGCTGTCTGAATTGAGGGGATTGAGAGAAAGAAAAATTAAGAAAGAGAAATGTACTGATTATGTAGCTTTGTGAACAAATATTATTATTAAAACAATATTTATCTGGTAAGAGAAACCCAACCCTATAATCTTTGAAGAAATGAAATGACTAGAGTGATGGAGAAATAGCTGCAGTCAATTCGTGCAATTCGTTATTGTATAGAGGATTACAATATTTCAATGGTTTGCCCAATCACATTAAAGCATAAACAAGATTAGAGGTTTTTGAAAGAAAAATAAGAGAGTTTATATTTGCCAATGTATAATGATAGTATCATTTTAGTCATTTAAACTGAATTATATAATTTGAATTTAAATTGACTCAATTATATTAAATGTAAAAAAAAATTTACAAACATATACACATATACATATATGTACTAGTAAATAACTGCTGCTCTTGTTCCTGCTTAAACACAGGTTAACCCAAGGCACATCAGATCTAAATGACCTTTTTATTGTCTTGTAATCTATTAATATTAATCTGGGATACCTATACGGAATTTTTATTGGTAGCACTATAAATCTCAACTCAATTAACCCTAGTTAACTAAACATTCGTCTAATACACTACCGACCGCTACCAGTTCTATGAGCTCGAGGTGGAGCTCGCAACACCTCACTGACAGTAACTTCATATTTAGTAAAATTAATCACCCGATTGTAATAACCGCGGTTGAATACTTGTTACTTTTCGAGAATTTCTGTAGTCGTTGCAGAACTTGTACTTTCTGTCTATGTAAAAAAAAGATCAGATTGACAAAATACGTATGCAACTACTGTAAGAAGGCTATTTGTGGGTGGAGAGAACACTTAACATCTGTCAAGATTACAAACGCTTATTTTTACCACTTTTCTATTTTTATACCTAAGATGAAATTGTAGGGTATACTATGTTTGTCATTCCATTTGTAACGCACAGAAGCAATGATGGTAGAACAAAATGGATTGGACACTGAACCGACGTATAATATTAAAAGTTATTTTGATTTTTGCATGTCCGTCCGTCCTTCCGCACGATAACTCGAGAACGCGTGTGCTTAGAGGAGCTGCAGTTTTGCCATGGGGGTTTTTAAAAAAAAACAAGAGTAAAATTAAGTTCGAAAATGGGACAAATCGGGTAACTCCTTCGTGGGGCTCCCATACAAAAATTTCGTTTTTCATTATTTTATACACTGCCTGAAAACGCATCAACTTAAAGAGCTGACATTTTGTACGCGGTATTTCCATAATTTTTATTAAATATTAGTAAATAAAATTTCAAAAATGGACTAAATCGAAGAACCCCTTCTTGGTGTTGCATATAAAAATTTAGATTTATTACGTATACTGTGAAAATGATCAGTCCTAGAGATTTTTGTTGTACTGAAAAGTTCTTCAGAATATGAAATCCTAAAAAATTGGTTAAAATCATTTTTTCTGTCCGACGAACCGTTCTAGAAACATATGCGAAAAACCACTTCAATATTCACTTGCACAAATGGGTGACCATACGAAATTACATACGGGCATTCATCTAGTAGGGCATAAGAATTAGTCTTATTGTTAGACCAACCAATTCTAGACTCTTTACTTGTTTTCTAAAAATTTTAATTGACCATATTTCTTCAGAATTCGTGTGTGTTATTGAGGGGTTGAACACGATTCGAACAAGTAGTGTCTGGGCAGATAAACATTGATTTTTTCTTAGAAATTTTTGAAATCTTACTTTAGAATTCATCGCACTGTATAGACACAAGCTACATACAGATTTTACTCTAGGCAAACTAATAACTATAAATGCTGGGCAATTAGAACAAAAATCTGCAACATCTCGCTCGAATATAAATTCGATGATGCCACGACTTACTGACGGAAGTAATAAATGGGTAAGCCAGCAATGACTCGCCCCAATACAAAATCGATGATGCCTCGACTGATGTAGGGAAGGCCTCAATTTTTTCTTAGAACTTTACTCAAAATTCTTTTTTAGAAATTTACTGAAAATCTGCATTATTGGAGGCAAACAACGGGTGATTGGGCCAACAATTTTTATGAGCGTAGATTAGAAATAAGTATTCATTTCTTCTTAGAAATTTACAGAAAATGTTTTGGCAAACTTTTTATTCAGTCTGGTGGCCGACTAGAGTTATTTTCAGATACAATACTTTCATATACATATGTCATTGCAGCCAGTAATGCATAAAAATTCTAAGGAACAAATTTCCAGTAAGTTTCTAGGAAAAAATTGAGGGTCGAGCAAAACAAAACCCTCGAGAAATACTTCCCAAGCTATGAAACATTATTCTATATGCTAGTCCGATTCGCTAAAATGTTTTATAATTGATTCTTAGGAAAAGTGACTAGACATTAATTTTATACTATATGTCATAAAGCCTAAACTACTATCAATACAGGAAAATAATCTTTCAGTCATTTTAAGCTTGGCTCCCTACCTTCCTAAAGGCTACACTTACTATACCTTACTTAACAAAATAATAAAATATTTTTGATTAAAAATTAACCTTACCATTTTACGCTCAATTACTTACATCTCAGTAATAGTTGCATGTGTGATGTTCCGAATATAGTCCGAATTTTCAGGGAAATTCATTCGAATTCATCGGACCACGGGACATTCACATATGCAATTATTACCTTATTACTCAGTTGAGAGTTTTGGTTTGGGGAGTCGTAGTCATTTGGTTAAGATAAATTTTTTAAATAATTTTGTTAGGAAAGGTACCTACCTATAAAAATTTGATTATGGTTGGGAAGACAAGAAAGTAAGCTTAAGATTACTAGAAGACAACTTTTCTGTATGAATAGTAGTTTAGGGCGCAGGAGATATTCAAATCAAAATTTTGTCAATTTTATATAACACTGCAAATATTTTAGAATGTTAATACTATGTTAGGACTCTCATGTAGTAGTGGGGGATTCTGTTTCATCCCATTGGAATAAAAAACTATTGCAACTATGCGCCTTCTTATACATCATTTGGGAGTTCGTTAGAAGAATATTCACTGATCTATCCAGAAAAATAAGCAAACGCGAAAGTAAGTAACTCAAGAGTTTCTAACTATAGCCATCACTTGGAGTTGGAAGCTCTATAGAAGATTATTTGATGAGCTCCAGTAGAAGTGCAACAAGGGGTGATTTCATCAAATTTTTCACGAATCTAAATTGTAGATTTTTCCACTATTGTGCAAGGAAACGCATTTCTCATTATCAATGTGAATTTCAGAGTGGAGTGAAGTTTTTGTTTTGGTTAATAAGAGTGAAATATAGCAATGAAATTTAATACCACAAATAATCACAAGCAAGCGTCTTACTACTGTTCTCAGGAAGCAGTCTTGAAAGTTTCTTATGAGATAAATGGTAAATTCTTTTCAACAAAACCGAACAGACACTAAACTGAACCAGAGCCTGACAGATCTACATCGAACTATTAACAGTGTTCCGAACGGGCACAAACAGAAAAGATTACAAGAAAGTAAAATACCCGAAAATGTTCGTCCTTTATGATTTTAATAAAAAAACTAAACCACTTTAATAAAATAATTGCACTTCAACAGAATATCCACACATCCACACTTTGATTACAAATAATTTTGATTTGACGGTTAGTTCCGAACCGTAACCACAAAGTTTCATGGAACGAGAAAGTCTAAAGCCGGTGCAGAAACTGAACATGGAGCCCCATTAAAAAAAAAAATTTTTTGAACTAGTTCCGTGTCAGTGTGGTGAAGAAAATACTTAAGGTTTAGGAGCCGAAAGAGTTACGGTTCAGTTCAGATGAAAAGAATCCACAATAAGATAGAAGCACTGCGATTATACAAAAAACTCATTACAGCTTTTGAAAAGATACCTTCAAAAAACTACTTATCATTTAGCATACCTCACAGTGCGCTTTTTAAGAACAGTAGTGAAGGCTTGCTTCTGTGAACATCCCTATGCAAAAAAGCAATGAACTCGGATAGGGAAAGAAGCACTGCGAGCTTCCAAGGGAGCGCTTCAGGAGCTTTCTAGAGCGCTCTTTTTCCCAGTGGAACGACTTGGGAAGTATTTCTCGAGGGTTTTGGGTCGAGGCATATCTGATTTTATATTGGAGTGAGGCATTGCTGGCTTACCCATTGCTTACGTCAGCAAGTCGAGGCATCATCGATTTTATACTGAAGCAAAGTGTTGCAGGTTTTTGTTCTACTTGCCCAGTCTTTGTAGTTAAGTATTAGATTGTCTATGGTATTGGGTCATAGAAAAGGGAAGTTTGCCGCTATTTAGAAACTATTCAAAATCACAATATTCCTAGGAATCCGAAAAGGTTGCCATTATGGCTTAATCCTGTCGTCATTCTTAAACGGTTCATACATGCTTCAATTATTTGATCAATGTCAAATTGATCAGTTTATCAACTAGCACATACACGGCTCAACTTGGCATCAACTTTTAAGTTCTTTCAGTTGTTTCTAAAGAGTGAAATAAGATTAAGATTAAATAACAGTCGGAGCTGCCTCCTTACCTCCTTTAATTTCGTAATAAAATGAAATTGCATGAACGGTTCTTCAAACGTCACGCACACGCAGTGATAAATTGACGCCAACCAAATGTTTTTGTGCGAGCCCTTCAACGTATTAATTTGCACCAATCGCAACAACTTTAAATTGAAGAAAAGTTGGTCAACTAACTGAAGCTTGTTTGGGCCGCTTAAGGCTGTTTTGTACACACGACGGCGATGCCGCTACCGCTTGCCATTGCGATGCCGTCGTACGTATAAAATAAAAAAAATGAGCCGATTGCACTCATGGCAGTTTTAGAATTCATGGAAATTGTTCTGTTCGAGTTTTTAAATGGAAGTGGAGTGGATAAGTAAAGAAATTGATGTCAATTTACATTCTTATAGTAGAATTATACACGCATGTGGTTGGTATGTGGAGTGTTGGTAGTTGATGGTAGAAGGCTCGGAGTTGCCAGGTAAATGAAGGATGGGTGATGGATGTTAGGCAATAGGTAAAATATGTTTTTTTCGCCCACACAACATATAAAATATAACTGAACTAACGAAAAGCAGATAACACTCAAACTGTATCCATGGAAGTCAAAACAAATAAAACGGTTCTGTGTGAAAATGTACAACGCAAACGGTGGCGACATTATAGGCTTAAAGACAGTTGCGACGGCCGACAACTATTGAAGTAATAAGAACATATTATATAGGGATCTGCATGAGCCACTCAGTTTCTTTAATTCACCCTTGCTAGAGCTTACACGTTGCAGCATACTTTACGTTTCGTAGATGATAGATATTCGAGGGAAGGAAAAATCCCACCCCTCATACACGAAAAGTGAGGTATACTGCACGTGCACCGTGTGATGGACACATATGTAATGTTCTCTTAACGTTCCCGACAGTGTGCTCACTTTGTTGTACTAGAACACCAATGTCCAATACAGTGAAGAAAACATCTTGTCCTGTTTTCTATAGAATATTTGGCTTGAAACTGTTTTGAGAAAAAAAAAATATTAATATGTCAGAAAGTTTGATCACTTTTCGACATAAATTGATGGTCAGTCAGTAACCAAGCAATTACCATCGAGTTCTTCTTGTACACAAAACACAGTTATAATATGTCCAAGACGCACTGAAAACGGCTTCATGGTCTGAAACATGTTACATAGATTAAAAGTAAAATAACACTTAGAGCTTATGTTTGAGTCCTTCCATGACCTAAAAAAAAATTCAAGTAGCATTTTGTTGAGTATAGCCATTATCAGAAATTGTGGTCACCCAACCTGTAAACCAACAAAAAGACGACTGGCTCATGCTAACCATATATCATCTAAAGCCTTCTTCACCGAATTATTATTAATAGTTTGATCAATCGTCTTACATACCTACATTATTAATTATTCAAGTTGATGGTGTGTATAGATAGAATAAGATTGCAGCACTGCAAATACAAGAAACAACATTTCATTTACAACATCATCCCCAAATAAAATTTAATTTACAAAATCCGTGAGGTAGGAGCAATGTACCCATTAAAAAAGTTTAATATAAGAACAAAAAAAGTGCAACTTAATATATTCAGAGATAACTAATCTTTTTTTTTTTTTGCATTCGAACTCTTACCTCCTAGAATTACTAGTCAATTTCTTATTATCATCATTTTGCTATTGTTCTTATCCCGGGAGACACTAGTCAACTAGAGCAGGTAGAGTTAAAATTAAAAACGCATTAACGCGGCTCAAACAGGCAACCACTTTCACAAAATTGGAATTTACGATATTTCCAGAAATTTTCTTGGTAGGTATATGTACATATTCGCAGTAATTATCGCCAGGAGATTATTAAACTACTCCGATTCGACGCGTCGCAGTCTCCCATTATAATTCTAAACCAAATCCCATAATATCTGAGATCATAACATTTACTTCGCAGGCCAAAACTTGTCACAACATGTCTTGCAAGGCTTGGTAAAAGGTAGAAATTTTGTGATTTCATGTTTTTTACGCAATAAGAGAACGTCATCGTACGATTTGGTAACAAGTTACCTCATAATTAAATTTGGGACAAAACTATCAAATCCCAATATGACAAGGGATTATCCTTTGTGTCGCAGGTTAGGGGCTAATCCTACCAAAACTCGCGTATTCTAACAAAAATTTTGGAGTAAACAAGAGAACAACTCTTTTGGTCTGTCTGATGTTGACGATTTCAGCAGCAATGTTGAGTTGATGACTAACAACTGCTCTGCCTCTGTGACCTCTGAACTCACATACAGATATTTATCAACTTTCTTCACATTTCGATAAATCGCAGATCCGAATACTACACTGATAATACTACTATTATTTACCAAATCTGAATTATATTTATCTTGGAGACTGCTTTTCATGCAACCAACAGGAAGGAATAACTCCAATTTCCAATTAAACGTTTCTCCGCGCTCGAGCAATCGATTAGTTTGTTTTCCCGAGCTCTATGCACAGTTCACTATTTTTCGATGACGAACTGCTTTGTATACGTAAGCAATATTTTTAAATATTTTTATTGTATGTACAAAGGATTTTCCGTCGTCACGTACAGCGGCAATAGGGTAGAGAATCGGAAAATAATTTTTTTTTTACCAATTGACCTGCAGCACTAAATGTGATTTTTTTTTAATGACTTGTTGCCCGTATAGTGTGATTTCTAAGCAGAAAAGTTTGGAGGCCAAATGTTATGTTAGAGGAAACTGTAATGGGACTCGTCGCATATTTTAAACATAATTTAGATAATGAAATTGTTTTTTGTTAGATGTTCGGTATGGGAAGAAAGTATGTAGTGACTTAGCAATTCATTTAAATGTCACCGCAACTCACAGTCAGTCAGAAAAGTGCCAACTAGACAACATTTTTTCTCTCATTCTTTTCTTTATACCACCATCGCCACCAGGCGATTGTCGCGTAGAAACGTAGATGAAAATATTCCTTTCTCGATTTGTTCCAACTTGCAACCATAAACTCACAAAAATCTTCGCACAGCCAATTATACACAATTTTTTTCCATTCACACAATTAACTTCACTTTTAATGGAACACTTTCTATTGCAGCAACAATTTTTGTAATTAATTTTTGCACTATACCTTGTTCATTAAACAAAAATTCATCACATCTTACGAGTTAAAATACCATCAGCCATGCAGGAGAGCTTTTCCCTTCTATCTCTTCTCGAATAAAAATCGTGTTTGACTTTTGTGAAAGCACAGCAAGCAGCTGCCTAAAAATTGACATTATTTCTTTGTCAAATTTGACAGTTTGGTACTTTTAATGCCTAAAAACTTAACGAAAATATATCAAGAACACATTCGAATGAAAATCTGATCGATAGATGTCGTGATCATATTACACCGGACGGTTTGGAGTTCTGCTAGAAAACCTACACTAGCGCCACGATTTTCTTGAATGGGCTTGTATCACTGCTAAAGGTTTTGGAAAAATCTAAGGTTAGGTTTTGAGTTCTGCTAGAAACCCGTCCTTCGGGGCGTAGAAAAGCAAAAAAGCTCGCAACGCCAACTGTAACCAAAAATTTTCAGTTTTTCGTCGCCTACACGACAGAAATCATCAACGCCAGTTTTTCGTTCTAATTTTTGATGAAATGGTAACTAAACTGGAATTAGAATTAAATAATGACGATATTTATGGACTGACAGATTTAGGTCCTTTAGGTCACAAGAACAGCTTAGCTTCCGTATCCTCGTGCTGATGGTACGAGAATTGAATAAGATCTATAGTCAAGCTGTAGGCTACGAGGCGAGTTCCGTTTTCGGTGAGGATTTAACGTTAATTTTAAAAGACGAGATTTCCAAACTGCTGGAAATTGGTTTGAGTATAAAAGCAATCACTTGTGACCAGGGTGGTAACAATAGAAAGTGCTATCGGCTTTTAGGGTGCACGCGTGAAAACACTCACTGTTTTGTAAATGACAATAAACGATATGCTTGTTATGATATACCACATCTCTTTAAAAGCGTCAGAAATAATTTATATCATAGCAACATTATTTCTAACGGAAGCGAAATATCTTGGGATATAATTCGCAAGGTTGAGCTCGATTCCGCGTTTTTGGCAGCTGTAAGTTTGGATAGTTTCCCGGAATCTGGCGAAAAATTACGTACAAGCAGTACGGCAGAGTTCATTGCAAACATGAATACACTGTTTGACCACCTAAATAGTATTTCAGAATTCAATAAGAATACCAAAAGAAATGCTCTATCGCAGAGAAACATTAATACGATCGAAAATCTTTCTTCGGGAAAGTTATGGATTGACGTACATACGAGAAGAATGGAGCGTCCATATTGCTTCGATGGATTAATACAAATCATAAATGTGGTCCGTATTCTATGGGATGATTTAAAAGATAAGCAGTACTTTTTAATGACTTCTAGGTTAAATCAAGACCCTCTCGAAAATCTATTTTTAAAGATTAGAGAATTCAAGACATGTTAGCGAAACCCTTCTACATATGTATCATATAAGAATTTAAAGGAAATTCTATTGTATTCTAATGATTCTAATGTATTACCGTCGGAGTGCGCTAGTCATTCCAAAAAAATTGATGAACTTCAATTCAGAGTTCATAAATATCTTAGTAGAGGATTTTGAAACTGTGTATTCACAAGAAACCCATTGCGAAGGTAGTGAAGCAGCTGCATAGGGGTATATCTCAGAAGATGATATACCACATGACATTTTTGATGATTTTGAAACAAGTACTCCTAAAGAAAAATTTTGTACTTCTTCGAGGACTTACTTCTTTGGAAATCTTGCAAAAATTGTTGTAAGACGAACAAAGTGTGAGTTCTGTCGAAAACACATGATTGATAACGACCCCGGTCATAGCGAAAATCATACACTGACTGAGATCAAATGGCTCGGATCAAAATTTAATACAATACCGACCATTAGTTTTTAAAAGGATTTGAACAAAATCTATGAAGAATTTTCAAAGTTTTTCACACCACATAATCGAGAGAAACATTTTAAAGAAAATGGAGAAATTGGAGAATAATAGAAGAAATTAACTGTCTTTATTCTTAAACCTTGTATACTTTGTATCTTGTATCTATAGTTGATCTATAGATTGAGCTATCATGTCTACTTTAGACTATGCTCATGTACTTCTAGTATTATCTAACTTTTAGTTGTTTATAGGTCCTGCCAATTAATGCAATCCAAAACAATTTAACCGCAGTATTGTGGTGTTTGCAGCAGTCCCACTGACTGATTACTTAGTTGGAAGCAATTTCGCATTTAAATTTTTTCTTTCACTTAGTGCGGAAAAAATTTCGATTCTTCATAGTTTTGTTCAAATCTCAAAGCACTTTTAAAATTAATGGTCGGTATTGATTAGATACGATCCTTTTTATCAGTCGACGTATGCTTTTGGCTATGCAAAGATATCAATCATAACTCACACTTTGTTCTTAATCATTTTTGAAAGAAAAATGTACAAAACTTTTCGGAGTACTTTCAAAATCGTCGAAAATTTCCTGTGGTCATCCTCAGCAACTGGCTTCACTACATTCTCAATCGTTTTTTTTTCTGAATCAGTTTCAACATCCTTATGCCATTTATGGACTCTGAAATATTGTAACGAGAGAATTCCGACGGATCAGAATCATTCGAATACAATAGAATTTGATTCCTAAATCCATATACAGAACGGTTTCGCACATAGCTAATACGTCTTAAATTCTATCATCGAAAATAGATTTTCCAGAGGGGATTTAATCGAGAAGTAATTGCATAGTTCTCCACTGCATCTTTTTTAAATCGCCCCATAACAATGTTTTTATTGGTCCATCGATGCATGGACGACGCTTCATTTTTACCGTGTGAATCCAGGGCATTTCTGCTTTCAATTATATTTGCGTTCCTCTGCGATAGGGCTTAAACACTATTTAGTTGTTCAAATAATGTGTTCATTGCAATAAACTCTGCTGGGTCTTAAGGCACTTTCACATCAAAAACAAAAAGAAAACTCAATTTATTCCAAGATTTTTGTTCCAATGATTAATAAAATCCAGGGAAATAGTATAAGCTAAGAATTTTACTAATAAAATAGTATACTATTTATATTAGAATTTTTAAGAAAACACAACTTTTATTTTATTAGTAAAATTATTAGTTTATCCTATTTCCCTGGATTTTATTAATAATTGGAACAAAAATCTTGTTCATAAGCTTAAAGTGGAATAAATTGAGTTTTTCAGTTTACATTTTTCGGTTCTTGTTTTCGATGTGAGATCTGAGAGTGCTTTTATGTACCACGTAATTTTTCTGAAGAGTCTGGGAAACGAAACTTACCATTACCAACAAAATCACGACAAACCGAGTACATATATCTGTGTCGAGTTTTACCGGCATTGATTAAATTGTTTGGGGTCAATATGTGTATTTGCTTTAATGTTTCCATTCAAAAACCTTGCGAATTATAATTCAAGATATTTCGTCCTGCAAGCATATATTTTTAAATTTACAAAAAAGTAAGGATTTTCACGTAACGTAAAAGCCAATCTATAGTTAGACCTTGGTTTTACTTGTGATTACTTTATATAAAAGCCGACATATTATCGGAAACGGCACCTGTCACGTACCTTACAGTTGAGATCCTATTACCATTAGCACGAGGATACTCAAAATGTCTCAAAATGTCTTTGCGTCAGCAGCATTAAAAATCCCGTATTTCTTTATACAAGGTGTCCCGTCGAGATGGTAACAATTTTAAGGGTCGAAAGTGGAGCCTATTTGCGATCGAAAATGTTATATAACATTTTTTTGAGTTCGCACTATTTTCGAAGTTATAGACGATTTTCGATTTATTCGAAATTTTGAACCTTAAGTCACATTTCTGACCATAACTCAGTTCAGGTTGCTCACAGGACGACCCTTGTGTTTTACTCGTAACATTACAGGCTCTCATTTGGTGTAACTTGATTTTGAAAACGTTCACACATAATGGAAAAATTTGCCATTTGTTGCCGAAACATTTTTTTCGTCAGAAAATTCATTTGTTTTCGAAGTCATAACTCTCGAAAAGTAACAATGCCAACAGATGATCCGGTTCTCATAGAAAAGATCCCTCATTTATTTTCTTTTATAAAAGTCCAAACCGATTAGTCCACCTTAAGTATTGCCAGAGTTACAATAAAAACTTGCCTGCAACATACCTCTCATAACTTGAGCAAAATTAATTCAAATTGCAAGAAATCTTTTAAAGATGGAAGAAACAATGTACCTGAGGCAAAAACTCTCACGATTCCTTAACTACAATAAACAAAATTTATTTCTGAGAATGTTGGCAATTTATTTTCCACCATAAACCCTAAACGGTATTTACCGAACCAATGTTGATCTTAAATGCGAGTAGCTGAATTAACAGCTTATAAAATTGGCATTGTCTGAAATGGATGATAAGGAAAAGACAAGGACGGAGTAGTAATTCAAGCCCTGTTTTCCGAAGGTATTGCACATCGTGGAAAACGAGCCGGATATCAGCGTCAGGTAAATATCTAGAAGACCTGAAGTCCCCCCATACAAAGTAATACCTACATAAATAATTTTATAAATATGCAGTAGTGCTTACTTTTGTAACTTGTCTTATTCATTAGGTTCACCGAGAACTTCGACAAGAACACTTGCATCCGTATCGTTACCAGCGTGTGCAAGCTCTACGTCTGAGAGACTTTGAGCCTCGAATGGCATTTTTGCGGTGGGCTTCAATACTCAAAATTTTATGGACAGACGAGGTCACAATTACCAGGGATGGAGTTATAAATTTTCATAATGTTCATCACTGATCATCATCTAATCCACATTCAACAAGAAGGACCCATTTTCAGAGGAAATTTAGCGTGAATTATTTATTATTTCTTGAGGAAAATCTGTCAGATCTTCTAGATGAAGTACCCATATCAGTGAGAGAAAGAATATTGTTTCAACATGACGGCGCTCCCGCTTTTTCAAGCAGATAAGTAAAAGAGTACATGAATGAAACTTTCCCGATCGGTGTATAAGTCGTGGTGGGCCTATTCTTTGGCCTGCCATATCAGCGGATCTAACACCTTTGGATTTTTATTTTTGGAGACGCATAAAGCCATTAGTGTACGAAAATGAAATAACATCACGCGAAATGGTGCTGGAAAAAACGACACTGCAGAAATGTTAGAAGAGAACTAAGGATAACAAAAATTAAAAAATCTTTAATACAGAGGATACAAATGTGCATCAATCAAAATGAAGAACATTTTGACCAGCTTTTAAAATAAATTCGAACGATAAAACTTAATTTGTTTTGCTTTTCTGTCCTATGGTTGAGTTTTTACTTTCAATGCATTACCTGGATTTCTTAAATTCAAAATAAGTTCACTTTTGTGACCTTTTTCAAATCTTCTTCACCATATTTCACCTTAACTAGAGGTGTCCGAAGACGTACTCGTAGGTAAGATCAACATTGGTTTGGTAAATACCGTTTAGGGTTTATGATAGAAAATAAATTGCCAACCGTCTCAGAAATAATTTTTTTTTATTGCTGTTAAGGAATCGTGAGAGTTTTTGCCTCAGGTACATTGTTTTTTCCATCCTAGCAATTCGAATTAATTTTGCTCAAGTTATGAGAGGTATGTTGCAGGCAAGCTTTTACTGTAACTCTGGCAATACTTAAGGTGGACTAATCGTTTTGGACTTTTATAAAAGAAAATAAATGAGGGATCTTTTGTATGAGAACCGGATCATCTGTTGGCATTGTTACTTTTCGAGAGTTATGACTTTGAAAACAAATGAATTTTCTGACGAAAAAAATATTTCGGCAACAAATGGCCAATTTTTCCATTATGTGTGAACATTTTCAAAACCGAGTTACACCGAATTAGAGCCTGTAATATTACGAATAAAACGCAAGAAAAACGTTCGTCCTGTGAACAGTCTGAACTGAGTTATGATCAAAAAGGTGACTTAAGGTTAAAAATTTCCAAAAAATCGAAAATCACCTATAACTTTGAAAATAGTGCGAACTCGAAAAAATGTTATATAATATTTTCGATCGCAAATAGGCTGTACTTTCGACGCTTCAAATTTTTTACCATCTCGACGGGACACCCTGTATAGTGCTGAGATTTATTATAGAAGTTTAATGCGAACTCCCTTCTTAATCAGTCCACTTAGTCGTATCTAAAAGTTGTGTTCAAATGCTTTTACATCTTCGCTTCCTTCAAGAAGCGATTCCAAATCTTGATTTTCCGGATAATTCTTAATAGGTTTCTCAGGAATCAGGAAATGGAAACTGAGATTCTAAAATTTTTGGAATTTTATAATTTCTGGCATATGTTTTCGGATTTCCAGTTTTATTCGCAACGTCGGTATTCACAACCTATGTTAAGTGTAAAGTACTCAGTATTGTTAAAACATGCTTTGTTTGTTTCTGAGTATGAACAAATATACCCGAATTAAATGGTTTTGGAGTATATTTTTTAATGTCCTTTTCATAAAAGTGATTTTCTTTACAATTGTATAAATTGCCACTGCAAACTTTTCTACATTTCTACGATAATCATTTTTTGGAATTTGGGTAAACACGATGATCGGTTTCAATAAATAATTTTTATAAGTGCAAATGAAATAAAATTATATGGTAAAAAACCATTTTGTGTTAAATATTAAACCACACTGATGAGACCTCTCTGATCGCTAGGTCGAAATCTTGATTTTGTATTTTCAATGCATTTTGATCGAACTTTTGTGGTAGACGATCAGAATAACCACACTGATTAACGATTTTACAATCGTGGGTCAATATTAAACCCATAATGCCAAAAAACTGCAAAATTAACCAAACATTTCCACAGAGATAAATACTAGCACTTTGCGCGCTTGTTTTCTGAACTTATTTATGTTATGTAGCAACAAAAATTACGCGAAAAGTTTATGGAAAATAATTCCAGGCTCCACAATTAATTTTCTTCCACAATTTCCACTGATTTAAAAAGATTTAAATTTTTTGATGGATTCGTATAAAAATGGCTAAAAACGGATTTCCTAGAGAATGTATATTTTTCTTTGTGCATGGAGAAATTTTTAATGGCGATAGATTATTTTTCGAGTATGTTAAATAAAATAAATAAATACATTCATACATACACAACTAGAATTCATGTACATATGTCATAGCTATAGTAATTTTACGCTTAATTAAACTTTACTTTGCCGTGAAAACCGAAAATGTAACAAGAAATATTGTTTTTGTTAATTAACCAATATAAACCAATTCTGATGAAATGTTACCTACCTACCTGTCCTTTTTTCGCAATTTGATGGAATTAGAAATTTTGTGAAATTAATATTGTTGGATAAGGTCAGATAATTATATTTTCAATTCTGAACAGTGTTTACCTATAAATTCAGCCTAATCTGGTAGTTAATTTAATATCCGACTACGTTGAAATATTGAGCATTGGTAATATTTGTAGAACTCATGTGGTCATACTGCAATGCACTTTCTCCACAAAACCACACCTGGGATATAAAAAATAAATAATTTTTTTAACCTTAATCTGTCTATGAATGGAACGTTATTCGAATCTGTAATTGGATCCCATTTTCTTCTTTCCGAGGGAGACGGATGAGGATCAATGTTTTCTATTTTATCGACGGTTCTTGAATCTTGAGTGTAAATATTAATTAGGGAATTTCACAGATTTATTACACCGCTTATTACAGTTTTCTAAATGTGGAACATGAGCACTTTGGAAACCTCCCTTGTGTGGGTAATGCAACGGCTTTTGACTGTAGTTGCATGTCGGCGGAGAAAGAGGAGCTTACGAATAAGGAGGGTAAGAAATAATTCGCAGTTGCAAACAAATTGACTTTGTCCCTGTATACACATCCCCGTTGTGAATTAGGGGCGGTACCGAAGAACTGGTTAGGTTGTTCTTGACTGTTTTAGCAAGAGACCAGAAACTCTTACTACCCTTTAAACTAGTAAAGATTTTCTGTGTAATGCTTTGGTCAAATTGGAACTTAGCTAGCTGAATAATAGATTTACATGTGTTACGTGCCTCTTTATAGATCTATCTCTTAGGATCCTGTAAAAGACGAAGAAAGTGGTGATAATACGTATCTACTTCAAATAATTGCTAACAACAACTTCAATTTTTTTTAATTTCTGTAGTTGTATGGAAAAAAGCCCCGTAAAATTGTATTAAGATAAATTATTATTATTATTAATCTAATTTCTTTTTTTTATATAGGGCCGTTTCCCCAGTGGTCGACCACTTAACGAAAAGTTTTAGTTTATATTAATATAAATTGGTTCCTATTAAAGTTATTTTATATTAACTAACGAAACTAGAAAGCCTATGGGTTGGTGTTTGTGATATAAAACATTTTCTTCTATAAAAATAAATCGGACTAGTATAATTTTGGAAAAAAACGTAACAAATCCACTTTTACCGATAGTCGACCAGCCTCATCCTATGTACGTCCTGGAGTTCACCAGTGTTCGACCATTAAACTTTTGGCTGAATTAGTTGAATTACTGAACAAACGTAAAGGATATAAATGACTAGAAATTGAGACTAGGTACCTATACAAATAAAAAATATTTTTTGAAATAACAATTATACATATATTTGTAAATATAAAATATTGCAAAAATTTAGTAGGTATTTGAAATAATAAAATAAAGGTAATCTAATCATAACACAAAAAAGTTCATTTTTTTTAAAAGTAAAAAATAAAATATTAAAAATTCACATAACAGATATACCAAGTATCCATACATAAAATATATAGCTTCGTAAATAGCTTATTAGTATTATAAATTAAATGAGATCATAGGTTTTTTCATCAACCTCTTGTATAGTACGTACATTAAGATCTTAAACAAAAGAAAAATTATGAATCAATCACAGCAAATAAAATCTTCATTGAATGGCATTCCTGAAAAACGAGTACACTTCAAATGATACCACTTTTATCGCAACCTATATTTTTATATTCGTCCTCTTCTGCATCAGTATCTAAAACATCCTCGTACTCATTGCACTGAATCTTGGAAGTTAGCTTTCCTGAATTAATTTATATAGTAGATCCGTGCACCAGTCACCCTCAAAAAATTAAAGTATTAATTCACGTTGAAAAAGCTTTGCTTGAGCCTTCACTTTGAATATTACTTGGAAGAGAACTCCACTTACGAGCAGCCTGGACAAAGTAAGAATGCTCACCATGTGATATGTGCCTTGGGATAAGAAGCTGAGGATTTCTGGTAGAATGCAAGAGCTGCAGTTTCTCATATAAGTAAGCTGGGCTTTTATGAATTATTTATTTTTGTAAGAAAATAAGTTGACGTCTAGCTAGATATGCCTCAAGGGATGTGCCCAGGATCGATGATACATACGCTGATATTTTAGCGGTACCAGAGAGCTTGGAAATGTATCATTGAACGCAACTTTCAATTTCCTTTAACAAACAGAATCAAGTCTGCCGGATATTAAACTGCCATATGTAAAATGTGGTACAATTACTGACTTAGCCAACTTCAGTTTAAAATCCACTGACATGGAGTTTGAGCTAATCCACATTAGCCGCATAGCACCATATACATACCTTTCTTATCGTGTCCGCAATGTAGGTGCAGCAGCTGAACTTGGAATTAAATTTGATTCCCAATTTTTTGACTGAGTCAACATATTCCAAGACTGTGTTGTTCAAGACCACAGGGGGAAGCTCGGATTTCTCTAATGCACGCCTATAAATTGCTAAGCTGTTTGATTTGGACGGGTTTATTGATCCGATAAACACAATCCTCCATTAGTCCCATAGGTCTACTAAGGTACATCTGTACAACATCACCGTATAAATGAATATAGCAATTTTTAATAGTACTTGGTAGGTCGTTTATGTACAGGCTAAATAAAAGTGGACCAAGGATTGATCCTTGAGGAACACCTGACGACAGATACGCCGGATTAGAGAGAGTGTCTCCCACATTCACCATTTGACTGCGATTCGTTAGGAAACAGGTAATCAGCTTAAAAGCTGTAGATGAAAAGTTAACCCCATTACCAAGTTTAGAGAGTAGTTTTAAATGATTAACAGAGTTAAATGCTTTACTATAGTCAAGCATAACCAATATTGTCAAATGATCACTATCAAGAGTATCATAAATATCTGTGGCAAATTTTACGAGAGCATTCTCACAGCTGTGCCCCGGTCGAAAGCCAGACTGCCAAACTGACAATATTTTATTCACCTCTATATAATCCATAATTTGCTTATATAAGATCTATTCCAATCCCTTGGCCAGGAAATTACTTAAGCAGAATAATGGGCCCATAATCGCTAGGTTAAGACGGAGACACTTTCGTAGGAATAGGGACAACTGTAGCTTGTTTTCATTGGGTAGGAAACTGAGATCTGGTGAGAAAGCAATTGTAGATATGGACTAGGGGACAAGATATATATGGCATTATGAGTTTGAGGAATTTGGGATTCAGCAAATCAGGCCCAGTGGTGTTTGACTTAATAGAGTACGCACAGGGCCGAACTGGGTCTTCAAATTAGCCCGGCCAAATGGCTTGTTATTATTTGCCCGGGCTAATTTGAAGGGTCGTCAACAATCAAATTTTTATAAAAGGCTATCATCCCAAATTAAATAAGAAGAAAGAAAGAAGAAATTTATACAGGAAATATGACGTATGCGCAGAATATGTGTAATAGCGGTCCGCCCTTTCACACTTAATTAATTAAAAATAAAACAGGGTTTCTCAACAACAATTTCACTTACACAGCTGTAACAAGAGTAAGGTAAGTGAGGCAGACGTCGAAGCGGGCGAAAAAATAATATTAACAACATTTGACCCTTTGACAAATATAAATTATTTTTGATTTTTAACTGTTAAATAAATTGTTTGTTCTTGATTTGAATTTACCCGCTTGACAAGGCTGAGGTTGGTTCGTAATCCTGACACGGAAGAAATATTTGCCAGTTCTACAAAATTTGGTGAAGATATGGTTAGGCTAGCAAACAAAGAAAGAAGAGAAAAGAAGCGACTCGTACTTTTGAATCACAAAATTATGAATGATCTCAATATTGCCATAAAACAATAGCTTCGTCCATCAATTATTGAATCGATTGGTGTTCTTTTATTCTAACCGACGAGAAGGTACAAAATGTTGGAACAAGTTTCAAAAGATTTTTGTTTCCTTTCTGGTGATCTTCTTAACAAAATGCACGCCAATAGTCTGAGAAAAGCCACTTTTGGATTTGCTTCAATCAATTCACGACTATAGCCTCCAAGAATCCTATCTAAATGTTAACATCGCGTTCAGAGTTTTTGTGACATTGCCAATGACGATAGCTTCATGTGTGTTCTAAAATGGGTCAAGGAAGATTGTCAAATGTGGCTGTTTTGTAAACCGAAAAAGAAATGACAGGAATGCTTTTTGAGAATATTATGAACTAATTCATGGCGGAAAAAGCTCGAAAAGTACATCTATAAAATCTTGCAAATATTTCTATCAAACTGATTCCCCGCAATTGTACTTTACTCACAAAAAATTAATATCAACTAATAATTTTATGTGCAATAAATATTATTTACTATTCTTCTCATGATCAATTAATTGTTGGTCAACTTTGCTCAGTCAGTTGATAGACCACGTCAGAATAGTTAAATAAAGTTATGTTGACAATTTTATGGATCAGGGGTGCAAATTTATACGTTTGCTTCACGTGCCAAAACGAGTTGTTATTGCTCTGCGTGAAGCAACTGAGGAAAGAAGTTAAATCTTAACCCCTTCCCCTACTCTTTGGTTTTGGAATCTTTTTGTAACCGCTTAGAAATTTAGTTGCTCCATCACTTACTTATATATATAGGTATAGCAAACCTGTTGGACCCTCCTGATAAAAAGCTTTACAAAAATGTGAATGAATGAAAAATCTGCCATATATAATATTATTACATTGGCAACACACTGCGTCCTGTTAGTGTTTATAAGTTGTGTGATATTTCTGAGTATTTTTAACTCATAACTCTCCTCTGCCCAGATGGCCTCGTTGCCGTGGGCCAATTAGCTTTGTTTATCTTTTTAGGCTTTTAGATTATGCAATAAAGTACTTTTTCAATTTCAATTAAATTATATAGCTCTCCTCTCACCGCAGCCGCAACATTCGTCCAGAATACGTGGTAAATACGTGTGGTTTCGTTATCGTGGAGACCATCATCCAGTTCGGCTCTGAGTATGCAGGAAAAATCGAACTTTTCAACCCAGCGATCAGAGAGGTCTCATCAGTATGGTTATCTCTGATCACCTACCATAGAAGTTCGATGATAGGGTCACCCAATTGCTCATATAAATACTTTTTATCAAAAGCAAGAAATTCATTGAAATTATTCACAATGAATTTCAGTCTGCTGAAGACGAGAAATAATCCACTTAATAGAGTACAACGTGGAGAGAGTTTCACATCCGTCAACGCAGTGAAAAGAAAAGCCTTCAGAAAGGAAGTTAGAATAGTCTATGTTATGAGAACGTTAAGCCGTAGTTCCAGTGAAATTAGTAAAAAACTTGTTCTGTTCGGGATCACAGATGACCTGTGGGGATTCTTGCCCATATATTCCAAAGCTACGAATTTTTTTCCACAATCTCCTAGAAGGTTGGTTTAAATTCAGCTTACTTCGAAAATATGTGCACTTAGATGAACGAATCATAGATTTTACCTTATTACGAATAGTTTTGTATTTGTTATGTGCCGCTACACTGTGCGATCTTCTGTACTGCTTAAGCAGAAAATCACGCTCAGCCATGGCGTGGTGAATCTCTTGGGTGATCCAAGGGCAACGACTGTCACACACTCTACATCTTTTTAGGGGCCCATACTTATTATAGAGATTCAGAAGTATATTCGTTAAAAGCTCGACCTTATCGTCCAACTCATTACAAGTATATATATCATTCCACGATATTTGGTCACACTCAGAAAAGAGCGCACTCATGTTAACGCTTTTAAAATCACGATAAGTGAACGTAGTATTGAGAGTTGTGTCAAATCTAAAGTTGAAAGTCATACACAGAAAATTATGATCAAAATTACTTGTCGCTGATATTTGACTGTGGAATAGAACATTATGCATGTTCGTTGTGAGGATATAATCAAGGTGCGATGGAGAGGCAGCATTGAAATATGTTGGCTGGTGGTTAATTATTTTAATATCTAATGTCTGTAAAAGGTAAAATAAATTTTCCCGTGACTGACTAACACTGAGAGCATTAACATTAAAATCACCACAGATTATTACATCTTGGAATTGTTGAACAATAGAGGCCGCTACATCAAGAAGTTCAGAGGAATTATTTAGGTTAAAGTTATTAGGTGGACAATAGACACAGAACAGGATACATTTTTCGGAAACGGAACTAACCCCTACTGCTATAAACTCAATATCACGTCCAGGATACGAAGACTTTAGAATTTGGGCTCGTAAAGATTTGTTGACATACATGGCAACCCCACCACCTAAACGGTCTAAACGATCATTTCTAAAGATCCTGTAGTTAGGCATTGAAACCAATGCAGAGCTCACACTACTATAAAGCCACGTATCAGTTATGCACAAAATGTGAATCTTGGTATCAGCAAGCATATCTGGAACTTTATATACCTTATTCCTCAAGCTTCTGGCATTCATGTACATTACATTCGACCCTGCGGCACATGAGGTGAATATGTTGCATAACGCTCTTACCTTGTCCAGCGGTGATATACACCTCTCCTCCACCAGCAAAGATCAGGCACCAGCAGAAAGCACGGTATATGAAAAAAAAAGTTATTTAAATAAATGGCACACATTTTCCACGCATTCACCTTACACAAATTCCACATCTACACAAACAGAAAATATAAATAAATAAAAAAATAAATAAATTAACATAAAATAAATTAAAAACTAAATGGTTGACTAGTTTAACTGAAATAGAAATAAATAAAAAAAATAAAAAAACAAAAACGAAATCTATAGCAGATATCAAAAACAATTTTTTTCCCAATTAAGCCATTTGTGACGTTAGATTCTAAGCATTTGCAGCGTCTATCTGCTAAGCTACTGCAGTACTTGCTTCAGTGATGAGTTGGTCCAGAGCTTCATGCTTAATACGGACATGCATTAAACCATAACAAGTAAAAAATCAGAAAAGTAATCATTTTTGACGATCAATCGTAACTGTAATCATGATTACATGATTACATTTTTTGATTACAAATTTGCAAGAGTTTTAAGACTGTAGTTAAACGAAAACAAGCATTGTTGTATTTCTATTCCGAAATCGGTAGTGGCACATATACTAATGTTTGTAAGCACATATGTGTAGTTGGATGCTAATTGAATATCTCTGATATCTCTGGATTGGTAAACGATATTATTAACAATTAAGAAAAAAAAATTGCATATACGGTTTCGTTATTAGAGTTAGAATCTTCTTTATGATATCAACAACAATACTGCACAAGTTTGTTAGGTAGTAATTAGTAACTCTAATCTTTCATCCTCACTCTTGCTGTCATGTCAGTTATATTTACCCATTGCAACGCTTCGAGCATGCTTCTAACTGGTGTATATATGATGCATTTCAGAATAACTCACATTGCTCTATTCTACAACACTTGCATTCTGCCCTTGAATTCATTCGAACTAGCATATAACAATGTGGATAGCAATATGAAAAGTGTGGCAAAATCAAGGCGTTAAAGGCATTATTGCATTTTCCGTGCTCAACGACTTTCTTATACGCCCCAGAAATCTAATCTTTTTCGCTATCTTTTTTCACACATAATCAAGATCCACGAATTTAAGTTCATGATCTGATGTGTGCGAGTCTCTATCAATTGAAGCACTTACATTCCTTGTACTGACTCCAATTAACACATAGTTCAACAGTGTCTTGGAGTTTTCTACAATCCGTCCTAAGTAGCCATTTGTGAAATTTGTACGACAAATTATCGACAAACACTTGTGATTTGTCGACAGAATTATCTGACAAAAATGTCCAGGAAATGTGTTCAGGGTTTACACATTTCGTCTAACAAATGTCACATTCATCACAACAAATTTGTCATACTTTGTGGGTACTTTTGTCATAATTTGTTTCAATATTTTTTGACAAAATTAAGAGACAAAATCTTCACAAAAATTGATCACAATTTTTAACATTTTTAACCAAGAAATGTGTTATTTTTGTCGTTAATTTGTGTGAATTTGATGGCATTTATGTCAGGTGTTTTTTTGTTTCGGGGATTCAAATTAAAATCTTATTTCAGTTCAAAAGCCATATATTTATTATAAAATGTTTGTATAAAATTATGTTTTCAAATTTTTTCTTAAAGTTCTCTAAACATAAAAAATCACTAGACGCTAACGGTATTTCTTCTCTGCCCCATAATTGATTTGTTTGTTCAACACTTCAGTTTTTAACAGCTTTTGCATTATTTATTTTATATTTATATTGTCTGCTTAATACAGTTTTTTTATTAATTTAATTTTACCTTTTTTTTAAACACAAACACCAAAAACACAACGAAAACAATTAACAACAACTTTTGCGTTCACTACAAAATATCCAAAGTATCCAAAATGGCGTTAACCGGACAGCAACATTTTCATGTCGACAAAATGTCATTCTCTTTCTGGTATAATTTGTGACCACCAATTCTTGTGGCACTGTTTACACCAAATAGTGACCCAAAAAGGCTGTCAGAGGAATGTCTAAAATTTGTGACATTTAGTTGAAGCAATATTGTTAATCACATTATATATAACAATTATGTGACAAAAAGTTCACATATTTCTGTTGTCACATATTTTGGCTACTTGGGGTCTCTCTGTTCGTCCGTCCGCGCGATAACTCGAGAACGCGTTCACTTAGATTGCTGAAATTTTGCACACGGGGTTTTAAAAAAAAGGTAAATTTAATTTTGAAAATGGGTCAACTACTTCGTAGGGTTGCCGTATACAAATTTCGTTTAAACGGTACATTTCGACACTACCTAAAAACGAGCCGACGTGGAGCGCTCAAATTTTGTGTACACCGTTTTCATAAAAATGGAAAATACAAATTCAAAAATTCAAATTCATTTATTTCTGGTAACAGTACATACAAGATTTATAATCTTTTTTAAGTACAATATTGTATATTGTTTCTAGAGATAATTGAAAAAAAAGGAACCAAACTATAAAAAGAAACAATCTAAATTAATTTAATAAGCTTTACGTTATATACCTAATCGAGCAGCTCAAATGCGAAGATAAAATTTATTATTTAAATTATACATGTTAAATTAAATAAAAATGTTATTTTAAGTGGGTTCGAACTGACAGTGCCTGCTGTTTGTATAGCAACAGGTAAACTATTCCATAGCCGGATGATCTGAAAAAGGGACGAATTCTCCATGACCAGCTTATGAAATCGTGGCATCACTAAATTTCTATTACGTTGGGATGTTGTAAACAAGAATAACTCTCTAATATACTCCGGCTTATTTGACTTTAGTATGTTATACAACAAGATAAGCGACCTACGTTGCAGAAAATGTTTCAACGAGCATCCTAGTAAATGCATTCGAAAAGAGGATACATGGTCAAACCTACGTAATTTAAAAATGAATCGAATACAATCATTAAATGCAATCTCTAATTTATGTCCACACACACTATCCAGTTTTGGGAAAAATAATGCTACCCGAAGTGAAATGAGGCAAAATTAACGATTTCACTAGCATTAAACGAATACTACAAGGTAAAATATTAGCAGAAAGCCAAAGCCTTCGTAAACCAGAATATATTTTCCTCAATTGCATACTGACATTATCACAAAACTTCATACTTCTATTCAAGGTTATCAGTAAATTGGTAACCTTATTAAGCATTGGTAGGACGGAGCTATTTAACACTACTGGTGGAACATCAAGCAAATCAAATGAATTATTGTAGAAACTTATACACTGCGACTTACTAGGGTTTAATTGTAACCTATTATACCTAGACCATGTGTAGATTCTGTCTAAATCAGAGTTAATACGTTCTATGCAATCATCAATAAGCCCAATTGGACGGCTCAAGTACAATTGTACATCATCTGCGTAGAGGTGAATGCTCACATCGCGAACCATTACTGTCAAGTCATTAATGAATAGGCTGAACAACAATGGACCCATGATAGAACCTTGAGACACTCCTCGCACTAGCGGTAGCCGAGTGGATATTCTGTTATTGAGCTTGACTTGCTGACTGCGATCTGATAGAAAACTACCGATCATCGATACTGCTGCGGTACTAAATTTAAAATAGGCATAGAGCTTCTGTAAGAGAATGCTATGATCAACGGTATCAAAAGCTTTTGATAAATCTAAAAGTAAAGGTGGTAAATTTGTCCTGATCCATAGAACCTCTTATGTCAGTGGATATCTTTAAGATAGCAGTTTCACAACTGTGGTGCGTCCTAAATCCTGATTGCCAGTAGGTCAATCAATTATTTTTGTTTACGTGCTCAGAAACCTGTCGGTACATTAATTTTTCGACCACTTTAGATAGAAAGCATAGTATGCTAATTGGGCGAAAATCAGCTGGAGATTCCGGAGAAGATTTCTTTGGAATTGGAAGAATATTAGCAACTTTCCAATTGGAGGGATAGGAGGATGAAGACAGGCATGAATTAACTATATGAAGAACAAATGTACAGATGATTGGAAGCAATATTTTGATAAAGCGCGGTGAGAGGTCATCAGGGCCAGTAGCATCAGATTTTATTGAATTAAGCGCCGAAATAAGTTCATCCATGTTAACGCACCGGAAATAAAATAGGTCACTAGAATAATGCGAGATACTACTTACTGAATTGGATAATAAACTAGCCAGCTGTGGAGCAGACATTTCATCGGAGGAGTTACTGATTGAGGTAAAAACGGCATTCAATTCATCAGGTTGGAAACTGCAGTAGCTCTTGTCCTTACCATATACTCCGATTTGCCGTAGATTCCTCCACAACTTTTTTGAATCAAGGTTAGTACTAATTTTGGAACTATAATACTGACGTTTAGCTAGTCTTATCGCTGTGGTGGTTCTGTTACGAACAGTTTTGTACAAGGCCCTGGCTTCGTAGGTCTTGAGCCGTCTATAACGTTAATATAAATACTCACGCTCTATGATAAGGGTGCGGACTCTTGTAGTAAACCATGGACAACAATTCACATCAGTATATTTCACTCGAACAGGTACATATTTATTATACAGATATGAGATAAACGTCGTACAGATGTCGACTTGGTAATCAACTAATATACAATCATATATACGCTGCCACGGCAAAGCCATGCACTCATCAAATAAGGAATCAGTATCTATATTTTTATAATCCCGGAAAAAATACTTAATAGGAGAGTGATTCATGCCTAGCATAATGTCATAGCTGAGAAAAATAATAACATGGTCGAGTGAACTAGGAGGACTGATTTGATCGTGTTCAATGATCTTTCCATTATCTGTCACTAGGATCAGGTCAAGAATAGAAGGATTAGATGTGTTGTAGTATGTAGGATAGAAATTAACAAAATCAAAGTGAAGGGACTGGAGTAAGTGTGTGAATTGATTTGCTAAGGTGTCTTGCCTTAGCAAATTGACATTAAAAACACCATCAGTAATGACGTTCGCATAGCGTTGTGTTATGTATGAGATTTTATTTTCAAATTCACGGGCATTATCATAGTTAAAGCAATTCGGGGGACAATATACGGAGCAAAAAACGCACTTTTCATTACCGGTACCAGCCTCTACACATAAAAATTCAATTGCTTCATCAACTGAAAATGCGATTTGCTTGGCATTGATCCAGTCCCTAATATAAATCGCTACACCACCCCTTAACCGTCCCTTGCGGTCATTACAATGATAGCATTCAAGTTAGTATTGGAAAGCATATAAATAAATTCATCCATTTTATTGCGGATGCTTCGCGCATTCAGCGAACAAACATTCAACCCAGAGGAACGATTACATAAAATATTGAGTAGTATTCGCACCCTGTACAGATCAGTATAAATATCGCTACCCGCACTCATAAATGAGAGCAACACCGTCAGTGAAATAAGTTACAACATATCGAACAATACCCATTAGATGAAGGCTAATGTAATTATTGAATCTTCGCAGTAGGAGTAGCATAATTAAAGTTAAATACTAGGCAGAGCTTTAGCACAAAAACTAAGAAAGCCTATTTACTAATAAAAGCTATAAATTATTAATACTATAACTCTTTAATAGAAAAAATTCAAAATATTTAATTAATTAATCAAAATATAAAAAAAAAATAAACAAAAACACAATTTTAAGAAATGAACAAGTGAAAAAGCTAGAATTGGTGTAAAACTAATTCTTATGATACCCTAGATGAATGCCCGTATGAAATTTCGTATGGGTACCCATTTGAGCAATTTTGATTTTTGCAGTGGTTTTTCGCATATATTTCTACAACGGTTCGTCGGGCAGAAAAAATGATTATAACCAATTTTATAGGATTTCATATTCTGAAGAAGTTTTTAGTACAATAAAAATGTCTTGGCCTGATCGTTTTCACAGTATACATAAAAAACCTAATTTTTTATATGGCAACACCAAGAATGGGTTGCTCGATTAAGTCCATTTTTGAAATTTTATTTGCTAGTACAATAAAAACACCACGTACCAAATTTCAGCTCTCTACGGCGACTCGTTCTCAGGCAGTGTTCAAATATATAACGGAACCCGACATTTTTGTATGGCAACCCCACGAAGGAGTTGCCCGATTTGTCTCATTTTCGAACTTAATTTTTTTTTTTTTTAAAGTCCGTGTACAAAGTTTCAGCTCTCTAAGTGTACGCGTTCTCGAGTTATCGTGCGCACGGACGGACGGACGGACATGCAAAAATCAAAATAACTATTAATATTATGCGTGGGTGTCCAATCCATTTTGCTCTACCATCATTATTTCGAGGTGTTACAAACGGAATGACAAACTTAGTATACCCCTTTAGATTTCATCTAGGGTATAAAAACCGAAAAAAAAACAAAACAATGTATGCATCATCATCAGCTCCAACGATATTGGTGGTAGTTATAAAGCGTCAGCCTTCAGTTTTCAGATATGGAATTTCGGAGTTGCTCTAGGTTTAAAATTCTTAACTCGTTATCACCTACCATTCTCTTTATGTGGATAAAGCCATTTAACGATCATGCAGAAGTAATTTTCCCCAATTTACGTAACTTGAGCGCTTCTCGAAGAAGAGAGTTATTATGTGCTGTCAAACTTTCATTTAAATATATAGGGCTCATAGAGGAGAAACCATCCAAATTTGATAGCTGAATTACCTTACGTCTACGAAAGGCGGAAAGAAAAGCTTTTTGCTCCATATTTGAGGAGAAGCGTACAATGATCGGTGCAGCCAGTGCAGATGGCGATGATGAAGACCTGGACTTTAAGCGAAAGGCATCAATATAGGGCGATACTGGAAATTCGATCACTGCAGCAATATTTTTAATCACATTAAGTATGTTCTCCTTCGCTAGTTTAGGTGTGCCTCTAACAACAACATCACTTAAGCGCTGGATTCGATGGATGTCCTCAACTTGTGCTTGCAAGAGATCATTCTTCTGCTGAAGAGCAGCTACCGAAGTCTCGCATGCTACAATTTTATTATTGAGCGAACGGATTGCATCATCAATTTTTGTTGATATCCGAGCCTCCACTTGTTGCATAAGGCCATCGATTTTACTTAAAAGACGAGATTCCAGGAATTCCACCAGTTGGTCGAGAGTGTCAAAAATTGAACCAATATTAGCTGATTGCGCTTTACTGCTGGGTGTTATTACATTAAGAGCGTCATCAGAGGCAGAGGTTGATGGTAACTTCTCTTTTCTTCCTCCCTTAGTTGACATATTCAAATGAATGGACTAAATCGGGCAACCCTTTCTTAGTGTTGTCATACAGAACTTTTGGTTTTTACTATATATTTGGACAATGCCGGAAAACACCGCGACCTAGAGAGTAAAATTTTGTAGACAGCGTTTTCATAAAAATAGTAAGTAAAATTTCAAAAATGAACTAAATCAGGGAACTCTTTCTTAGTGTTGCCATACAGAACTTTTGGTTTTCACTTTGTTTAATTTTTATGTTCATCTAGGCTCTAGGGCATAAGATTATTGGTCTTAAGATCAATTGTAACTTATTGTCTTGTTTTTTTTGTATAAATCGTTTTGTTGCAGTGAAAAAGTCTATATTTTTATGGACCGGCACATATTTTTTGTAATTTTTAAAAATGCTTCACCTTTGAAAATCGCATTTTGGAAAGAGTTCATACACTATGGGATCCCTTTAAGTTATAGTCGCTAGAAAGATTATCCATTTTAGATAACGTTATAGCAGAAAAAGTATACCCGCGTGCCACTTTTCTTTACAAAAAAATTGACACAAAGTAAAAATATTGGAGTTCAGGGTCCGAATTTTCGTTTTGAAAAATTTATAAAAAATAGAAGAATTTAATTTTCTAAAATGAGTTTCACAGCAATAAGTTTATAATTAAGTTCCTTTAAATTTAAAAAAAGAATCAAGAAAATATATTGTCAAATTAAAAAGTTGTGACAGTAAATGTTGAAAGAGTTTTCCTGAAAGTCCAAAACAGCAAAAAAACACTATTTTCGGTTTGAGCTTAGAGGTCGCTATGAATGAATTTCAGTGAAATTTTGCGTAGAAGTTTAACTTTACATTAGCTAACAAATTTCGAATGAGCATTTAGACATTTTAACACTTTTGCAAATCAAAACATTTTTGGGTCACCCAATGAGAATTCTCAGTTAAAAATTTCGGGTTATATAGGCCGGAAACAAAAAGTATGCCATTGTAGATAAGTTTCCTCTATCAATCGCATCGGTGGTCCAATTGTGGCTGGTTGTAGGTTTTCTTTTCGATACTCGTCACTCTAACCTAACCTAACGTATTACAATTAATTATTTATATTAAAACGTTCGGACTAGTTAGTTACTTAATCATAAATTGTTTTATGTTGAAATCTTAAATCTTAACGCTCTCTTTAACACAATAAGATTTTTTTTTTTTGCTTCTTTTTTATTCTTAATTATAGAAAATAATTTGCTTTGATTAATTTCCCCATTGTTAAGAAATTAGTAACAAGAGGAATTTTCTGAAAATATGCCTAGTGATTTAAAGCAAGCCCCTGTCAAGAGAGGCATTATAATAAGTAGCAAACTCTAAAGCACAAGTCACCATATGCAAATAAAAAATAAAAAAAAGAACTCTCCTTCCCTCTCAAAGGCTTTACGTTTGTAATTTTTGGAAATATTAATGCTTGACTTAATGCTGTAATTGGTTCTTATTTTTCCCAGCAGCGCAGCGCGAAAGCAACTTCTCCTGTGTTTCAGCTGAATTCTTGTTGTAGCGCAAGTACAAGTACCCGTTCCTGGTGGTATGAAATTTTTTAGAGAGTCACGCCACCATTAAGCTCATTTAGTTTTGGAAAATGGTTTTCTAAAGACTTCAGAACTCACTAGAGTGGCACACGTTCAAGTTAATTAATATGAAAAATGGTGTCCAGGGTAAAAGTTAAAAGCCTCTGAATAAGCCTTGTTGAAAAAGCTGTAATTAACGCTGTTCTAATTTAACCGCAGTTGCCTTTCGCTTCCATATGGATTTCAACTTTTTGACTTGCCTAAACGAAATGAAAAGTTAACTAATTTGGCTCATACCAACCATTAGAGTAAGGTAGAGTACCTAATTTGTGTATAGTATACAATATGTGTGTGTACCCTGTCAAAGGTACACATCTGTATGTATGTATATGTATCTCCTTTGAGTTTATTTAAAGTTTATTTAGGAGCATTAGTAATGCTGTAAAATTAATTTCCCTGTCTCAGTCATAACATTTTTGAAATTACATAAATATTTCACTTTAAACTAGCTCTACAGAGGAGATATACTCTGGTGCTTGACCCTCACGTACGACGACGACGTAATAGATTCACAAGCATATACGGACGTCCAGGATCACGGTCCCTAGGGTTTCATAGTTTGCTTTTACAATTCTAGTTTTAATTAAAAATCATAATAAAATTGTACACACTTGCAGTGATAGAGGACGACTCTCTCTGAAAAATTTATTATTTTAAAAATTGTGGAACGGAGTGTTATTTCAAATGGATTTTTTGTGTCTATGCCTAGAGCCTATGTCTGCGGTTGGAAATGTTATTATTTGGTGGTTGGTGGTAGTCGGTCTGGATTAAATTAAAAAATACGGAACAAACATTGGATTAAAATGGCGAGAGGAATATTTATATATAAAAAAAAGGATTTTCACCCACTTCTTTTAACCGGATTAAATAAACCGATCTTATGAATTCATACAAATCCTTCAATAGTTTTCGGAGTTGTCTGTTCAGCCTTAAATTATAGTAAGGTAAAGACTTGATAATTCATGAGCACCTCGTGAGTGAGCGTTTAAAAACCGCTCATTACAAATGTAGTCAAACTAAATGATGAAATCCTTTCAAAGCTTTTTGGCTTCGCTTATGAGCAATGGACCCATTTCGGTATACTAACGAATCACGAAAGGATAACAGGCGCAGGGGTGGTAAGTCCAAGAGATGAACCCTCTATTTCGGATGGGGTCACACCTTCCATTTTCAGGCGGTAGTCTACGCTAGAGATAGAGGTTGGAGCTCAAGAAAGCTTAAACAGGGGCTAAAAGAACTCCAACATGCAGATTTGCTCAAACAGCCAAGGTGGGATCCTGGATCCCTCCTCTCAAAACTTTGAGTCGAAATTAGTCTAGACTGCCACACCAAACTCCAGCTGCTATCTAGGGATAACAAAGTAAACTTTCCTTGGGCTTCTGGATACTAAGGAGTCGGTGGAAATGAAAAAGTGTAGGATCTGAATAAAAACTGAGTCGAAAATCCGTATACTGGTCTCTACCCAACATTAGGTGTACGAAAATGGCACTTAGGGGAACTACAAAAGTGGTAAGCCAGGCGTAGCTTGCTCGATATGAGGCAAGTAAAAGAATTTTTCACACTCTCTTCTATCCCGACGCACAGACTAATTGGTCGTAGCTGACAATCTATCAGGCTGTTAACAAATGCAGTCACTGCATAGCATATTTGTAAAATTCCAAGTACAAGTGCCACTACCAGTATCAGGAGCTGGACTTAAAATATTTTAATTTCAAATATATGTACCGGTATTGGTACTTCAAAAATTTTCCAGTACAAGTCCCGATACTGATACTTAAAAGTTTTACTGGTACTTATAAGTCCTATGTATATATTTATAAGCTTAACTACCCTATAAGTACCAAACTACGCACTTAGGTACTACAAATACCGCCATAACGCGAAGCTTTATCGCTGTTCCTAAACCTCTATTATTAGAAGGCGTATTTAAAATATTGACACGACTCGAAGTACTTCGAATTATGCCGGTATTTGTAGTATGTACGTATTTTCGTACTTATAGGGTACTTAAGCTTATATATTGGGCTTATGAGTACCATTATCAGTACCAGGACTTGTATTTCAAAAAGTTTTAAGAATCAGTATCGGGGCTTTGACTTGAAAATTTTTGAAGTACCAGTACCGGGACTAGTACTTGTACTTAAAAAAAAATTATAGTCCAGCATCTCGTACTGGTACTAGTACTTAAGTACTTTACAGGTTTGCTTGATTTGGTATCTACTGTGTATGTACAGAGGAAGATTTAGCCTAGAAGCATATCATATCTCCTGATAAGGCAATAATCGAGTTCGTAAAAAGCCTAGATTTTGCTAAACCACTCAAGGGACGACACTCTAGACCAAGCCTGGTCGCGGTGTCTGCAGGGTCCTAGTGGCTTAACCTAACCTAACCAATGCGCAATAAGATACAATTAAAACAATGGACTAAGCGTGTTACCATTTTCCTATAGGAAATAATGGCACAAGTTTTATAGTTTTCCCTTTCGACCTATGGCAGAGTTGGAGCTACCAACACAAAATATTGGTTACTGAACGTTTTCTTATGCCATTTGATGTTTTTATGTTGGCGACAGATGCACTCACCGCAGAAAGAATAAGGTAAAGATAGTGTTTACCATGCTCTGTCTCTCTTGACCATACGCAGGATTCAGGTAAAAATAACTTTTGAAAATTAAAGTCGGAATGAGTTTAATTCCTTATAATTGATTAAAATATCATTTGGGCACAAGAAAATATATTTTTTAATTTAATTCGATTTTCGGGTGTAAAATTTCATCTGATTGGTTGAGTTTTACATGTTTTTTATGTAGTAAACGTTTTAAAGGGTGCTCTAACGGTGATATACAGAAACACAATATTTGTGGCACATGAAATAGCAAATCGCTCAGTCCATTGTTATAAGTCAGTGCTCGGACCCAGATAATTCTGGCCTGATCTAGATGTCTTTTATTTCAAGATCATTTTAATACAAAAATTGGTTTAAAAAATAAAATTTACCAAATAAAACTTTTCTAGATATATCCACTATTTTTGTTATAAAAATATAAAACAAAATGTTACTAAAATGTTAATTTAGCCGCCATTTCTCATTAATTTCGCGATACGCCCAGTGTACGAGGCTTTTTCGTGACGTATAAGATTTTTGTAAAGTTGTTACGAGAATCCATTTGTTGCAGTTTAGCAACCCTGATTTTATTTAACACAATAAAATTGTCTAGGACTGATCGTTTTCACAGTTTACGTATAATAAAACCTAAATTTTTATATGGCAAGACCAAGATGGTGCTGCCCAATTTGACACATTTTTGAAATCATATCGTGTACAATATTTTGTTTCTACGTTGACGCGTTCTTAGGTAATGGCCAAATATATAATGAAAAAAGAAATTTTTGTATGACAACACCATAAAAGAGTTACCCGATTTGTCCCATTTTTGAACTTAAATATTTTTTTGCTTTTCTAAAACCTCTGTGTAAAAGTTCAGCGTTTTAAGTATACGCGTTCTCGAGTTATCGTGAGAACAGGCAGACAGATGGGCGGACAGACGGACATGCAAAAATCAAAAACAGCTTTTTATACCCTAGATGAAATCTATAGGGTATACGTTTGTCATTCCTTTTGTAACACCTCGAAATAATGATGGTAGAGCAAAATGGATTGGACACCCATGCATAATATTAAAAGTTATTTTGATTTTTGCACGTCCGTCCGTCCGTCCGTCCGTCCGTCTGTCTGTCTGTGCGCACGATAACTCGAGAACGCGTACACTTAGAGAGCTGAAACTTTGTACACGGACTTTAAAAAAAAAAGTAAAATTAAGTTTGAAAATGAGACAAATCGGGCAACTCCTTCGTGGGGTTGCCATACAAAAATTTCGTTTTCCACTATATATTTGGACACTGCCTGAGAACGCGTTGACATAGAGAGCTGAAATTTGGTACATAGGTTTTTCATAGTAATAGCAAATAAAATTAAAAAATGGAATAAATCGAGGAACCCAATCTTGGTGTTGGCATATAAAAATTGAGTTTTTTTACGGATAGTGTGAAAACGATCAGTCCTAAACATTTCTATTGTACTAAAAACTTGTTCAGAATATGAAATCCTATAAAATTGGTTGTAATCATTTTTGCTGTCCGACGAACCGTTCTAGAAATATATGCGAAAAGCCACTGCAAAAATTAAAATTGCTCATACGAAATTTCATACGGACATTCATCTCGGGTAGGGATTCCCAAAGTGGTCGATATCGGTTTCCCAGGGGTCGACATAAATGAAAACTGATTTTAGGGGTCAAGGAGGTCTAAAAATCGACTCTTATTAATTAACACAAGCTCTTATTTGAAACTTTCAAGATACTGTATAAGTTGTGTTACGTTCCGAACTTGTTATAAGAATTACTAATATTTTAGTAGGAAGTATCATTGTTGTACTTTTAAGAAACTCAACAAGCCGATAAACGTCCACAAGTTCCTACAAGATGAAAAACTGGGAAAGTCAATAAACGTGGACAAGTTCCTGCAAGATAATGTGTTGTCTTTCAGGCACGTTTTGACTTGCTCTGTATTTGAAGCATATACGCGATTTAACACGAACGAAATCATGATCGAGTTCAAGTCCAAACATGCTCCAGATATTTTACTAAATAACAAGCTTGCACTTACGTTGAAAGTTCATTTGCGTTTCCAAATTCGTTGGAGCTTGAATTATAATACACGCATCTACTATTGCATGATTCACAGACAGATTTTAGTAGCAAAAATCTGAGTCCTAGATTACATCAGTCTTTACGATATGTTATAAATGCTGTCAACAAGATTCGAATCAATTCTTTGAACTCTCGGTTATTTTTTCTCAGCTATGTGAAGAAAACGACGAAGTTCGCAGGCTACTAAGAAGGGTTTGCATATTAAGATTTTCAGCTCTTTTTGAATCTGTGTTGGAGTTTTTACAAGAAAAAGATCCGAATTTGAAAAAAATCTGAACAATTGTAAAACAGATATTTGTTACTTGACTGATATCTTTGGTATGTTGAACAATGTTAAATTGCAGCTACAGGGTGCCGATCTCAACTTGATTAAAACAAAATCAATAATATCGGCCTTTATGGGTAAACTTATCCTTTATAAACAAAATTTAAGCAGAACTATTCAAAGTTTCCGCATTTGTCAAAATTACCAGAAATACTTCAAGACGATGTTATTCTATCATATGTTACTCACTTGGGCTGTCAACAACTTAGATGGGCGTGGAGCGAGCAGTGGCCGGTGATGATGAAAATCACAGTTCTGCATTCTTTCCTTCCGAACCCCAAAAGAAAATCTAAGAAATTCCTATTAGGCCCATCAAGAAAAAGTTTTGCAAACTTTTTTTTTGTAAGGGTTAAAGTCGATTTAGAAACTGAAAACTTCGGTTTATCAACTTTCAAATAGAAGAATATCTAAAACTAATATACATGTACACAGTACACACTATGAAACGTGGATTGACAAAAGATTAAATTAAATTTATTACTTCCATATTTAGAGGGCTGGAAGGCTTTGGTGAAAGGGTTTCTAGCAGGTTAGCACAATGGGCCACCCTGGCCTCCGTGCTTGGGAGCTCTTGCCTCCCTGTCTATAAAAAGGAAAGGAAAAAAAAGACTGAGGTTGAAATTATTCCAGCGATTTTATTACTAAAATTTTCTAATTATTATTCTGAAAATATAACTTAAATATTCATATTCGAAACCCCATGGAATTTATAATATGATAAACGCTCCTGCTTTATGTACTTTTAAGTAGATACAAGATATGTACTAGATTCCATAATGCATATTATATGTGGATTGTCATCATATATGTACAATCCTGATCAGAGTCAATGCATCAACAATTTTATTTTTTATATGCACACCAAAATTTATGAAGATACTTTCATTTCGATATGGTATACCTACTATCATCCAGTAAATTTCCAGTCCGTAAAGTGCCACATCTGCACTTTTATGTCCATTGTAATTTGTACCAATAAAATTTTCATGAAACTATAAGCAGGCGAAGGACTTGAATCGAATATGTATTCTAGAAATCCCAAGAAATTAATATCGACCATCTTTGTAAGCCTTGTGGTGTTATAAATACCTAACCTTGGAGAGACTTTGATCTATCGTACATACATACTTACCTTACCTTACTTTACCTTACATAGAAATCCTTTAAGTTATATTTACCCAAAACTATAGTCCTTAAATAAGGAAAGTTGTATTTTATATACATATATAGTAACTGTACACATACATCCATGAATGCATGCAAAGATAGTAGATAATGAATAATATCCACCCCCCCCCCCGCCCAAAGACATGGTATCAAAATTTTTGTTAGCAGAGCACGTGCCAAGTTATCGCTTCACGTACCTCTAAGATTCTATGATCCTGGGCTGTTTTTATATTGTTCCCAAGGTAGAGTTAGGAGGAAGGAGCATCCTTCGATGAGTTGCTGGAGACTTAACATAATTAATCATTAATAAACTTGAGAGGCGGTCTTAATCCCTCAACTAAATCTAAATAGCGCGTTGTGGACAACCTTTGTCCTTCATTAATTCCGTCGTCGTGATGGTTGAAGTGTTTTCGTCATGAAAACTTTTCCAATTTAAGTACGGACCGGTAATTAAAGGCTTTGTGCGACTCTCACAGAAGGAACCTTTCCTTTTGTTTGAAGTTTTCTGGTTTCATATTTTTGTTGTAGACTCACTATACCTAAACAATGCTAATAGAATTTTCCACCTCTTTGGTAATTGAATGCTTCCCAGAAAAATTATTATGTAATTCGAATTCTTATTTGATTTGTGTTGCAGTTTTCACTCTCTCTCTCTCTCTCTCTCTCTCTCTCTCTCTCTCTCTCTCTCTCTCTTTATCTCCCTCTCTTGTTGAGATTGCGATCATTTATATCGCTAAAAATTAAAACATAAAATTCAAAGCAATCGTTTTCCGGGAAATAACTCCATAAAGCAGTCCACGTCTCTTTTGAGTGGATAATAAAAAAGCGCTTTACATAGAGCGAAAAGGTCGTCGGAATAGGATTCATTCCTAATCCGACTGTCTGTAAAGTTTAAACGCAGATGTTCATGTGGCGTGTCTTGAATAAATTCCACTAATTTAGAAAGCAGATGGTACCAATCTCACGCACATTTATATGAAATACCAAAATCAGGACTAGGAATAAATACACAATAGACGTCGCCTGAATATATATGAAAAAAAATGGAACTGGATCCTTTAAGGATTTCATATGGAGCTTTCTGTGCTATTATGCAAATATATTTGTATGTGCTTCATGTGGCAGGTTGATTTGCTCGCAATTTTCGTTTTTTTTTTTGTTTTAATGCAATATGCAACGTAAAGCTAGTTGAAAAAATAAAAAATGAATAAAAATAAATTTAAAACTTCGAATCACAGGAGATAGAAACAAAAAGCAATTCAAATGTTTTGTGATTGTACAAATGCACACCGCTGCTGCAGCAAAATTGATGCAAACAAACGGGATTGCACTTTTGTGCACTTTAATTTTTCGGCGGCAAATTGTGATCTTTGTTTTATTTTATTTTTTTGAATTTTTCGGTGCTCAGATGGAGTTGATGGGTTGTTTCGGCCGGGTGAGAATTCTGCAATGAAATATGTAAACTTAAAAGTGAACGAATTTTTAATTTTCGACAAAAATAAATTGTGCACCCGAATGCAATACGCTTTATTCTGGCGCGGCTGTACCTGGCGGGCAACGTATTGTATATGTATCCCGCCCGACCCAACCAGACGGATTGGGGGTGTAATATTCAACTTTAGTGAGGTGAGCTAAAAATATATGCACATACATATACGGGGATTTATGAATGATTTGTTTTTTGAATGCTTTTATGAAATGAAGGAATTTTTCAGAGTTGTAATAATGAGAGTGTGTCGAATACATATAAGGAGTGCTTATAATTTTATGAATATAGGTCAGATCAGGTTAGTTCTGCACTTTTGATGCAAGCATTAATTTCTCAGTTTGAGATGCAAAAATGTGAATACAAAACATTGAAACTTTTAATGGGTTTATGATGTTTATGGTTTGAAATTTAGAATTTCAGAAGCAAACTCCCGAACATTTTACACTGAAAAATAAAATTTCAAAATTATCTTTGATTTTTTTTTTAACAGTCACAACTACACGCACAGAAACAACCTAACACTAAATAATCAAAAGAGACAATATTATACGGATACAAGAATTTTGATGAAGATGAATAAATCTTGTTACTTGTCTCTATTTTGACAATAGTGGTAAGTGGCAGTTCCAAGAAGTTCCAAATTTCCAAAAATAAACTAGTAAAAAATTATTTTCTAAATGAGCAACATACAATTTTTCAATTTAGCACCGAGACCTAGACCCAATAAAAAAATAATAACCGGACGAACGAAAAAATGTACGCGATACCGTTTTAGTATCCCGCGAGAGCAGTATTATACAAGATGTCCCGTAAGTGATTTGTAAAACCTGAAGGTCATACTTAGATGAACAAAAAATTGTATGGCTGGGGGAGCGGGGGAAGTCCTAATGGTTTCCAAGACTTAAAGATATTTGGGCATGTTTTCATAGATCATCCTGTAACTTCTCCACGTTACAACCTATGATGATGATTTATGGTATTTTGGTAGATAGATAATCGTAGGACCTTTCCAATGGTCTGTACATTTTCCCCACCTTCCCTACGCTTTGAAGTTATGGCTCAACAAATTTTAACTCGTGTTTTTTTTTATTTAACTACTATTTTTAGTAATCAAGATCAATTTTTCATATTAAATTTAAGAAGTTCAAAAGCTTCTCTTTAAAATGACCTATTACGCTTTGTACCCAAAAAATGAGCTTTTGTGCGTTTTTTGCACTTTGCAAGCTATCGCTTCCATCCCGCCCAAATTCACTCCGAGGTATGGGTGCCATCTGCTGTACCTACCTGTAAACTCCGGAGGTCTAATGGACATAAGCACGTCACGGATCATACGTGCTGTTAGTATACTTACTCAGTGCCAGCGTCACTGATCCCAACCGAAATCTATCCGTCGCAGAAGCAGCCAGGTCGTGTAGTTCTGGAGTGTTTGAGTGCATTTGACAATTTCCGGAGATATCACTTATAGTGCAACGCTGGCCTAGTTCTGGCCCAGATCTGAATCGTGGAGATTAGAACCTGTGGCCAGTCACGAGGATATGGTGGTCGAATAGAGAGCTTGTAGTAACATTCCCCAGTACATTCACCCACAGCTGAGAAATCAAGGTCTCTTTCCAAAATAATCTTTGAAATACACGCACTTGGAGACATCTTGATTTCACAATCATTTTCATGTTGAAGAATTCCTGCAAAGCCTTCATTAGAAATCTCAAATTTTAGGAAATAAACGTTGCACGTGGTAATCAAATAATTTAATACGATTGACTTTGTCATTAAGGATAATGGAAATAGTCGACTACGCTATGAGCATAAAGCTCTATAGAGTTTCTATAGAGCAATTGCGGCTAATATTTGCTTTACTCTCACGTACGATATATATACACGTAAGAACTCCAGGTATATATTAGTCCATTGGTTGTTCAGCGGTATATCTGTCTGCCTTCCACACAACAGCCCTTGATTCCTACTTAGATTAATTTTTGCGACTGCTATACGTTCGTACTGGTCGAAAACAGAACGAGCAACCAAAAAACCTTCATTTCTTGTCTGGAAAATAGGAAGCTCATCTGCATATGCAAACATAAGCGGACTCGGATTGATATATGACAGACGAACTGAATATTCCTCGAGCATTCGACAAAAATTCGCCAGTAGCGGCTCCAACCAAAGATCATATAGCATACCTGACAATGGAAAATCCTGTCTAATACCATGATGAAACGAGATTGGAGCCAGATCTTGTCATTTTTGCTTAATCATAATCGCTGAATCTCTATACAGTTTCCCGACGATATCGAACCACCAAAGCTCAGTCTTATGCGATTGCTGGTTTTGTTTTTTTGGGTTCGATCACACAGCCAAGGAGGTAGTGGTTTGGAGAGTGGAATTAATTAAGTGTCGCTGATGTGAAAATTGCAGAAGAAGTGGTCTAATTATTTGGTTATTTACCTAATGTTCTTTTTATTCCCTAGATGGCTTGGCGTAACTAGCCTTTGTAGGCTGCAATGAAAAAAAAAAAGTGGAAAATTTAAGTTCGAAAATGGGACCAATCGGGCATCTTGGTAGGGTTGCTATACAAAAACTCCGCTTTTTACTGTATATTTGGATACTGCCTGAGAATGCGTCGACGTAGAGGGCTGAAATTTGGTACATGGTATTTTCATGGTAGTAGTAAATTAAACATAATTGGACTAAATCGGGCAACTCCTTCTTGGTGTTGCCATATAAATTTTATGGTTTTTTTACGTATACTCTGAAGCAGTAAAAATAGAGATTACTCTCTAGGATTTTTTACCGGGGCAGACTTATATTTGTTCAAGAAGGAATTTAATAGTAAAAGTTAAATTTTTTTTTAAATTATTTGTTATTTCATCACACAACCCATTTTATTTTTGGTGACAGGTTTCAAGTCTTGGTTTTAACAACATCAACAGGTCCCAAATAACGAAATTGAGTGACTTGAAAAAACAAATGAAAAATAGAATGAAAAAAAAGAAATGAAAAAGACCAACAAATTTGAGAAAAATAGAAAAAGAAATTTTATTAAAAAAATTTAAAAAAAAGATTTATTCGAAACGAATCGAACCTGTATAGGCCCGCAGTGGGCTGAATTTCGCTATTTGGGACCTGTTGATGAGTCAAAACCAAGACTTGAAATTTGTCACCAATAATATAATGAGCTGTGTGATGAAATAACATATTAAAAGAATTTTTTAGCTCTTGCTATATACCGGAGAATCCAAATAAATTCCTTCTTGAACAAATATAACTCTGAGGAAGATCAGTCCTACACATTTTTATTTTACTAAAAAGTTCTTCAGAAGATGCAATCCTATCCTATAAAATTTATAATAACTTTTGCTGCACGACGAACTATTTTAGAAATCTGAGTAAAAAACAACTTGAAAAATCAAACTTCTACTGATAGATGACCATACGAATTAATACAAGCATTCGTCTAGGGTATCATAGGAATTGGTTCTTAGACAAGGGGTAAAGTATTCAAGATATATTTGAACTAGAGTTAAAATTGGATTCGGATTATCTAATATCTGGATACCCGGATCTGCGAACTATCTGATTCCTGAAATCTATCCGAATTTGGATCCGAACTATCCGGATCTGGATCCGAAATATTTGGATCAGGATCCCAACCAAACAAAAGAGGGTCAAAATTTCATCCATATTGCAATGCTTCATTGGGAAAATATAAATTTCATGATATTTGCATGATATATTTATATGCAATCTGGAGGACATTTCAACATTATTTTCCTTAGTCTGGATCCGGATAGTTTGGATCCAGATCCGGTTAGTTTGGATCCGGATACTATCAGCCCTACTTTAAACCATCCCTTCTCCAGAGGATTAGCCAAAGAGGTGAAGGTGGTCTGAAGCTATGTTCTTTTTAAAAGAGTAACGTAACAAATGAGTAAACGATGAACAGGAAGTACTTGTAGAGTTTTGAGTGTTGGTGATTTGAGGGGTGTAACATTTAGAAAATCTGATCTAGGTAATTTGTTTTCAAAACTTAATGAACTCAATCGATGATTGTTTTTTGCGTGAAGAGGACTTTCAACTATAGATCTGAAAATTGGATATCGAATTTCTAATATCCGCATATCCGGATAACCGGGATCTGCAAACTATCCGATTTCCGAAATCCGGATCCGAGCTATCCTGGTCCGGATCCGAACTATCCCGATTCAGACTAACCAAAGAGGTTCAGATTTCATCCAAATTGCATTGCTTCATTGGGAAAATATAAATGTCCATTTGCCCAATTAAACAATGCAATCTGGAGGAAATTTTGATAGTTCGGATTCACATACGGATAGTTCGGATTCGGATACTAGGATCCGGATTATTTGGATATCCGGATTTGAGAAATCGGATTCTAATTATTTCGAATAATCCGGATAGTAAATTATTCGGATACTTGCAGCTCTACTTTGAAGAAGATCATAACAGAGGTTAGGCCTAATCGATGGTTCGGAGTATAAAGGGCTAAATGGGCGGGTGACTGGAATTGATTATGAGATGTTTGCTACCATTATAAAAATAGAGTACGGACGTTTGCCTCATTGATGTCCTTTATTCTTTTCCATGAGAAGCTCTCTGTAATAGACTATTTCATGTTCAAGCCCACTATTTAAACCACAAAACATTGTTTGAGAAGGAGGAGGAAGTGTTAGAAGAAGTATGGGCAAAGATCCCCTTCAAATTTTTAAAACAACAATAATTAGCGAGGAAATGATCAACATCGTGATGCATGAAACCAAGAGAAAGGCTGAAAGTAAAATTAAAAAATATAACCAAGCGAAGAATCCAAAATATCCAGCAGTATGGATACCAGTAACTGTTTAAGAGTTATATTCATATATTGGAATTATAATTTCAGCTGGAATGAATCATTCGAGTATGCAACCTTCAAAGGAGCTTTTGGACTATAAATAGGTGTTCGACCCATTTATTTAACCCTTTTGTTCTCACTTATCCTATATTTGGTTCACCTTTCCAAGTAATCTTCTGCTGCATATAGAACTCATCAATAGCACTCTAAAAAGAAAAAAGGATACAAAGAACCACATAATATTCAGTTTTTTTTTTACAAACTACTTATCTAAAAGGAAATTTGATCTTATCCATAATACGAAATCGCGAAAATTTTTCGCTGAAAATTTAATACGCAGCGGTATGAAATATTTTAAGCCATCAGATATCTTCTTTCACGTCTCATATCATCTAAAAACAAACAAAAAATTCCTTAATAATACCAGAAAAAAAAACAATATTAATTACAGCAACTTACCTCTGTGTCAATTTTGCAATATCAGTCAGCTGATTTCGCCTTCACCTCAGTCAAAATACAAGTAAAGGAAATAAGCGTTACTAGGGCAACACCAAGAGGCGAGATGAACATAACTGGTGTGGTGACCACGGCAAAGAGTAACTAAATAAAAGAAAGGACACAGAAGAGTGTTCCGATTGTTTTCCATTTAAATGTACACGGCGAGAAAAAGAAGGAAGGAAGAGAAAAAAAAAATCAAACACTCTTTGAGCATTTTACGAATAAGACAAAAAATGTGAATGCGAAGATTACATGCAACGAAATGGAATGGCAAATGATTTATTTTCGTAAATAAGAGAGGATGGGTCAAGTTTTCTGATTTTATGCTCCCGCTCTTTTATGAAAACACGAATTTCAGGAATTGTCCCAATGTTTTTCGCAGGAATTCTAATGTTTGTCAGTGTAATCCTATGATATGTGAACAGCACTTTTTCTGTTTTCATTTGTTTTGCTCAAGTGGGGGAATCTCATGCTGGATTCGGGGAATTTTTTTTGACTGAAATTTCACATCTCCTTTTAGTGCGTTGTTTATTGCGAAATTTATCTTTTTCTTGCCAAATGGAGGTAGGGTTACACAATGTACATTATTATGAATAGTATGAAATAATTTTGAAGGTATTCAAGAAGATTTTATCATTCGGGTAATCCTACGTTTTCTCAATTTTTGTTTTTAACTCGTTGTCTTAGTCGCACTACAATAATGCATAGCTAAGTTCTTTTCCCCCATTCATGCAAAAGACAAAAGTATATGAGATTACCTCTTTCAGTCTAAAAAACATGGAACATTTCCAATTTTGTTCGCCTCTGTGTCTACTTATCCTTATTTATACTTTGACCACGGCTATATAAAGCCGACGAATCGCAATAGATGGCACCATTCTTTGCTCAGAGTCATTTGATTCAGAGTCTAATCTGAAAATAAGAATCGTCTTCCTATCCACCATACAGAAGTTTATTCTGTTTCAGAGTCTAATCTGAAAACTTGCTCTCATTACGACACTTGCACCCACACGTTGCAGCATCCTTCATTTTGCCAACATCGGCATTACGTGCTGTAGTCTTTTAATCGTGCTACCTTCAGACAGTACACGCTGTCATATAATTCCACAAAAATATAATCTGTAGAAACGTAATTTTCTTCTTCTTCTCTTTTTAGAAAGAATAAAGCGAAGGTGGCGTCCTTCGTGACGTCACTCAGACAAAATTGAACCATTTTGAATTTTTTTATATTTTTAGTTCTTAGTTATTGAATTTGAATTATTGAATTCGTAGTATTAGTATTAGTCGTAAGTTTGTCTGATCTGAATTTTATGTGATATTAGTGTAAGAAATTTATTTATTGAATAAATTTTATATTTTACATTTTAAAATAGACTGAGTTATCTTTTTCAACCGGCCCCTTCTCACGTTCGAGCCTAGATCTCACAATAGGTATAAAGGATTTGAAGACAAAAGAACCAGAGTTGAGCGACAATAGTTAGACAAAACAGCTCCATACAAGTTGTGACAGTAGATGAACAACTCCTAGCAACGTCGATGCCGCCAAGTTTTATCTACAGGATTTGGGTTCCAAGAAAATGTTTCACTGATTTCATATATGCCTAAGAAAAATAAAGCAGTTCTACTATTGTCGTCAGTACATTATAATTATGGAAGTTGTTGGTGAAGCAAGAAAACAAGAGGCGATATTATTCTACAACAGGAACAAAGGAAGTGTTGAGTAAATGGATCAGATGCTAGGTGAATACACCTGTAAACGTCAAACAAATCGATGGTCATTGGGGTTTTCCTTCAACATGTTGATTGTCGTGGCATTGGCATCATTCTTATATACAAAATAGTGAACGAAAAGTAACGAACCAGAACATTTTAACATTCTTTAGTGAACCAGCTGGTGACTCTACAGATCGAACAACGAATAAATAATTTAAAAATTGCGTTTAAATATAATATGAGATATGGAATCGAGAGCTTCGAGCTTTGGGTAACATCTTCAGCACAGAATTTTGAAAGTGAGCACGGCCTATTGGGTGTCAGGATCATCGTCTACATCTGCTGTAAAAAATCTTGTTTAATTTGCCGAACTAATGATAAAATACATCGAAAACGAGCTTCCTTGCACATCCAATTCTCTTACAACATAGCCTGCAATATAACAGTTGCCACAAATGCATTAACGAAGAAGAAGCAAGTCATCAATAGAAGTAAAATCATGTAAAAATTGTAAAATTTGACTAAGGAAAATAATATAATAAATTAATAAGGAAAAAACATATAATATAATAATATATTTTTTTTCTGCAATGTGGGGTTATTTTCATATAAAATGTATGCAGGTTCAGGCAGACCTTTTCCGTGAACGGAAGGGTTTTGAAATCTTCATAGACAGAAGGGTTAACTAACACAAATTTGGACGAATTGGAAAGTGACATGGAAATTTTATTCTTAAAATTCTGCAATAGTAGACTCAGAGTTAGCGGAGTATAGAGCCTTTTGTAAGTTTTCAGTGTGGAGCTTCGTAAGTTTTTTTTAAGGTGAAAGAAAAAAAAAATAAGGAAGGAAAAGCCGAGGGCGATTATTGTTCCAAAGATAACCGGATATTAAGAATCGTGTTTTTTCTTGTTTTTTAAAATATTTTTTACGTGAACAAACTCGTTATACCCTTGTTTGTTTTTGTTTTCCTTCTTATTTTTTTAAGAACTTTAGTTCCTTTTTTGTTTTGGTAAATGCAATTTTTCTTAATAAATTTTATAATTTTCTTTGGTTCTTTGAAATAGTTTTTTTTCATTTCTCAGTTAATGGGTTACCCCTCCTCCTTGTTTGAACTAACCACGATACTTCACAAGGTGAGTAACAAGTCAAGCAGCACACTATCTAAAAGTCTGATTTCGATTGAAATTTACAAGGTCACCCGTTTGCCTCAGCTTCCAAGCATGCTTGATACTTTCTTTCCTTTATTTTTGTGCACTGCGAAAAGGTATAAAGTCTGCACTGGAAATTAACAACTTCAAAAGTTTCCAGGCATAAAGGCTGATTATTTTTAAAGTCCATGTTCCGTTCAGAAGCAATGCCACTTCCTACTTTTCAGTGTTTTCCTATTTTCACAACAGGAATTGGAACGACGTGATGGAAGAATTACAGCTAATGAGGTGTTTACCGTAATTTTAACTAATACCTTTTTATATACGTATAATCCGACTGTCTGGATTGCAGAACTATAAACTTGGTAAACTTCCGCTAAAGCCATATATGTACATATATACCAAAAGCAAAAAGAATACCGCAGTCGGCAAAAAAGACTAAATTAGTCTGTGGGCCATAATACAGGTAGATACCTACTATTTTCATGGACTTGAAAGCATTTTCCAGGGTGTTGGAAATATATATATACTTTTTTTTTTGTTACATAGGCTTAAGAGCGAGAAGGTTAACATCACTATGTACAAGGGTTAAGAGTCCATTAAAGGTCACTCTGATTTACCTTATTTCTGACTATAGCGCCATTTTCAAGGACTTCACTTTCATCATGTTTATGCAGTTAGGCCTTGGCTATAAGAAAACACTCAAATAAGGGTAAACAAAATTTGTACACGGAAAGTCTCTAATTAATTTCAGCTTGAAAAACTGAAGTTGATTAAGCTCTGTTGGGCTGATTCTCTTCAGCATTCCAGAAAGTCTGTTTTAAAGTTGTAGCAATTAACAAAGCCCGGAATAGGGGGGTGGGGGGTCAGCAGTCAAAGAGAAACACTGGCATAATAGGCGTAAATTAAAATGAGGAAAAAAATCAAGAAATTAAAAAGAAACTGATGGAGGACTATGAACCGCGGCTTGTAAGGGGCGAGCAAAAAGTTACCATTGATGAAGCGGTATATACAGTTACCGAATGGTCATTCCAAATTCCAAAGAATTTCGATGAGCGAGTTACTCGTTAATTTGTTAACCTTTTGAAATTTTCAATTTAGAGGACCCAGTCCTAAATTTCCGGAAGGGATCATTCAATTATAGATGGTGTTTCTGCTTCATGTGTTTTTTTTCCTTTCCTTAGTCGGGGTTTTCTTGTTAATTGCTTTCAGGCTTTGGTTATTTACTTTTCCCTTTCCCCTTTTCAGTTTTCGCCTTCAAATCAAATTTAATTGATTAACTTAGAAAAGCAAAAAAAAAAAAATATTGTCCAAAAGGTAAGATTGAGGGAGTACCTTTCTAACGAATAGCTTGAGATTATAAATAATTAATTCTATGTCCAAGTATACCGCCTTATATAAAGAAAGCGTTCGCTTGTTGATTTTGATCATCGGTGGTGTCTTCTGCTTGAATTGGAGGCAGACGGAAATATTAATCCTATTTGTTCGGATATTATAAGCCCAGTCTATAAAGGAATATCGTGGGATTGAAAACATCTTGCTTTACGGGAGGGGGGGGGGGGGGTAGAGGTTGGGCCTGGTAGGGGATTTATAGGGTAAAAAAAATGGGATTGCGGTTTAACATTTCTTCGGCCTCTTTATATTTTATTTCAGAAACATTTTCTGCAATGAATAAGATTTTTATTAAACATATTGGAATTAAAGAGCCATGGTCATGAGCCAGATTAATTATACTATATAAAAGTCAGATGGTAATTGACATCATCTTTGCATGAAATCCTTTCACTAACTCAAATGTGTCATGGTAAGGAGAGGAGAGAGTTTCCCATATAGGAAACAAAAACGATTGGAAGAGAATCATAGTCCTTTTAGGAAAGTCATGGAGACTCTTCAGTGTGAAGCAATCTTTGTGTTTGACACTTCTTGCTAACATTGTATGGACATCGAAAGGAAGGTGGATCATTTTATATAAAATCGATTGGATTCACTAATTCCGTTCTTCATTTGATGAAAGTTAAGTAGTTAGGAGATAAGAATACAAAGCATAAATGTGCATCTTGCGCAAGAGCATGCCAACGTAGAATAATAATTGTTTTGGAAATTTAAGTTTTTCACTTTTTGAATAACATTAAAATATTAATAAAACTTTTGAATAGAGAAAGATATTGAAATAATCCTTTCTATGTTTTAAAGAACTGTTTGCATGCATGTTTGTATGCATTTTTTTCCGAAATAACCAGACCTCTATTGATGAACAAAATTATCTTCTCTAAACCCATTCCGTTCCCAACTTGAGAATTTAACAATTTACTAGTAACAACATTATGAGCAATAATAAAAAAAAAAAATTAAAAGGATTCATTTTGAGATATTCAAGGATAAAGAATATTTTTATTAACCTTAGTTTGTTTTTCTTTTAAAACGCATTCTGTATATAATTTTCCCTGAAGCATAAAATAAGCTAAAGACTATGCCTCTGTCATAATTAGCTCCAAAGTTCTGATTTTTTTTTAATATATCTCAGATAATCAAAACTCGACAAATTCTAACGATTTCAAGTAGCCCCCCCCCCCCCCCCCCTAAACGCAAAAGTATCGCGAAAAGTCAAACCACAAGCAAAATCAACATATACAAAATGTATGAGCATTTGTGTGAGGCACAACCAAATGAATGAGCATTTGTATGTGAAGTTGCATCGCGATTTGTCGAATATACTTTGCCTTATACAAATCCCACTTGTATGTAAGTGTAGGGGAAGGTGCTGTACCTTGGTCCCTCTTTTGAAATAGTCTTCTTTTTGACAAAACTAATGGGACAAATCTTAAGCAACCGATTATTATAGATTGTCTAACCCATAACCTTTCCAATAACTGTCGAATATGCAGTTAAAAATTGATATTTTAGGATATATGAAAGGAAATATCAGGGTCCTTTTTTCTGTCCAAGGTACAACACGCAGTTGTACCATGGGCAGTGGGGTATTGTACCTTGGACATTTGTAATTTACTAAGAAGAAATCATGGTATATCAACAGAGTTAAATTAAATAACATTCCTTATTCAACCAAGAATAACTATATTCGCAAAGACAGTTACTAAACAAAAAATTGCTGTAGATATATATCTTTAATTTATTTTTTAACTAAAGGCCGAATTATGGCTTTTTTTGACATGTCCGTGGTGCAAATTTTTGTAGTGTCCAAGGTACATACCTCTTGCAAACGAAACAAAACTGCCTGTGATATATTTTAGGATGCACAATTCACTACATGATGCATGATTTATAATAGTACGTATAAACAAGTTTAACCTTTTTTTAAAAACAGGGGGAATAGGAGAAACCCATACCAAGCACAGAGGCCATAGCGGCCCATTGTACTATCCTAAATCCCATTCACCAAAACCTTCCTGTCCTCTTAATGAAGCGCATCAGGTCTTGGTGAGGAAGGTTTTTCAGCTCATCCACAGATAGAAGTGCTGACCCTACAGTATCCAATCCAGTCTCTCTCCGGGCGAAGGCCGGACACTCACACAAAAAGTGTTCGGTTGTCTCAGGCTCTCCCTTCAGACAGGACAGACACCCAGGGCTGTCAACAACTCCCATACTTGTTAGATGAGCGTGAAGTGAGCTGTGGCCGGTGATGATGCCAACCACAGTTCTACATTGTTTCCTTCCGAGCCCCCATGAGAAAATCGGGGATATTTCCCTTGGGCCCATCAAGAAACAGTTTTGTACACCTACAAGAACTCAGGTTCTCCCATCTCTGCTGATGATTCCTATGAACATCCGCTTTGATGAGAGACCCGATACTAGAGGTGGCAACGCCTACGTCGGGCTCCGGTCCGAGGAACGGAGAATCGGAGCCAGCCCTAGCTAAAAGGTCAGCCCTTTCATTCCCCATGATGCCCATGTGACCAGGAACCCACAGGAAGGACACTTTGTTGTGAAAACACAACTTATCCACTGACGACCTGCAATCCCCCAGTAACTTAATTCTTGAATCAATGAACTTGAAAGTCTCTACTCCATTTTCCACACAAAAGTGAAAACTAATGAAGATACATATTAGTAGATCATTTCGTATGATTTCTCTGTGTTGTTATGTGGTTTGGTATCAGTTAGATTAAATTAATTAATTATAAGAGAAAAAATACACAATGAGTGTGAGGGCATTGTTTTTTTAATTTGAACGCTCTTTGTATTAGAAAAACTTTGGAGATTTTTATCTACACGAAAATATTCATTCTGAAAACTTCAAAAACAAAAAAATAAATAAATGCATCATTGGTTAAAGAAGAAAAATAAATTATTAACTTCTCGTACAAACAAAGTTGTAAAAGAATATTGTACCGCAACCAATATGTATGTAAATATTTCGGAATGAAATAGTATTTTCGAGTGTTGCAGTAAATGAAAATTTCATAGCTTTTACACTTAAAGAAAATCCTTTTATCCACTTCATGAAACGACATCGGCAGGCTTGTTATCTTGGAATTATCCTCTTCCAAATAATTCCAGTTATAAGAGGAGGGCGTATACCTGTAAGAAGTTCAGTAAAAAGCAAAACTTTTGGATATAAAATATTTTTTGATATTGTACGAGATACGGGAGCGTATGAAAAGAAAGTTTTCTTTAACAAGGAAATAAAAAGTTTCGAGTAGCAGAACCCAAAAGTTTTCATAGATGAACAAGGAAAGTTTTCATAATGCAGTTAAGACCATTTGCATGTTACTTTCTCGTTGTCGGTGGATTTGTTTGTTCTGGAAGATAAAGAGGAAGGAACCATTTTTTTTTTTACCTCGTCCCATATATACCCTTGGGAAATAAAGGAAACTGCTGAGGCACGCATTCATGCCAGCCATTCATAAACCGCATCAGGTGCACTCTTGAAAAGGACTGCGCTACTCGGAGTTCATCTTTGAGGATGTGTGAGCATGCAAATTCGCTATTTATTTAGCAATCATGACAGAAGCTAAGTATTATAATTTTATATATATGTGTGAATGTATGTATGTCTACCTGACTCTAAGGTAAGTCACGTTATAAAGCATTTATGTAGATTTCAGGGTAGATTTACGACTGCAGGTCCTTTAGTGGCAGAAGCGCTTTATATTTTGTGTTAAGTAGGTTAGTTCTATAGTAATAAAAAAAACATACCACGGATTGCTTTAACACTAGGAAAATATACCATTATTAATTCCTTAAACAATACTTGTCCTGTGTATATAATGGATAAGAAAAGCGCACCGCCCATTACAATATAAATAAACAAAAAACATTTTCATTCCGTGATTGCAGTTCCAAAACTGCAAAGTTACTCGAGCAAATTATACAGTTATTTTCCTAAATTATTAAAGTGTTAAAAAACGGAAAATTATCCAAATTAACTTTGCATTTTGAATTGCAAAGGCTTAAAACAGGTCAGGTGTAACAGTTATTTTTGGGATACTCGTAATTGCTCCTTCACGTTTACCTCCGCGTACATTTCGCAGGATTAAAAGTTGCCCTATACGTTTGCCATCCGAATTTTTTAACTAGAATTAAATGAAAAATGCATTTCGTTTAAATTGTACACTGCGGCACAGATTGTGTCGGCATATTCGAAGAAGTTTTAAAAATATAATTATGAGTTTCGCTAGTGTTTTCAATCGTGAAAAAAAAATTTGTGTAAACATTTGGCAAAAGTTCTGCAAAATATTTAATGTTATTGCAATTTTAAAGCATATTCTCAGGAAATTGATTGCAGGCGTTTACATTGTTTAAATATTGTTGTAACTAAAAATTAGTGATATTTAATTTAATTCAATTTATTGTTACTTCAGACAGGATATATATAAAGATCTTAATAATCTTATAATCATACGTAGATATTGCGAAATACAAACTAAATTAAATCTTATAAGAAAACGAAAAACTAAAACTAATTAAAACTAAAGAAGACAATAGAAATTTAGACTAAATTAAACAGAAGTAAATAATATGATAAAAAGTAGAATTCTTATTGTAGAGTTGATCTATTTTGTATTAAGTTGTATAATAAAATACGACTTTTAGAATTATTATATAATGCAGTATGTATTTATTAGACTCAATGTCAAGCTCAATGTATTCTATATTATGCATAAAGTCGTTTTCTATTAAAAACATAAAAGTTATAATAAGAAATAAACAAAATCACAGTATAATATTTTTTTTTAGAAAGTATTTGACATGGTTTTTCACAAAGTAAGTCATCAAAATTTGGTTGAATATATATCGAGCTGATGCAATTTTTAAAATTGATGATAAATGTTGATCGGTTAATCTTGACCTTTCTGAATTTTTGTTCTTTGTCATTAATGAAATAGTTCCTCTGTTATGGTACATAACCTCGAGTGAGTTACTATTGGACGTGAAGTCCATCCTGTCAGCATTAGCTGGTACAGGGCGGCACGCTAGTACCTCGACTAGTGTGGGAGAGTTATATGGGGGGGGGGGGGTTAACCTACCGCCGGTCACAAACCATAACACAAAAAATTCGTGCCTGTATAAAAAAAAAACTACAAGCACCACATCCGGTCCTGAAGGGATCCTTTCATACATCACTTACCTTTGCTTACTTGAAGCCGCAGATGGTCTGCCTTCACTGCTGTGCCCCATTCACCCATATGACACTAAGGGCCGTAAGTTATTTTTCAGTGTCCTTATGTATCCTGAAAGGAGCATACCTATTCAACCCCCATTCCGATGAGGGCTCCAGGAGAGTGAGAGAAGAATGAAACAGAAACTCACTGAGCGATGACTTTATAAAATAAAAACTCTTATTTACTCAGCGTATATATTAGTGTGGATGCGATAGTCAATATATCCTGCACACTAAAGGTTGATACACGTTAAATTCAATGATTCATGATCTAGGTGTCATGATAATTCTTAATTATTACTAACAACGGCCGATTATATCATTCAAGAAAAATATACTTTGATGGAAGTGATGTCAATTTTCACTTCTCTACCTTTCAACATTAGACAATTTTAGTGAAAGTTGACACTTCAAAGAGAAATTAGAATATTAATGAAAGGATGATATTAACAACGATGGAGGTCCATCCTTAGTTTTTGGTTCCATTTCATTCGCAAAATATTCCTGAGAAAATCGAGTCGGAATGTCATGGAAGGTCTTAACCCTATTGATTTATTATCTTCTCTAATAAAATTTTAAAATGAAATACACTGCCATATCTAACTTTAATTGAAATCTTCTCAAATATACGTTTACGTTTTCGTTATCCTATTGATTTCCCATTGGAATCCTTCATGATATTCGTCCCTCTCTCTCCCATCAGGTTGCGATACCGTACTATTTCCTCAATCTTTGTTAATAAAACTTAATATTTAACTCCTACACCTAGGCTTATTAAGTTATAATATTGTTAAGATTATGTGTTTAGCAAATGTATAAAAACAAACACAAACTTACAGTTGGTAGTCGAGTCCTCTGCAGAGGCACCTCCGTGAGTGTCCCGCTGTGTCACTATGTATAAAATTAGATTGAACATCCCACTTGGTGGGCCTAATTATGTCATACAAGGAATACAGAAACCAAAAGCCTGATCTCTAGTCTAAGATAAACCAAAAGTTATCCCAGTTTCTCGTGGGATAAACCAAAAGTTATGCCAGTTTCTCGTTTCGATTGGATTTTTTTTAACTCCTGATATTCCCGCATGTTTTTATTCTCTTGCACTTATACTATTGTCACCTGGTGCGGAATCAGATTGAATCTTCTTCTTGTTTTGTCAACTTTTTTCGACTCTATTCCGCCAGGGCTAAGTAGTATGATCGTGTCACAAGTCGCAGAAAATTCGCCGTGTAAATGTGTAATGTAAATGAAAACTCCTACATACCTCTGTCGGCATCGTACATGTAGCACGCTGCTTCATGCAGCACGCTACGACCATAACATCTCGCATAAATAAGTGCTAAATGATAACATTTTAGGAAACCAATCCACAGATAAATATGTACAAATATCTGGAATTCCAATTTCCATACATTTTTGCTTCAGACAAGAATCACATTAGATTTCAAATAATTCCATTTGTAAGTTTTCATTAACAATTTCAATATCGACAGATAGAGGTTAAGTAAAATGATGAAATTGTAATTCGCATACACCCGCAAGTGCTCAGGTTCGCTCATCTCTGTTTATTCTTCATACCAACATCTGCTTTGATGAGAGACCCAATAATCGAGGGGGTAACGTCTACGGCGCGGTCCTAGGAAAGAAGAACCATATCCAAACGTCAGCTCTTTTATTTTGTTTATTTGGAACTAAATTTCTTAAAGAGAAGTTAGTTTGAATTATAACAAGTGGAAAAGCTAGAATTGATCTAAGACCAATTCTTATGATGTTTTTAGTACAATAAAAAACTCTAGGACTGATCGTGTTCACAGTTTACGTAAAAAACTAAAAATTTTATATGGCAACACCAAGAATGGGTTATCCCATTTAGATCAATTTTGAAGTTATATTTACTATTTTTATAAAACACTGTGTACAAAATTTTAGCTCTCTACATTGACGCGTTCTCAGGCAGTGTCCAAATATATAGGGAGAAACGAAATTTTTGTATGGCAACCCTACGAAGGATTTATCAGCTTTGTCCCATTTTCGAACTCAATTTTCCTTTTTTTTTAAAAGCCCATCTGCAAAATTTCAGCTCTTTAAGTACACGCGTTCTTGAGTTATCATGAGGACGGACAGACGGACGGACGGACATGCAAAAATCAAAATAACTTTTGATATTGTGCTTGGGCAAGGTATATAGAAGACAAGGTATTCCCATGAAAATTTTGACACAATGCAGCTGACAGTCTGTGCACCCACCACATAATGATAACTGGTACTTTTAGATCTTACAAGACCATTTTGGTGGCTACATGATTTTTTCTTTAGAGCTAATAGCCTCTTGTAGTTTTTGAATCAATCTATATGGCTTGCTTTTTCACACTGCTGATTCGTGGTCTGCAGTTCACTCTGAGTTAAGCTCAATAAATACTATTAAAGACACTTGAGCTGAACGAAGATTAGCTAAAGAGAAACACTCTGTTGAATTCTATTCAAATAGTTCTTAATCCATGAAACAACTGACTTTTAGTCACAATTTTTTCAAATCCTAGAAATAAGAAAAACGAATTAATTTCATTCACGAATTATCATGACTCTAATCTGGAATGTAAATTAAAATTTCATTCCATCCCTTTTCCGATTCTAAGTGAATTCGTAAATTGATTAAACCAGAAGAAAAACTTAATGATCTGATCCCAAAAATTATCACAAAAAACGTATCCCTTAGGAGCGTGTTAACGTTCCAAGCGCTTAATTTTCGATATTATATATATAGAAGACAAGGTATTCCCCGAAAAATTTTGACACAATGCAGCTGATAGCCTGTGACGTAATTCTGTGACTAATGTATATACATTTTTATAAGAAAGACAGAGAGAGGAAAGAGAGTATTTTGTTCTCTGTACCGTACTTTCCTATACATTTTCACAATATTTCGTCACTAATGACGGAACGTGGTTCGTAATGATGGGAATACATTATATTCTATATACCTTTCACTAGGGTATACAAGCGACGGAAACAAGAAGGAGGTACAAACGAAAAGTATTGCTGAAACTTGTATATCTCAAATGCCGCCACCCTGTAATCCAGTTGTAAAAAGTAAGGTGGTTTTGTTAGAATCCTTCTTAGCTCCGTAATTGGTATATTAGTTTCCATTTAATTAGCCTGAAATGATTCATTAATGGTGTAATCTTTGAGGTATCATCTTCGAGTGCAAACTAGGTTTTGTGTATTGCTGATATCAAGCCTTGTTCGTCATTATTTTCCGTTATATTTGTTTGAAGTTTATACTATAGTTTAAAATTGGCTACAATGAACATCGTATGCTGAAAGAAAGACCACGTTGAAGAAAACCTGATACTTGATCCTATTCCAGATTAATATTTTTGGATCTTTTGATGTTCCGTTCTAAAAGAATTCTTAGAATTCTTCATTTATTCTCTACCTATCACCTAAAATAGAAATGTTTGATTACTTTTATGTGAAAATATCTTTTTTATGTATAGAATAAGATTGATTGCATGTTTTTATCAGAATTTGTATGAACAAGATTCGCACAAACTATAATGCACAGCGTGTGATGCTACCAGACCCTTAGGAGAGAGTCTTCGAATGAAAATACAAAATTCATACAGTGCATGTATTTCTCTAAAAAATTTAAAAACTTATTGGAATTCATGTATATGACTTAATCCAACTCAGAACACCTTAACTCCACTTTTACAAAACTAAAAACCCAAAACGAATTAATATTTTCATCGTTTTTCACTAACACTAGGCATCTTGGCATTTGGGGCCATCTTTACGTTATACCTCGTACTCCACAGGAGTCACTTTCTAGGGCCATTGACCAGTGATAGACATAACTACTGGCTTGAGTATCCAGAAAAATAGTGAAATTTTCATCCACATTTAGCCATTTGGATGCGAATCACGTATCGTTCCTCGTGAATGAACGAATATTTCTCTGAAATTAGGATGGCAAAAATGGAATACAGCAGCATTCGTTGGTGCTAGCTGTGAAAACCTTGAAATTCATTTCCTAACATCATAAGGGTACTGAAATTGGGTTCGGGTCTATAAGCCAGTTTCATGGCAGTGCGAATATTACTTTCGATGAGACCCTGAAAATATGTACACAGGCAAATATAGTTCGAGATTTATTACATCATTTCTCCTCTGGATAGCTCCTTCATTTGTTGTGAAAGTCAATTTCGGTCAAGAGATACGCAGGGGATTCCCTTCAAAAATGATATAATTCCGTGTACACCCTGTGGTTGATGTGGGTTGAACAAGAACTGTCTCTCATATGGCATCCAATTGCCATCCTATATATATATCTATACACATCCATTCCACAGCTATTGCAATATATAGTAGCATACGACTTAATAGTTCGTGGGAAAGAAGCCAATAAATCATAATATATCTTTGCCATTTCTCGTTTCCTAGTGCCGTCTTATCAAATTCATTTCTGTCTTTATTAAAAATTAAAACTGTTTTCCTGGTTTTCGGGATTGAGTTCCACACTATATTCCAATTTTATGGGTCATTACATTTCCGTTTTGATGCCGGGCGTGTCGACATAAATTCGCTGAGGTGGTAAAGTGTTAAGTGAAACGTTTTTCTTTTTCATAATTTTTGCTTTACATGTACGAAAAGCAGCTACACACGTGTATAAATGAGGTCGTTTAAAAGTCCCGGAAAATTCATGTCAATAAAAATTCCATAAAGTCTAATGACGCACTCAAACTTGAAAGCTTTCCCCTCCTCTATTCAGTTCAAATGAGATGAAAAATAATTTTAAGGCTGCATCTGGTTCTATATGTAGTTTAAAATGGAATCCCCAGACCCCCTGAGGACTTCCGTCTCATACCCACCTTGCTATGTTCAACTTCGACGATTCCTTCCGTTAGCTTAGCTGCTTTAATTTATGTATGCACTTCACCCGTTATGTGCTTCTATTTAAAAATACCGTGAAATCCTTATATTTGTGATTTAAGTTGGACCGGCAGAAATGTTTTATTTTTATGGCAGAGTTAAATTAAGTGCTTCATTTTGAAAGAGGCCAGTAGCTTTTTGTTTCTTTGTAGAAAAGTCCTTTCACTCATTTTATGAAGGAAACAATTCCTAGCTTTTCGCTTTTCTTATTTTTTCATTATTTTTAATGAATATTTGATGGTATGTAGCTTTTGGTGTTACAATTTTGGAATTGATTTTGAATATTTTTTTTTTGATTAGCTATTAGAGTTCTTGAGATATTTATACTCCATTTCATCGGATTAGGGTGGTATTTGCAAAACTATTTAGCACAAGTGATTGCCCGCCCATTCGTCACGTGGATTACTCAATATAACCATTTTTAGTATTTATTAAAATTTTTTCGAAATTTTTATAATTTTTCTCCAGTCAGAGATTTTGGAAGGAAGTTTTGCAAATTGGTTGTGGTTCATATGTATTACATTTTGAATAGGATCTTATTAAACTACACATGAGTAAAATTATATCAAAGATTATCTCTTTTACTGCTTCAGCAACTGCTTAAAAAAATCAAAATATATTGTTGAGATTTAAACAGAGTTAAAATCAGAGCCTATCATAAAGATAAAACTACTAGTTGGAAAGTTTACTATAGATGTTTTTAGTATGTATTGAGCCACACTGAAACAACTCAAAGAATATTTAGAAATATCATTGTAAAATATATAAAATTGCTTTCTTGTTTTTTTTTCATATAGAGTTTTACAAAATACATGATGCCTCCACCAACTGCTTTACGGAAAAGAGTCATTGTCATCAATGTTGAAGAGCTGTGACGGGTGGCACATTTCCGAGCTCTTTTGCAACTGCATTAGAAACCTACCAAAATTAATTCTCATTTATAGTCAGACTTTGCTGAACGCAGAAAGACTTAGCTAGGCAGTATTTTGTAAAAGCAATTTCAAAATGTAATTCGTTTTATGTCAGCTCTCGATCCGAAAATTAGTAAAAAAAACATATTCACCTTAAAGCCTAGTATGGAGTTCGGGTACTGGTAAAATGAACGCGGTCTCCAAAAAATACCAGTTTAAGGCTGGTAAAAAGTTGACGTAAATTTTGTGTGGAGAAAAGTGAAGTGACAATTAATCGGAAATATTTTTAAAAATGGTAAGTGATTATTATTTATAAAGGATATAAATTATCATATCGATGACGAGATTGCTGCTGCGACAGGTCTAAGTGTGTATCGTCGTCAAGGAAATCCACGAGAAAACTAAATAAACTCGCTTTGTGAACAATCGCCATGTGAAAAACGCCATCTATCAAATAATAGAAAATATTGCACTTTTTACCAGCGAGCTCCGTACTGCACTAGTAAAAACCTCAGTAAAATTTGTGCTTGGGATTTTACCAGCGTTAAAATTTGTATGGAAATGTCAGTCACTTTTTACCTGAACTCCGTACTGTTTTACTTGAACTTCGTACTAGGCTTAAGGGACAAATCAGAAGAAAACTTAATCAATTTTATGCCAAACAAATAACATTATCTTTTCAGAGTCAATTTAGGTCTTCCACAACCGGACTGAAAGCCTGAAACCAGAAACGTATTTAGGTAAAATTCCAAGCAAAAATTTTACTGAGGTCTTTACTAGTCCAGTACGGAGTTCACTGGTAAAATGTGCCTTTTGTAAATCTCCACTCATTTTACTGACCATTTTAATGTGCGGAGAACTAAAATGCTGGTAAAACTTTGACATTTATTTGATTGTTGACAAAGCGAGTCTATTTAGTTTTTCCAGTGGATTTGCTTGACGACGATATGCACATAGACATGCTGCAGCAACAATCTCGTTGTCGATTTGATGTTTAATATCCATTTTAAATATCTAATAATCATTCAAAAATTGAGCATGGAATTAATCTTGTTACTGCATTTTCGATTTTGTGTATTTCCTTCAGATACTTTCTATTCAGCAGATGAAAGGTAAGCAGGTTTGCATTTAAATTTTAATATTAATTTTTTACCCGTGTAAATTTATGCATATATACTTACGTAGTGTCAATTGCGCCTCTATAGCAAGTTTTGATCATAAATTGGAAAATGGTGTGTTATGTACAGAAAATAACTTTGTGTAAAGCACGAAGATTTATCAAAATAATTGTCCGTTCGCGACACCAGTAAAATTGTATAGATTGATACTTACCTTTCGTAGTGATTCGCTACTTAAAATAGATTCATATGACAACATTCAACATGTATACGTATTTATAATTGAAATTGCTTGTAATATTAAAACAGTTGTAGTAACTTTGATGTGGTTTTACTATATTTTTCTATATACGAATTAAAGTGTATCCCTTGTGTATGGAAGTATTTATATAGTAGTCGCAAAAAGGTTTATCTTTTGGCTATAGATGGCGTCATGTGTAAAATTTGATAATATTTCTCATTATTCTTAAAGGTGCGCATTTAAAACTAATTACTTAAGCTAAAGTAACAATTTTATTAAATTTAAAACCAACTTAGGTGAGCCTAACGCATCAGAATTTAAAAAATTTAGAAAACTATAAAATTTTACCAATTGCGGAGACTAACATATAAAAAGGAAACAGCCTCAAACATCCTTTCCCACCACTATATACCTTTATATATCAAGGGCATAACAACCATAAAGAATTCGCACCTTGCATAACATTTTATACGAAAGAGTTTTTAGACTCGCCGGGAAGTAGATTGATTATAACATGCTTAAAGATAATTTTGCAAGAATGAAACCTAGACGAAGGAGGCTGTTGCAGTTGCCTTATTTATTTATAATTCATATGTAGGTACATATTTATATTAATTTTATTCTAAAATAATAGATTTTTGCTATGTTTTCCTTTAATATAAAATGTGTTTGAACAACTTTAAGCTGGAGGTTTATTTTTTTTTGGCGAAATAAAAAAGTTATATTTAGTGTTAGGCAGTGGAGCCTTTTTTTTTTAATATGCTCGCTCCCCCCAAATGTTTAAACGTAGATATGCCTCTGCCTGAAACAGTAAGCAAGCGTCAGTGCACCGAAGCTTCGCTGAGCTAAAGCAACGACCCTAAAAATGAGAACCAGCAAGCTACATCAGTATTTCTGCATATCTGCTGGTATAATATTTCAGCGGAAATGTCATGGGGGTTATAAGGACTAAAGGAGTGACTCACGACCATACTGAGGGTCCAATTTTTCCAGCGTATCAGTAGGTACAATACTGCCGTCAGACTATCATAGGGCCAGCCTAGGTTCTGTCGGTCTAAAATATGATACAAAAATAACAAAGTATGGCGGATTTGAGAGGAACTTTTTGTGTTGGAACGTCATGAGGAGACTAATGTCATTTAGTAAATTTTGAGAACTACAGACGGTTTTTTTCAGAATTGTTGAATATAAATAAACGTCATTTATAGTTGGGGGTTTGCTTATATATGGATTTATTACTACTTTACTAAATAGGGTGTTCCAGACTAATATGACTACATTTTACAAAATGATTCCTCTCATTCAGACAAGTTAAAACTTCTAATTAGATACAGGATCATTAGTAAAATATCCTCTTTGTTCATTAAACACCCTATATCTTTAAAACTATAGGGTATATATGCAAAACCTTATGGTCTTTCCTATGAATGGTTAACCATCTCCGTAACCCTCTCCACTCCAGATTTATGACGCTTCAAGTTCAAAATTTCAGATTTAAAATTTTTTTTTTATTTTTCCGCTATTTTTGTAAAAAATACCCCAGCTAACATACAGTTTTATTACAACATTTTGAAAACCCTGAGTTTCCTCTTTAATTTAACCTAATACGACTTATGTTCTAATATGTGACGAGTAAGAAAGTTATTTGCTCTAGTATTAAGCCTAGTCTGGTCATAGTACGAAATTAGAGGATTTTTTTTAAATGTTTAAAAAAAAATCCTCTAATTTCGATATGACCAGACTAGGTTTAGAGCAAATAATTTCTTACTCGTCACATATAGAACATAAGTACGATTGGTTAAATTAAAGAGGAGACTCTTTGTTTTCCACGTTTTTTACTTATCTAGACAAAACGAATCATTTGGAAAAATATAGTCATATTAGTCTGGGACACCCTGTATACTAAACACAGTTTTTGTTGTTACTCCTCAGTAACTAATTCCAACAAAGCTGACGAATTCCGCCCTATTAACATTTTTGCATTCAGTTGACAAAATTGAGAAAAGTTCAAAAATAGCTACAAATTTTGTTTAGTTACGAATCAAATTAGTGATATTACCTGTGACACCACTATAAATTGAACACAGATTTCTTGAAAATCTAAGGTTTAATTATATGAAATCAGACTGTTGAATTGCGCAGCTTTAAATCATATCTTTATGAAGTAGGGCAGTCTTTAAAAGTCAACAAATTATAGTCATCATGGCAGTTAGTTAAGGTTCAAATTTGGCAGCATTTCTACTTTTTTTTTATATATTTGTATACATACATTAATGATATAAGAACAAAAAAATAAAATATCATAAAATGAAGCACAACACGATCTAGTCGACTTAGTAAATGATTATTGGTCATATTTTGTGATTTCATTGGATTATTAGTAGAGTTATAAAGTTCATCTCAAGCATCATACAGACTCCAGGGTGGACCCCTTTTAGTAACAAATGCAGCAAAAAATATAATATACCTCAAAATAAAAAATCACATTATGGCACCCGAAAAGCCAACCTTATGAAATGTCTTATGTTTTAGAAGGTCTTGGATGTATTCATATTAATGTGAGGCAAGAACGATAGAAGAGTATATTATACAGGTAGAATGTGTTAATAATTTTAACATTTGGATATAAAATAAAATCTTCGTTTCAATTCTTACCCCTGTAAAAGTTGTGCTAATGAACGCATAAAAACTGCTCTAATTTCTTTATCCACCATAGTAGAAGATTTGGTGTCTTTAATTAGACCATTTAAAGGATCAAATACTGAATATGCTTGTGCCAATTCAAATTGTAAAACTAAGACGAGACCTAGATGTGTGTTTCCCATAAAGGTGATGGAAATCGAGCAACTGGTGGTGTCAATGATTCTGGTATAGTTATTGAGCCTCCACCCATATCGTCAACTAAAACATCTAGCACAGAAGAATACATATTAGTATGTTTTTTATACCTTTAAAGGACAGTCAAACTCACATCATTTGACATTTACGTGTACCGAATGCCATCTTGCCTAATTGTTTAAATAAAAAGCTAACACAAGTCCCAGTAATAAGTAGCGATAGTGAAAGAGGCGGCTTTGTGTAATGGTCTAAAACTGTAAACTAAGAAGCTGATTGGCCGCAATCGCGCCAAAATAAAATTAAGGATCAGTAATATCGATAAGAGAGATAAAGTGAATTTAATTAATAATCATACCCCAGGATCCCAGTCATACCTCCTTTGTTTGTTTGGAATTGTAGATGTAAAATGTTTCGGAGTTTTTTTTTTAATTAAACATTTCTTGAATTCAATCCTGATTCAAAAAACACAAAATCTGTTCGCATTATTATGTAGGAGAGACATTCTACACATGTACAAATAAGTATCTCGTGAGCAATTCTAAATTGCATTTAAGTATGACGCAAATTTTACACAAAGCTTCTTCAACTGCAACAAACTTCACCGTTTCAATTAACGATAATCTAGAACAAAGAGGACGAAGGCTTCATTCATAAAAAGCTTGCGACAAAAAGGGAACCCATGCGTGGGGCTCTTGCTAAAATCACGCTTTTCAAATAGTCTTTTCGTTGCTGTGTGAAACAATGACATTCCTTTTTACCCCGGGGCTGGAATTATAACAGGTTGACTGAGAATGCTTTCAGGAACAGCTCTCATGCATGATGTACGTTAACCCTTTAAATAATGTCGCCTTTATCGACTTTCGACGTCGTTTCCTTTCAAAAAGCTGCGAGGCAATAAAGAATGCAGGTAAGTCTGGGAGGGTTTCAACTTCTGACAAAGATACAAAGCCCATAGAACAATGATAAGGACTTTAATAGAATGCTCGTATGAATGGTGGCTCTTGTAGGGAGGTATATAGATCGTTCGTTGTTATTCCACTGTGTCCTTAACAATTATTTCGTTTGCAAACCAAATTGTATGGTGTCAGAAATTTGAGGTACTTATACTTATATATGTAGAATTAATACTTGGACGGAAAGGTGCTTTTATACTAGAGAGAGAAACTAACTGTTTTTTTAGGTAGTTTAACTATGTGGGGGGGGGGGGTTTAAATAAAAATTGTAAGCCACAATTAAATAACTCTTAAGCCGCCCACAAACGTTCAGTTAAGACTGTGCAGTTTCTTTTTTATGATTTTAAGGCGAATTGGAATCAGGCATAAAAGATTTAAAATTAATTATTCCAACTATGTTTACAATTACAAAAACCTATGCAATTTTAACTGAGTGTGTGTGGCCGGTCTTAGGTATATTAACTACTTACTCAAAGCAGTGCTTATCAATTTTAATTATTGGAATCATAAAATAGAAATATTACTAATGCCATGTGGATGAAGGATTTTTTTCGATGCCTTCATTGCTTCAATTTCAATGTTTTGATTCAAATATTACATTGTATAATTAAGACACAATCTTTTTTACTTCTACAACTTAAGAATATATAGGTACATACATATATGTATACATAATGTTTGGAAAAAAAAAACGAAAGAAGGAAGCATGAAAAATATAAAGTGTAAAGAAATAACCACCCAAAGGAGAATGCACATTTTAGGCCCGATACTTTCAGACATGAGGATGTCTTAAACATTATGATACTCTGAACATTTTTTATTAATAATGTTTATTTCTACCTGGAAACCGAATTCCTTAGGTCCTGAGAAGAAGTTTGAGTACCCATACTCCTGAACCAAAATTTCATCATACAGAAATATTAATTGGTGCAGGTAAATCAATTAAAGCATTATTTATAATTTTAATTAATGGATGTTGGAGGCTTAAATAGCTATTAATAACCATCACAATACTCACTTTTTTAGTATTTTCCTCTTTTTTATTCGAACAGACGTACTAGACATTTCGCACTTAGATCGACTCTAACTCGGTAGGGTTATGTCCGATCGAAAAACGGATTGCACTGTTCGCCTCAGCTCATTACCAGCTACAATTCGTAGAAGAAATTTTTTCTCTGCATTATTTTAGGGTAGGCAGTAGGAACCCCCCGACGGGAGGGTTGGGGGGGGTGGGTAGGTAGATCCAAAACCGCATGGTGCATATCGAATTAATGGTCTCGCCGAGTATTATCAGGTGGTGTAAATTTTTGCCGTTTCAGAAACCTGTCACGGGCCGTTTTTGGCGCCAGAAAACCCATTTTCATGCACTTAGGTCACATACACCCCGCTACTACATTTCGCATACATGTCTGCATTTCTGTCTTCCATGACCATTAGTTCTGTATTGTGAACATTTTTGTCATAGGAAATCATATATACCTTACGTATTATTGTTGTGATGTGATCACCTAAATTGAGCGCGTTATTTATAATTACATCTAAATTACGGGCGGATCTCCACCCAAGGAATATGACAGTGCTATTAAATGTAATTGCTAATAAGTAGAGTATATCGATACACAGCGAAATAACACATTTTTCCTGGATTCGGCATTAAACCATTGCCTACTGCCCATCGATTTATTGAATTGAAGCTTTCATTGACGCAACTAACTCCATCTTGGAGAAGTCGGAAGGGTCACGATATGAAAAATTGAGCATAATTAGGGTAGAGATGTATTTCACAGTGTGCAACACAGTCGAAAAAATAATTAATGAGCACTCAAAAAAGCAGTAGGCCAAGAACCGAGCCATGTGTAAACCCAGAATTAATTCGAAGGAAGGTAGAGTAATTAGCATTTGAGAACATTCCTGAGAACGTCCTGTTAGATAACTAAAATAAGCTTCATTGAGGTTGTGGGCATATTTAATTGAAATAGGAAATGCACTTTATTGTACAACCTAAAATCCTAAAACAATAAAGCTAATTGTATCTCGGCAGCTAGGCCATCTAAGGGGGGGGGGGGATTTAATTTAGTAATAACTTTTCAACACAGGTATGTATAATCGACAGTATCGAATGCTTTAGAGAATTCAAGTAATATTAATATATCAAAATCTATTGCTTCTATAATTTCATTGACTATCTTCAATGAGGCTGTGGTGCGACTATGTTTGGCACGAAAACTAGATTGGAAATCATGAAGGAGATTATTTATGCATAGATAATGAGAAATTTGCAATAATCTTCATTTCTCAAAAGCCAAAATGCTTACGGGGTGGAAATCGAAGCAATTAGATCTAGGCTGCTTAGGCACGTGGTATTACTTTAAAGAACTTTCAACTTTGCGAAAATGTTGAAACGGTGAAATAGATGTTGAAGATTTGAGCAAGTTGCAAAAACCGACTAAGGTGCAAAATCGTTAGAATCTAAAAAATTAGATATAATACTATTCAAAGCTGTGTAAACTTCATCCGTAGAAACTTTGATGAAATCGAAGGTGAAAGGTACATATATGTAGATTGTACTGAATTAAGAAAATCACTGCCGTTAGCAGGGTTAGAGCTATGAACAGAAATTCGAGATTTAGTTCACTAGGATCTAAAGTACATCCAGAATTAACAGCAGCAACAACGCCCACCTTTTTGTGATTCCCTCCAGTAAATCTTATGTTGTAGTCCACTATTCAGATATACCTTGAAAAATATCGTTTTTTGCATCCTGTATTTGTCTTTAAAAGTAGTGGTTTTATATCTCTTCCAGCCCTCGTATGCAACATTACGAACTGATATCAGATCTTGTATGTGTCTATTAAGTCACACGGGTAACTTTAATTAGGTAGTCTACCTAAGGTACGATACGAGGGTAATTCATGCCTAGAATTTACTAATCATGTTATGAAGAATTCGAGGAAGGCAGAAAGAACTAATTTAAATTCTAAAGAAAAATATTATATGAACGAGGTCCGGTCTTAATTAGTATCGAACGCTATTCGCTAACAAACTCTTCACGGAGTGTATCAACAGTCACTTACCAGATAACAGATTATATCGTTGATAGTTTTGCTTCTTATAACTAATTGGAATGAATGCAATCATGCTGAAAGGTTGAAAACATTCTAAGTTATGTCATCAATTTATAGGAGCGTATATACTATCTATAAGTCCCTCATACTTATAGATCTGTATTTTCTTTCCTCGACTTATATTTTCTAATTTCCTCAGTACAAGACAATTACTGATACATGATGCCACTAATTCTAATAAACAGTTTGGGCCTTACTAAAATTTATAAGATGAAGAACTTGACATTGGCTTAAAGTTTTGCTAATTGAGGACATTTTTACTGAGCCCGTACAATATTCAAGCGGTTCGGGTATTAAATATGTAAAAAACCTTAAAAGTGAAGATCAATAGTTCAAAATTGAAGATATCATGTGCAGAATTATTTGTTTACTGTTTGAAACTGTGATTTTCGTACGATTCGAACGCTTCGACCAATGTATTTTTTTAAGTATGAAATTTTATTAATAGTATAAACAACATTGTAGTTGAAATCTGCAGGGATTAGGATATACTAAGTTTATCATAAAGTTTATAACGCATTGAAATAATGATTCATAAAATTAACTACGGGAAAAGTTCTAATTGGACTAACACAAATTTTGTGCATTATGAAATTGTATAATATTACTCACTGAAACATGCAAGAAATGAACAGAACATTTGGAAGTGGCAGCTTCGAGCCCCTGCCAGTATATCGCTGCAATGATACTTTGGGTGTGGATAATAATATTAAGGAAAATAATTCCTTTTGCTTTTCTCAAAACAGCAATCATGTGATTTTCTTTCAGTATTATTACAGGAGTTGCAAGAAAACAGTTTTTTTTGCGGGAACAGGTGCAGGGAAGTTAATAACGTAACAAGAATGCCATTTCCTTATGCTATTCTTCTTAATAATGTTTGTATACTTTAGAAGAAGGAAATAATTTATTAAGCGGAACATTATTCGAACAAAACAACAAATTGGAGAAAATATAGAAAATTTTAAAATATCAAAATTACGCCCTAGCACAGCATACAGTCCTAATAGAAAGGGTGGTCAGTACATATTTATCTGAAATTAGGAATTTAGACATCTTTCCTATAATAAGTCAATAACATCTGGAGGAAATAGAATATTATTTAGAAAATATTCTGCAGCATGAATTAGTAAGTATTAATATAAAGACAAAAAACTTTTATTCTAAAGGAAAGTCATTGGTACAAATCCAGTCTCTAAATTAGTCCATTTGCTCTTTTCTAACAAATTTATCATAAAAGTGAACTGGGATGGGCTGCACAAAAGTAAAACTGTCAATAAACAATAAAAGGTTATTAAACATACTTTTTCTTCGCTAAGATATTTTGTACAAAAATGATAATTATATATGTAGGAGTATTATTTTATTAACAATAAACAGGAGCAAAGGCAGAATAATTCCGGTTTCGAAAACTTTGAAGATCCGATAAAATCTGGATTCCGTTTAGCGAAAAACTTTGCTTATAAATACTAAATAATCGTTTATTTTTAAAAAATGGAATGATAATTAATTTATTATATTTTAAAAAAGAAAATAATAATTGTATGTTTGTATACTGAACATATACATATTGTTTTCAATATTCCATTTTTTTTTGTTTAGCAAAAGCATACCCTTGTAATTCGTATAGACTGAAAATTATGCAAGGCATATTATCGTAAAGTTAGGGTGGACCCATTTTTCATAATTAATTTTATAAAAATATTACTGTAAAGTTTTAAGGTTTAAAAAATACGTTTTCGTTTTGATTACTTCAATAGATTTTTTAATAGTTTCTTTTATTTTATTCACTATAAGATTTTCAAGTATTATCTGCGATTTTCAGCAAAGGTTCCCGTGATTGACTCAGTGGACGGGGTCATTTGATTATATCAATTTAACAAAGCAATAAGCATGCAAAAAAACAAAGTTTAAAAAAAAACATCATTTATTGCGAAATATAGAAAATTCACCATTTTTAAAATAATCTAAATGTGGTAAGCGTGCAGAGGTTTGTAACACATACTATATTTCGGATGAAAGCATATATGGTAATAGGCTATATGGTGCACGATTATTTATTTCCGCGTTAATGTCGAGGTTTTAGGCGAGACTCATTCGAACATAAGAAATTAAATTGGATTAATTAGCCCATTTGAGGTTAAATTGATGAATGATAAAATTTTGATGATATGGGTTATCTCAATGGATCTCATAAAACCTAGAATTATAAAAGATATTAAGGGTTTTGTGGATAAAAGATGGTGAGTTCTAATAACTTCCGAGGATTTTTATGTACTTATGTAGTGAAAAGGTGGGTTTTATAAAAGTGCAGTTTTATTGGACATTAATATGCCTGACTTTATTAATAATTGGGGAGTCTGAATATGGGTTGTTTGGGGAAGCTATGAAGGTAACTATGGGCCTTTCCGGACGTTTCGCTTTAGCCACTGAGCTCTTCAGCGATGTTTCTCACTTAGAGCTTCATTATAAATAACTCTTTGAAGGAAGTTTCCATCACATTTTTAGCTATATTCAATTTTTCTGTTTTTCGTTTGTAGTCTCTCATCATTCTCAATGTAAGAAGAGCATTGGTAGCTATCTGTAATTTAAAATATTAGCAAAATAAAAACGAAATATTGGGCTATTAGGGACAAAAAGTTATTCCAATGTCAGGAAAATCAAGTTAGGAACTTAATTAACCATTGCATGCACTTTCAGTTACAAGCACTGGACAACTCAACATCATGAGCATGTAAGATATAAGACAATTTAAATATCAAACATAGATTTTACTCACGTGCTATTAATTTCGTTTTTTCTCCTATAACTCCGCGAACGACATGCGGTAGCTTCGACGACGTTACAGTGAGGCAGATACCTCGACTGAATACACTATTAGATTCATACAGCTTCGTTGTCGATGTTTAATTAGTTAATCAGTCTACATACCCCCATAGTCAACTTACCCCGGTCTATCCGACTAAAAGCGGAAAAAAACTTCATCTTTATTTAACAAATAGACTTTAAATAAAAACCAAAAATTCCACAAGATTCCTGTAGTAAAACTAGTTAATTAAATCAAAATAATAAGTTAAATAAACATGATAAAAAATCATTCAATTAGGATAAAAGGCTGAATTACAAACAAAACAAATTGTGGAATAAATACTGAATAATTTAAATAGCTGAAATTCACAACAAATTGTTGGACTGCCTGCGGAAACTTAAATCAATAATTAAATAATCTATGTGGATCATCATTAGCATTATTACCTTAAACCGTACAAATGTGGAACATATATAGGTTCAACAATAAAATAGGGGGAACAAACTTAAAAAGAGAGATGGCACAGAGAGGAGAAAAGGCCTCTTCCAGCACGATAGTTCGACAGATAGGACACAAAAAAGCCAAGGATTTAATTTTTTTTATATAAAAAAGAATTTGTCAAAAATCAAATTGCCAATTAAGTTTTTATTTATATTCTTTGGAGAAAAGAAGCAGCAATATATCTGCAAGCTTGAAGGGGGATCTTGAGAATTGCGTACACGTGGAAGGAATCACTGCCTCGTAATTACCCAAAAGGTGTTATTAAAAAAGTAAAAGAATTTAGTATAAATAAACTTAATTCAAATTTCATAATAATCTAGTAAATTATTCTGACAATACTAACATCACTCAAACATCCTCGTCAACAAGTGATGCAAAAAAACCTAGTAACTATAAACTTCAAATGCTACTTTTGGTTATAATTGTATTTTATATAATATATATTCTTTTTTAAAAGGAAGAAACCTAAAGATATACAACTTTTAACTTAGTTAGTATGGGTCACGGTCAAGGTTATCCCTGGAATACCTGACTTACAATTAAACGAAGCGTATATGCAATACAAAAAAAACTAAAATTTTTCATATAGCCCTTATTTTGATTTTCTCTGTATTCCCTATAAGCGCTTCAAGAGTGCTACCTTACAAGCTTTCCAAGAATAGTACACTACAAGCGCTTCAAGAGCACCTCTAAAGAATCGGAATGCGGACTTTTAATGCTTTTAGTGCTCACAATTAAACAATACGTACGAGGATTCTTCCGTGTTTCTGCCTAGGAGGTCAATAGAGCAGGATGTGATAGTACTTAGCTAGACCAGAAATGAATGGCAGGGAGGAGGGCCATACCAACCGTTTAGGAATTTAACCTATTTTCAAACCTGTCGTCAAACCTATTTTCAAACCTATTCTCAACGATAATTTGTTCCTTTAGTGACTGAAAGCACGTCATTTTAAAAAATATCCTTTAATTATGACCCGAATAGGTTATGAGCTAATAACTGTTTAACGGCTACAGTTAGGACATAGGCTGTAATAGGTCAAATTAAAAAAGAGAGTCTACATCTTACAGTTCTTATAAAAAAAAGTTATGTTAATGACCTTTTTGTAAAAATAATAGAGGTTTAATTTGAAAAAAAGGTAAGAAAATCCGAAATTTTTAGTTTAGACAAATATAATATAATATATAATATAATATATAATATAATATAATATAATATATAATATAATATAATATATAATATAATATAATATAATATATAATATAATATAATATATAATATAATATAATAATAAATCTTGGTACGGGGCTATTTGAGCAGTAGTTGGAAAGTCCATGAAGTTCTGAATACAATGTGACTGTGACCGTACGACCTGTACTTTTTGAGATACAGGGTGTTTTGTGAAAATGTAACTTCTTTCTTAAGCACTCTGTAACTCCTAAACGGTTGATATGCTCCCCCCCCCCCACCGCCACCCGTAATTTTTTTTTTGTCTAGGTGAGTACAACATTCATTTTTTTTTGTCTAGGCGAGTACAATCATCTCCTGTTCTATTGACCTCGCCGGCGGATACACCCTGTATGCACAACCCATACATATCATCATGAGAAAATATAGGGAAATATTCACGACACAAGCGTTGTTTTTTTTACAGCAGGTAGAGTTACTATTGAAAGGAATCAGAAATTTTGGATGCTTCAACTATGTTTCCGTTAGTCTAATAATCTCCACAGTGGAAGCAGCATTTTCTTTCACTAAATTTTGGGATTTTTATGTGTGTCAGAAACTTTAACTTGGAATTCTTCAACTCTGAAAATTTTAACTTAAATAACAAAGTACGCCAATTATCCAGGACTTTAGAACGATTCAAAACACACTGTGTTTTTTGAGGTTTTCTCAGAATATGTTCGTCTGTAATGACATTAAGAGAGCTTTCATCACCCAGATTTATTGGTATATGAAGAAGATATCTTGCAGTAGAAGGCTTCTAAGCTATATTTAAGGTAATACAAAATATTGTCTGGAATTTAATTAAATTATCTTGCTCTTAACAAATACCAAAATCTTAAGTTGGAAGAAGACAAAAAACATATTTTTACTTATGTAAATTCAAAATGTGTTCCTGTCCCTTAAATTTATCGATTTCCTTTAATTATTTTTGATATATGTACCATCATCAATCGATTATATTCCAAATCATGGCCTAATTGAATTCCATGTCAACATTTTATCAATCAATTTCAAACAAAAATAAATCTTATTGTCATGCCACAGCTGCAACAACTGGAGCAAAAAAGGGGGCAGGCCCCAAATTGCTTTAACACAATTTTGTTAAAGATTTTAGACGAAAGCTTCTCCCGGCCCCAGAAAGGCCTTCTCATAATTTTTGTTGATTGAGGATTAACCAAGAATGTTGCTGCTGTTCCCTAATTACTTTTAGTGGGGCAGTGCCAAAGAGTCATTGGTATACTAAATTAGAGAACAGAAACACAAGCCACCAAGAGAACCATGAACGTGCGGGTTTTCAGTATATTCTTGTATGTAAGAAAACTCGTAAATTCTCTCGGAAAATTCTAATTAATCGGAAAATGAATTTGTGTGAGGCAATAAATAACACTCCGGAGATATCAGGAATTTGATATAGACAAGAACTTGAGAAAATGCTGCCATGACAATAACGACGGAGTTTACCTTGCGATTATCGGAATTGTTCTTTGCAAAGATTGCTGACATGCAACAAGCATTCCACTGATGATAAGGATTCCTATGTACATTCCTTTATGAGGTTTATCTAATTGTTGTGGTGAGAAGAGTGGGCCGTTTATCTTTGATGTGCACCTTTAAGATTGAATTGAAAGACGAAGAGGGGCAAAAGTGGTTTGTGAATCCTTGGTGCATACATAGATATAACGACCCAGAATAAATATGTTTTTATGAAAATTGAAGTTGATTATAAAAATGTCGGTTAGAGCAAAGGTTCTTCGCTTTGGTGTCAGAAGGATAGTGTTAGACTATTTAGAATAAAAGAAATAATATTTGGAGAGGGTGCTGAGTGTTTAGTTTGTCAATTACAAAGAAAGGTGTTATGTGAAAACTTATAGTTTATTAAAAAAACAAAACAGTTCAATTTTTCTAAATTTATGAAATGCTGTTGTAAAAAAGAGACAAATGTTACAATTAAATGTTGCGCCTTCAAAACAATGAAATTAAGATAATACGAATTTGAGCAATCCCTGTATTTTGTGTGTAGCATTTTATTTCTAATATATACTTATAGTCCAGTCAATAGAGACTAAATAAGACCTTTGCTCTACAAAAGGTCGAGTACTTTTGATTTTTATATACATCTATCCTCCGATTTACACTGAAGATAAGTTCCTTAGAAAACCGTGTAAATCGAAATCGTAGAGTTTTATACGCAAAACCGTGTAAATCGAATACAAACTAAAATAAGCATAATTCAGTCCTTTATTTCAACGTAAAATAAAACTAAATATCATCTTAAAAAATAAGGGTCTATTCATAATGTTGCAAAAATATAAATTAAAAATTTAGCCAACAATTTAATTACTGTTAGTGATTTCTTAGACTAATCTTAATCTTATTCCTTTCTTCCTAATTGGTAAAATGTCACTTTTATCATTCAATAGTAGATACATACTTGATGCGATTCAAATTCGATATTAGACAAATTAGAACGAATTTCAGATGGGCGAACCTGGTAATGAAATCCGCAATTAACAATTGTGCTTGTGTTTTGGTCAAAAATTTATAGAGTTAAGCGTTTATTAATATCTTGCTGAAAAAGGAGAGCTCCTTCAACATTTGGGTTATTTTTTAAAAATGACTACCCAATTTTCGCCTTAATTCAATCCTTTCACGGATGACTTTTTCTGTTTAACGAAACTGGTTTAGACTCGTCGTCATCAGGATCACTCAGTCCGTTTACATGAATACTTGAGTATTTAACTTGAAATCCACATGAAACGCAAGTAGGGTTTTTGGTTGAATTAATTCAAATTACTTTTTCTTCTTCTTCTTCTTCTATATTGATTAAGATTTAGAGACTGTGGGCCCCACTTAAATGGGGGCTGTACTCCCAAATCTCCTGGCTTGATCCATTCAGGTATAACGCCAAAAACTAATATGTATTTTTATATTATTATTGAATGATTTTCCTTTAGGACTTATAGAACTATTAGTCATAAATATTAGTGCATATGTTATTTGATATTTTTAATTTCACAATATTGTTAGGTTATGTAGTTTACCGACGCCCCACCCACAGTATGATTTTACTTACTTTTAACAGGAGTTCTTCTATTAATTGATAAAAGTAAACGAATTTTTAGAATTTTCTCACTAAATAACTATTAGTTTGACTTTATTTACTTTATATAGTTATCTTTATTAAAGTAGCCATTTTGGAATTAGTTATTTTTGGTAATTGTACTTTAAAGAGCTGTTACCAGCTCAGAGGCTGGGACCGAAGTGGTTCTAATTATTTGACTTAAAATTTACTTGATATTTGCTTGAAGTGACATTTTACCTTTGACAACTCTGCATTAGGTTCAATACGTAGATACGGATTTTTAGATAAATATATTGAGAAAGTGCTAAAAATCACAACCTGAATTACCAACAATAATCTTCTTCTTGTTCCTCTTTGGCGTTTTCATAACTCGCAGAAATGAAAAATGTTCAAGTACTGAAGTTGCGTTTACATGAATTTTTTCAAGTAAATCGAACAAAATTTTGTGATTTACTTGACTCAAGTATACTTGCAGACAATTCGCGTTTACATGTTTTGATTACTTTATCTCTACTTGAAGCATACAGACTGTCACGATTATTGATTTCATTAATGTAATTAAAAAATGACTAGAAATATAAGAGCCAATGTTATCAAGAGAACGGAATTAAAAAATGACTGCAGAAATATTTGTTTTTTTTTTAAAGGCCATATTTTAAAAACTGTACAAACAAAGTACCATGTAAATCGGGGATAGGTTATGTTATTTACTTCCGCGCGCCGACGAAAAATCCAAGTTTTCACTCGTTTGGTGAGGGGCAGCGAGGGGGAGCGAGGGGATCTGCGCGGACCGCAATCTTGGTTTAAAAGTACAAAAAATTGGTTTTTTCAAAATAATTCTTCAACGGTTGATCCTACGACAACAATGGCTGATATCAATTTGAAGAAGACTAAATTCCCTACATTCTTTGTATAAACACTTTTTCTTTGTAAGTCTGATGTGTAACGAGTTACAGCGGCGGGAACGTTAACATTTTCCAAAAAACTGTATATGTAGGTATAGTACCCCTTATACAGGGTGTTTCGTTTATGGTGGTCCATAGGACAAGAGGTAATAGTAGGCATCTCAGCAACTTCGGAGTTACAGGGCGATTAAGATAATATGCAGTCTTTCACAAAATACCCAAGGTGTATGGTCATTTACAGAGCTAATTTTATGCAGAACTTCATAGCCTTTTCAATTACTACTCGACCAGCCCCGTACTCCCCTCCCCTCAGGAGTTATGTTGGTCCTAACTAAAGATAATTTGTTCCCTTAGTAACTCAAAACACATCATTTAAAGAAATTATCCTCTAATATCAGTATGATCTGAATAGGTTATCAGCTAACAACTGTTTAACGGCTACAGTGAGCACATAGGTATAAAAGGTCAAATAAACGAGGAGAGTGTACAATTTACAGTTTTTATAAAAAAATTATATTACGTACCACTTTGTAAAAAAAAGGGTCAAAGACAATAAAAAGGTACAAATCTGAAAGTCTTAGTTTAGACCGCTAGACCGGACTATTAAGTATATCTCTAAAAACATCACACTTACCTATATTTAGTGTGCCTTAATCTTAAACTTTTTCAAAAATGTTTCTCATAATTTATATGCACTAGCTATGGCATGGTGGACTTTTCCGGATGGAAACAAAAAATTAACCAGAAATTAGAACTAGAAAAAATTTTGTTACTACTATACACACTGTTTCCAGAATGATTTAATTTGAGATTCAGACATTTCAAGGAAATGAAGAAGTGACCAGACTTTGGGCGAAAAAAATTTACATTTGAAATGTTATTGACATTTATATTGTTACGTGCAATAGAAAAGGACAAGTGACATCTATTAGAAATGGAAAACTCGAGCAAAATAAGTCATAAGGTGCGGACACGAAACAGCTTTAGGTTAGGAGAATCGATGATTCTGGAGTGAAATCTGTGAGAAGGTTCTGGACAATTTGTATAAGTACAGTGGCCGGATTCACTAACACGGAGAGTTGTGGAGATAAGAGTTCTTTTGACACTTGACTCTCCACTCGGAATTCTGTAACTTGGGGAATTTGTACTGAGAATTACTAAACTCTCTCTATTCCACTCGACAAAACTTTCGGCTGTTGTAGTTGTGGGGAAATAAGAAGAATATCTCTCAATTGTTAGTATTGTCTATTTTTGTTGTGTTTTATGAAGGTACCTAGATACTTCGGAATTCTCAAATTAGAAAACAGAACCAAATTATGGAAATCCTTGCAATACTTACAGAGAAATATAGATTTTGGTGTCCCAAGATACCAGCTAAAAAATTTAAATCAAGCGGAAATGGTCAATTTGGTCGTCTTCCACTACAGAAGAGATGCAATAAAGATTTCTAATTAGATATGTAATTAGTTGTTGAGTTCGATAAATTTTTTTTGGAGACAATTCCGAGAGAAGTGAATTAGTCCTTCTGAAGATGAAAAAATGGCGGTTTTTTGGTACAGAAATGAACATATTTGCAACACATCATTATGAAGAATTGGTAAGTCGTGGAAATTCACTTTTCATGAGGAAAATGGATGTGAAACAAAGAACGGAAGAAAAATATGCAAAATATAGGAACTGAGGTGTATATGACCAAAATTCGGTTTTTTGGTGGTAAAAAGTCAGTTCTGACCTTAAAATGATAAAAAACAAACTAAACCACTCGTTTACCCGATCCTCCCTCTTTAACTTGATATTAAACATGACGTATTTTGGACAACCCCAATGGAGGGTGGTACAACCCCCCATCCCAAAAATCCCCTCCCTCAGAATTTGTTTACCTATATTTTTGTACTTTATACCCTGAATTTGTAGAAAAAACCTCAATGCTTTACGACTTTGAAACACAGAGTTAGCCGCCCTTCAATATTGCGACACTTCTCACGTTTTCCTTAATTCCCCAAGTATTGTAGAGAATCGCGAATGGAGAGTTAGGGAATATTAATCGGGGAAAGCGAAAATTCCCATATCCCCAGCCCACAACTCTCCGGCCGCAGCACTTGTCAGCGCTAGGAGTGAGTCTTGTCTTAGAGAGTGAAGAGAAGGATTGCAAAAATTTGAGGTACGTTACTAGTGATAATTAAAGTAGAACTAATTAAAAATTGTTTGTGAGTTAAAAGCAAACAGTGTAGTAAAATAAAATCAAACTTTGAATTATATTGTGTTTTAAATAACGAACAAAAACCACGCACGCAACAACTGGTGTCAGAAGTGGGATAAATTTGCGAAGTTAGGCGGTGACATTTGACGCAAATGTTCAAACTATGATTAAATTAGTGAAATTGAATGAAATTTTGTACTTTAGGTGAAAATTCTGGCAAATCATTTATATTCAACTGTTTGCGAATTACTAGTAACTTTTTTTGCTGGTTTCACCTACGAAATCATTTCCTTCTCAAATTGCTAGGTTTCCGGATTATTTTTCCCATTTTTTAAAGGGATTTTGAAATTTTCCAAAAAGATGGCGAAATTCGGCTAATATTTTTCAAAATTCTTTTAAAAATGTCTCATAAAACATTCCAACAGAAGCAATGTAGCCTAATAGGAAGATCAATTGGAGAAAGGTTTATCTTTGAGATGGGAGCGGTTCTCCCTAACTACACTTCAACTGATTCAATGATGTGTAGGAGCATAAAATTTCATTACAGAGCTTGTGTTATGTAAATTTGTGGCCCTTTCAAAAACATAAGTTAAATGCTCATCTATATGGGTATATTATTATAGGTATACATAAACACGAAATAAATAAATAATTAATTAAATATTATAATTCTAACGAACTCATACCACCCCCTATATGCCTTGAAATTTGAAAGCAACTTACCTGAATCCTCCACAGACATCGAAATTTCACCTTGACATGCGAAGAAAGTGTTTCCGTAAAACTCTCTCAGTAAAACATGTCAAAAAGATCATAACTTCCCTGTCACTTCATCCAGATAAAACTTTCTTTGTGAGATTGTAACGTGTGTCTTGACACCGAATAATTAAATTCCTTCCAGAAACATATACCCATCTCACCGGTGCGGTGTAGTACGTACAAAGTCAAGCGAAGTTTCAGGTATTCCATCTCACCTTGTCTTCAACTATAGCATCATCTCATAGAGTTTGGTTCTGATATGGTTGGTAGAACGTAAAATGTATGTAGAAAAACATGAACAGCGCACGTAAGAAATACACACGTGTGCATTTTATGTCTTGCTTGCTTGCCAAAGAAACTGGAAATATGAAAAAATTAAATTAAATTACTAAAGCAATGAATAATTTCTGATTGGAAACATGATGAAAACGAATTATAATAAAAATGAAAGGTAAGAAGTATCTAAGTTTTTGACTCGCTTAAGACGGTGATTTTATTCCACCGAATCGCCCCATGTTAAGCGAAACCATCTTAATCGAAATTACTTTTAGGTCTGAATCCCAGCAAAAGCTCCATTTGAGATTAAGATGATGTTCACAATTCGTAAAAGCAATGGATTGTACTTTTAATTTAAAAACCACAGACATACAAACTTAGCGCTTCTCTACAAGTATTAGAATTAAATACAATTTCCACACTTAGACCGAGACTGGTCGCACAGCCTTAACTTTATTAGATATTGTCCAAAAGAGAACCTTCAAATTCATTGGAGATATGGAAATCACTTGTGATATCGACTCGCTCGGAAATTACCACAATTTCTACTTTATTATTTATTTATTTTGATCGCTTCTAGATTGATTCCTGCACGCAAAATACGAACTTCAAGCCGCCCTTTTGCCCTTAAAAATACTTTCGGTCATACAGTTCAATTGTGTCACGCTTTTTTTTAAATTTTTAATTGTAGTGGGTTTGGCCCCATTATAAAAAACATTTTTTTATCTGTTGTAAGGTATTATTTGGAAGGGAGATAACTTGTCGAAGGCCTTACTAAGGTCTGTATAAACACAATCTGTCCGGTAGCCTTTTGGAAACCAGCCCAGGGTATCCGAGACAAATTCCAATAAGTTAGTGGTTGCAGATATGCTAGAAATGATAGCAAATTCTTGCAGGAAATTGATAGATTCGCATAATTTCGGCGTGCAATAGGACAATAGTTAGAAATTTAAGTTTTACTACCCGTTTTTGGAATAGGTATGATTAGAAAATTTTCGATAGTGGTGGGAAACAACCACTATTGAGCGATTTTTGGAAAATAATTATCAGCGAGGGCAAGGCAGCATAACTTAAAGAAAATTGGAGAGATCCATCCAGGACCCATGGGTTTCTTAATCTAAAATTTTGATATTACCAGTGTTTTAATTCACATAGTAGATGTGGACTGCATAAGTTTTAAATAGGAGTTAGAAGTTAGTAGGCATTGAATCCTAGATAGCAGGAAAACTGCAACTTTTTTAGTCAGTCACATAGAAAAAAATGTTTGCTGTGAGAACTTATAAAACAACTTTTATAAAATTATTCTTGCGCCCGTCTGTTAGAATATGATTCAGTTATCATAAGCAAATTCGACGTGTGCCCGACTCGCTCTTAACCATCGAATTATTTTAAATTCTGTTTGAGGCTTCTTGTGACACCTAGATTTCTAGCTATACTAGTGAAAGCTTCAAAATTTTAATTTCAAAATTTTTGAAAAACCGTTTCCATGGGTGTACCACAACTTAACCTATTTATGATGTTCTTAATATCTCTAGTTATTATTACTTACATATGTTGTTAAACTTTTACCTTGAAGTGCATAAACTTTGCCGGCTAGGCTGGAGAAGGGATGGGTTATATAAAAAACTTATAATATTTTGTTGGGCCCCACGTAGTTCTTAGTCAAGTCTACGAACACTTGTCCACCATAAAGAAAATATCTCCGAATTCAAATACTTATTTAACAAAATTTATCTTTAGCTATGGGCACAATAAGATGGCGGCAAGACACACGAAACGGCCGATAGAACTCACGGCTTCAATTTTGACTATTTATCTTTTCTTTTGGAAAACACAATATTATCAAGTAAATATAATAAAAAAATGACTTATTTTGTCCACCAGTCCATGTCCTGTGTCTGTCTCTTATCCAATTTCACTGCTCAATACTCTGATACTTGACTGACCCCTTGACATCTCAAAGACGTTCCTTTTATCATTTTTCGTCCCCTATTTATTTCTATTATACTGGAAAATGTATCTTGATTTCCAGATCAGGCGAATTCGATTTAACTTTTATAATATTATTTTTCCCTTTTTTTTATATTGAATACTCTACTCGTGCCGTGGATTCTTTTGGTATATTTCGCACTGTGATTAAAATTTGTTAAGGCGTTGAATTTAATTATTTAATAAATTTCGGAACTTAATTAGCATGAAGTGCATTTCTTTGGATTGAAAACAATCTGGCTTCATATATTTTCATTCGGATAATATGAAGAACTGGTGAAGTTCGGATTATGTGCCAATTATTGATCTAATAAAAAACATTTCTAATTTATCTAAGGAAATTGGAAATTTATCTCAAAGACAGGTATTGATCAGGACCTCTTTATCTGTAAACATCTTATAAAAAACGATGCAGATCTTTCAACAATGAAATTCATTACATTTAAATTGGGAGTTCCAGAACACTCGTTTCATAAATTGCTATCTGCTAACGTTTGGTCAGCTGGTGTTATTATCAGAAAATTTCGCTATTTGCCAAAAAACTTGAGGTCACCAGACCCGGCAGCTCAAGAATAAGCAGCGAGTACATCGTGTTATCGAGCATAGATCCGCAAAGTAATGCCGTATCTCTATCTAAGGATTTAAACTTCTCTATATTCTACTGCAATATGAATGGGCTTCGCTCTAAGTTGAACCTCTTTTACCTTTCTGTGAGCTTGAACATGCGTATGACATTACAGTATTAACTGAAACATGGGTTTACTTCGGAATTTATACGAATAAATTATTTGATGAGTCTGTGTACATGTGATCTTTTTGCACGTTTCTTTGAAAATGTATTTGATAACTCAGTGGAAATCTTAAATTCTTCCAGCTGTGATATCAATTCGACATTGCACTTGGGATCATTAGCTGTGGTCGACGATTATGTAGTACGCTGTATATCAGAGCTGGATGACTCGTACTGCTCTGACTCCTTCTCAATCTGCCCTATTCGGTTCGAAAAGTGCTGTCATTCCGTATTGTTTCCATTGCGTTACATTTTGAGTTTATCCTTATCGACTGGAAATTTTTCTGAATGCTTGAAACCCTGCTATATATCTCCAAACTTTAAATCTGGTGATAAGCATGATGTTAAGAATTATCGAGCCATTACTAAATTATGCATTATTCCTAAACTTTTTGATGCCGTAGTCAAATATAAAATTTTTCGTCTTATAAGAAATTCAATATCCAAACATCAGCATGGCTTTATGAGTAAAAGATCTACCGTAACTAATTTAATAAGTTTCACTAACTTCACTTTAAACTCAATAGAAAATGGTATCCAAGTTGATGTAGTGTATACTGATTTCTCGAAGGCATTCGATAGAGTCAACCATATGATATTAATAAAAAAAGCTCTTAGAGGAGATTCAATCCTTTTTAACGAACCCCAAATTAATAGTGAGAATAGATGGACATTCTTCGTATGTTATAGAACCTAAGTCAGGTGTACCCCAAGATAGCCATTTGGGTCCAATTATATTTCTTTTATATATCAATGATATTGTTAAAAGCTTCTCTGTCTACAAATATCTTCTATATGCAGGTGATATAAAATTGTTTGCTCAAATTCGAAACGCTAACGACTCGGAATCATTTCAATCTGAATTAAATAGACTTTCTAAGTGATGTAAGGATAATTATTTTAGCCTAAATGCTTCCAAAGGCAAGGTTATGTCATTAGGTCGCTCACGTCAGCGTCTGCTGATTAAATCCGCCATATATGGCAAAGAGGTTATGAGGGTCTTTAAGGTGCTGAACTTGGGGGTAATATTTGATAAAGAACTAACTTTTCATAAGCATTACGACTACATAGCTGCTAAAGCCAGTAGAAACCTTGGATTTCTACGTCGTAACTCTCAGGACTTTACGGACCCGTTTACCTTTGAATCTTTTTACATTGCCTTGGTGCGTTCTGTGTTAGAATATGCATCCCCAGTCTGGAATTCAAATATGCAATCTTATGACTCCAAGTTGGAGTCTATTCAAAGAAAGTTAACAAAATATGTTTTTAACAAAATCCGTTTGCAAGGACGTTGCCCGTATTATCAAGCTAGGTGCTTACTTATGAGTCTCGAATCTTTCCAAGCACGAAGAGAAATAGCTGAAATTTTATTCATTAGGGATCTTTTGTGCAATGACGTGGATTGCATGGATTTGCTGTATTTGATTAATGTATATGCACCGAAAAGAAAAATCCGTTCTCGGCAACTGCTTTATACCCCACAACATAGAACCAATTATGGCTTTAGAGAGCCGCTTACGAGGTCAATGATTAAATTCAACCAGTACTACGAGTCCTTAGATCTGAATAACAATAGGGTTATTTTTAAATCAAAACTTAAGGAACTTCTAAGATTAAAGTGTGTAGTTTAATTCACATAATACATATGTTATAATTATTCTATGTACCTTATTTAAGGGATTAGTCTACTTTGCGCGCTACAAAAAAATGCTATATTTACTAATTTGTTTAAAAGTTGTTGGGCTTAATATATACATTTTCGAAATATAAGAAAAAATGTTTTAATTTTTTATTTTAAACACATTTTGTACACAAAAATGATAGATAAACGTAACGTTTCTAAAGTAGGCAAGTGAGTTGCATGAACCATATCTGTGGAACGAGGTATGTATCTTAAATAAAAAAATCACATGGAATTAGATTAAGTATAATAGTGAGTTCGTTCCGAACTACAAAGTAGACTAATCCCTTAATTTGAATTGTTCAATAAGGTTAAAATTTTGTTCTACCTAGTCTGTAACAGATATTCCTCTGTAGACCGTAACAATAAATAAATAGATATGGGGGGAAATCTTACCCTCGTACGAGTCAAGACGTTTACTACTTAATAGGTTTATAAAATTTAAGTTTTTGGCATGAGATGCAATGTACTTTATTTATAAGGAATATTCTGTGTACCAATATGCCATTCCCATAGCTTCTTAATATGTTGAATTTATAAGCTACAGAAAGGACCTGAAGAGCAAGAAATTTACGTTATGCTTCTTCTCATAGAATCAACTATGGCTATCACAAATGTGTAAATAATTGTATTAATAAATTCAACTATTTTGATAAATATTTAAATTTAACTGCTCCAAAAGATAAATTTAAGCAGATTTTATTAATGTGTAAAAACTCAATTATGCAGTAATTACATAGAATCTTTAGTTTTAATTTTAAACATCAATGAAAATTTAAAATTAAATAAATTATTAGTTTTGTATGAAATTCTATTTAATTTTTAAGTAATAATAGTCTGTAGGAGACGAGCTTAGTAAAACAAAAATACAGTTAATGATGATGTGCTATAAAAGTCTCAAACTGATTAATTCCAACCCAATAATATTCCTTTATATTAACGATACTCTTAGGAACCAAAGATTAATACCTTAATTATTTTATGAAGGTGTACAAAGTTAACACATTTCATTTGTGTACTTTCTTCATCTTCTTCGAGCAAATAATAATAAATGCTGTCATAAAACTATCAACAAAAAGCCTGTCTGTCACTCGTACATATCCTAGAGGGAGAGGTGAAGGTATACAAACAAAGCTACCATTTCTTGCAAGACTTAATCAGATTTGTAATACATCAAAACTGTAAAGAGCATTAGCACAATAAGCCTTTTAGAAGCAGTGCCCTTCCGGTTTTCCCAACATAAACAAATCCTTGTGTGCCTCCTTTTTATCACAGGTTGTAATGTGAATGTCATGCTATCTCCAAGATTTATGGCTACTAACGTATTCATATAATGAATCGTAAATAATTTCCCTAAATTTAGGGAGATTTCCATGAATACGCAATTAGTCAAATTGTCAGCATGCCTTCGCCTGCCGTCATGTACATAAAATCAATTATTAACATTGCTATGCTGCTAGAATGCATGTGTATGCGTGTTTATGTTTGCCTTTTGGGAGGAGGAGGTATGGAAGAGTCCATGACATACGGGGCTCTGTATCATTCATTATATTGCGAATCTTATGTTGGCTCTAAACACTTCTTGTAACTTTCCATGACTTTCAGCCCGGAAGATTGCCTATGATGGCACATTCATGCAGAATTCCTAAGTCATTTCGTTATGATTTCTCCTACTCTTGAGCGGGAAATCCTTCTTGGAAATGGTGATAATTCTCAGAGTTAATTAAACTTTATTATGTAAAGAAAACAGCAACTTTCCATATTGCCATACTCATATCAGTGAAATTACACCAGAGCTCTCAGATGTTCTTTACGAACTTTACTGAGAAAGTTTAGAGGAGATGCTTTGCATGCGGCGAACTATAGTAAGAATTTTGTCCTCTGCAAAGATTCCTCTTCAATAAATTCTTTAAGCCTAGAGCTACAAATAGCTTGTCATATTCTGGTTAATGAACGAGAAATTTTCTGCTTAGGACATTGTGTTGCTTTGCTATGTATTTTATGAAGAGATTTTTGTAGTTGTTATCTTGGATTTTTATATTTAGTAATTTCATCAAGTAAACATACAATATTTGCAAAATGGTTTTAGATTTTGGAATAAGTGTAACTATTTTCGAGATACAGTCCTGCGCGTTTTCCTCCTGTCTAGTTTTTTCTTTCGACTTATTTAGCTTTATAGCTTCTGCTACTTAGCAACTTAGCGCAATGGAGGACCGTGACCTCCGCGCTAGGGATCTTCCATCCTTCAGTTATACGATTACCAATCCTTTGTGGATTGTACATGTATAAAAAACATACCTCAGTTATAAGGCTTATACTTCCTGGTATAAAGCTATGAAACGTTATGTAATGTATTGCAAATTCATTAATTGACCATTTAGTAGACCGATTATAGTAGACTTATACCACAGACAAGAAATACCGAGATATCGACGGCTATACTAACAAAGTGATGTATGAGAAGAGTTCGAACCAAACCTCAATAACTCACTAATCTCGGCTAAATATATCATTGATACGCACCAAAATGTACATTATTTCAAATGTATGCTCAGGCAAGTAAAAAATGATTTAAATGTAGGCAAGAATTCATAATTTTGTTTTTTTTTTCTAGAACTTTAATCCTCCATATTTTTTTCAGAAATCGTGTTTTGGCTGAACAAGATTCGAACAAGTTGTGTCTGGATAAATAAACATAAGTTTTATCTTATAAATTTCCTGAATATTTTTTCTTCAAAATTTCATTCACTACAGATACCCGACATTAATTTCAAACTGTGATAGCATCCCAACGAGAAATGGAAGCATACAAAGAGGCATGAAGCAGTAATTTTTTAAGCTTTAAGGCGCTTACCTCCCGCATCACTATTCATACCATTTTAACCATTGCATGTGATGTGATTTGATGAAATTGTTTCTTCAGAATTTTTATGCATTATTGGAGGCAATTTTTAATTTAAGATCGATGTTTCTGTCTGTAACTATGACAAATAATTTCCTCATAAATAATTTGTTTTGCTTATTATGGTCAGTTTCACAATCGAGTTTAAACCAAGGTTTAGATTAAACCATCCTCCCAAGTTTAAACGAAGTTTAAACCAAATCGGGTTTTACAGTGCATCTTTTAGTAACGTTGGTAGTACTGATTAAATTGTGAACTAAATTAGTTATCGCCACCATTGTGAGGCAATTTTTTTATCAATCAATCTGTCAATTTGAAAAGTGAACAGATAAAAAAAAAATTTTTAAAAATGTAGCTTTATTTGCTAATTTTGAATATGCCAACATTCAAAAAGGATGCAAATTTTAGCATAATTGAAGTTGAGCTATTGCCTTCCTTAGTGCATAATAAAGATATATAATAGAGCGCAAGAAAACGAACAAGAATAGATTCGAAGACAAAGTGACAAAGCTCTTTACTTAAATTGAACCTAGCATAGAAATCAACGTCGTCCCACTCAATAAAATGATTTGGCCGATTTCTAATTACTCTCAGTCGTCGACAGAGTTGTAAATTTAACTCAAAAAAATCTTCTTCATCGCTAGAAATGTCTAAATCTAAATACTCGACGAAATTATTTTCTTGATACAAGCAAACAATGCTACTGTCAAAATAAAATGTCATACATTTCAAATACTTTTATCATGAGTTTAAACCGACGGATAGCACGGTTTAAACTCTAGTTTAAACCGGGGTTTAAACCAAACTGTGAAACTCATTCGTCGAGTACTAAATATTTGGTTTAAACTCAGACTGTGAAACTGGCCAGTAAATTCAATTAACTTAAGCCCGAAACAGAATTGATCCGTTCGATCTATTCCTGTAATCTATGATTTGCTGATTTTGAGTACCAATACCAGTAAATACCAGTACTCATATTGGTGAAAAATATTCCGTAAAAACTCAAATCTCTTTACTGGTATTTAAAAATTACCAGTACCAGTAAATTTATTGGTACTGGGGAACGCCAGTATATACCAAGTACGCCACGCCAGTAATAACCAGTAACCCCCACTTATCACCGGTGACCTACCAATAACAAGAACTAAATACCAATTTATCCACCAATCTGATAAATGCATGAAATATTAAATCAGAAGACTCACTTTTATATCCATTATATATTATTTAGCAAAAATAGTTTCAACTTAGATCTGTTTTACTTGAAATTATTTCAATAGTTCATTTGGGAAAATTGCCAGTTACATTATAAATTATTCGCTAATATCATCTTTCATATGTTCGTTTGCTTTCACGAGTATCAATTTTTTGAAATTGGTATCAGAAAGCATGCGCCTGCGGGAAGAATTTACTAAACCTGCAAAGCAAAACAATCTTTCGACTGGAGTTGAGAGAATATTAAACATGTGTTTACATGAAAAAATTATTTTTTTATTGATGCATATTTATTTAGCATCTTAATATTCATATTGGGGTCCGATAACTACATATAAAATTCTTGTGTGAAGGCATCCGTTGAATTTGATGAATCTGGACAATCGGCTGGCTCTGTAGGGCAAAAATAAAAAAAAATTGTTTCTCACATGAAGAAACTAGATTAACTCTACACCTTCAAATCACCATAATCAAAGAAGGTGATATTATTTTGCTGCATTCCGCATGGGGGTTTTTGAGCCTTGCGATTTTTATAAAATATACTTGCATAATTTAACACTACGCTGTGAATATCCTGTTTTTCTATGTTTGCATTTTTTCTGAGAGGTTTGAAACATTTCATTCTTACGTCCGGACAAAAACGGCAGCTACAATTGCTTGATCTACCTCTGATGAAAGGGAAAAATATTGCTAAAAGCGTTCTTCTATCAAGCAGTTTTCTAAACTTATCGGAGTTTCTTTTATTATTTTAATATAATCTGATGACTGAACTTTTCTTAATTTTGTCTGTAATGTGACCAATGCTGGTATCAAATAACCATAGTGCATGGACTTCTCACTTTGGAGAAAATCCGATGTCTCTGCTATCGGGCGCATTACAGAACAATACTCCTCTAAGTACACTGTATCTTGCAAACTGAAAGAGCGGTGCATAGTCTATCTACGGATAAAATTCGTATGACAACTGGGTATTTTAGACCAAGAATTTCATGAATAACTTCTTTGGCTGATTTATTTTGTTCCATACATTGAGCATCCACAAATATAGTGTCAGAATCTAGTTCCACTTGAGACTTTTCCAATATCCATCACTGCAATTCGTACAACTATCCAATTCGATGAATCCTTTTTACAAAATCATCCAGTGATGTCGGAAAAACATCCATAGCTATGTATGTGACACCAGTGCTTGCCGATGTTCCAAGTTCTTGACAATTTATTGGTGCATATACATATATTTATTTATTTATTTATTTCAGTCTACAGAGAAAAGCTCCTTCAGACTAAGCATTAACACTAACTTAACATTAAGTCCAAAGGATATAAATATATTCTATAAAAAAAGAAATGTAAAGAATATCTAAAGACATAATAATCTATAAATCTCTAAATTTGCATTACAGTATTTTTGAAACTATTACGTTCTTCAGTAAGATCTACGAAAGTACAAACAACGTTAAAATTTCGAGAGCATTGAGTGATGAGTGAGCCAGGCATACAAATTTTGAATAAGACAATCAATTCGGGTGAGCAAATCTTGTCGCAGAAAACATCTCTGACAAACATAATACTGAAAGCCTTTCTACGAGACTCTAAAGTTTGGAGCCCAAGGAAGTGGCACCTGGCCTCGTATGAGCGAAGACCAAATTCCCAGTTAAGCCCGCGCAAAGCATAACGAGTAAATGATCTTTGTATAGATTCAATGCCTTTAATATGTAAAGCAGTATAAGGGCACCAAGCAACAGAGGAATACTCCAATATGGAGCGAACAAATGAATCATACAAAGCCTTTAAAGTGTAAGGGTCTTGAAAAACAGTGCAGTTACGCTTAATGAAACCGAGCATTTTAAATGCCATGCAGGGGACATAATCAACATGCAAAGAGCAGTTCAACTTGCTGTTTAAAATGATACCAAGATCTTTAATCTCAGTAGGTCTGTCTACAGTAATGTCTTTAATTACGCAATCAAACAAAATAGGATTAATGCAACGATAACATCTGAAGCTCTTACAGTTGCTAGGATTGAGCTCCAAACCATTTAACGAGCACCAAACCAGAAGTTTATCTAGGTCATTTTGAAGATGTAGACAATCTGCTAGATCTCTAATTGGCAAGAAAATTTTTATCTCATCAGCGTACAAAAGACATTTACTGAAAGACAATAGTTTCACCACATCATTAATATAAATAATAAACAACAGGGGGCCAAGATGACTGCCTTGAGGCACCCCTGATTTAATTATAAATTTTCGAAATTTAACAAAATCCATTCCTATACGCAACTTAAGCCTTATTAAGTCTGCGATAGAATTTTAGCACGTTACATTAAAATTGGCTAGCACTTTAAGGACTAACGTTATTTTATTCGAAACAAAGAATGACCAAATGCTTTTCGTGAAATAATACCTACTTAATGTGTAATAAAAAAGAGTCTTCTGTTTTAATAATTCATGCATTTATCAGATTGGTGGATAAATTGGTATTTAGTTCTTGTTATTGGTAAGGTCACTGGTTATTACTTGCGTTTAGTGGCGTATTGGTTGTTACTGGTAGTACTGGTGATTTACTGGCATTCGCCAGTACCAAAACTGGTAATTTTTAAGTACCAGTAAAGAGATTTGAGTTTTTTCTGGCTGACAAATCAACAAGGATTTACTTGAATATCACGCAAGTCTGCCCGTAAACATGGAAAAGTTAAGTCTAGGAAATATATATGATTTAACTTTTCCGATGCATTCTACAAAACTTACTTTTCTCCGATTTGTAAAGTTGCTGAACATATAATATTATGTTCTATATCAATCCATATATTTTTGCAATTTTTAAGCGAATAATTATGGCTATCGGTAAGAACCGCGTGCTAAAAGAACAGTACTGATATTGAATAGTCTGGTCAGTCAGAATGGTGACTATAAACATAGATGGCACAAGAACTAGATGTCGCTCGCATGCAGTACCAAAAAAATATACAAAATTTATATGGCTTGGTAGTCCATTCCGGAATGGACCACAACATTTGAACTGATGTGTACGTCCAGTGATTCATATTTTTTCGTATCTGAAGTGTTGAGGCGGTCGATCAAACGAATACAAAACTGTTGCTAAAAAAACATTTGCTCTCGGCATACTCTAAACCGTGTTGTGGCCCATTTCAGAATGCACGACCCATTTCACAATTTGTATACTCTGTTCTAATTTGCCATGCGACATCTAGGTCTTGTGCCATCTATGGTATAAATCACTAGCTCTTGATGTCTGGAGAAATAAAAAGATTGCAGGTGACATCGGACTGAGGTACTAGAGTTTTAGGACTTAAGATCGACTCTAACTCGGTAGGGTCATGTCCGATCGGAAAACTAGTTTCACTGTTCACCTCAGCTCATTACCAGCTACAATTCCTAGAAGAAAGTTTTTCTCTGCATACTTTTAGAGTGGGGTAGGAATCCCCGGCGGGAACGGATGGTTCTAATGCGGCATGTTGCATATCAAATTACAGGTCTCGTCGAGTACTGTCGGTTGTCTATAAATATATGAGTGTGAGATTAACAAGGAACCTAGAGCTGGCGAGAAAAAGAAAACCCTTTGATGGTATAAAATAAGAATTTAAATTTCGGTATCAGGTAAGAACAGAAGGAATTATCTTCTTTACCAACTTTACATAAAAGTATGTGTAATGTAGTCCTATTTCTGAGAGAGGAACTCCAATTACAAATAAGTGCACAAATGTACCAAATGAACCAGCTTGACACCTGATTTGATGCATTGAAGTCAGCTTATAATTAATGTGTCAACTGAGAGAAAAGCCTCCTATTAACGCTGACACCAAAAGTGGAGTGAGTGTTTTATAAATTATTAATCTGGGTTAGGTGTACGGGATTGGGGTGGCGTGGTGGTGAATAGGGGTTTCCGACGTGGCCTTACGAGGACTTGCAATGATATCCTTTCGCAATAAATCTATTCAGTTCTGTTCTGCAATTCAAAATGTTCAAAAGTTTCCTGAGCCAATTGTTTGTCGCAAAGACTACAAGTTGAGCTTCTCAACCTGATTTCATCGCAAAAGTCTTGGAGACATCTTATTATAACAAGACAAAGAGGTCTAGCTACACTATCGGTTATAAAGTTTGGCATGCTCTGAAAATTTTGATTGTAATTTCATGGCCATATTTTTCTGTGATCTCAGTTTTAACAGAGAAGAATCCTCAGCTTCGTTTTGATTCTATTTTTTTCATTTCTGGCATCAAGTCACGTAAGAAATAATATTGAAAATAACCTTTTAAATGTTATGCTTTTCGATATTGTTGTTTTTTTGTTTCTATATATTTATTTTAAAAATTTTACTGAAGCTATATTTGAGCTCGTTGCTAATGTAATGCAGGTATCAATGAAATTTCTGATTTTGTGGCTCCTCAAAGAAAAACGAGAGAAATTATCGAAGTATGTAATCGATTTTACATCCTCCTTGGAAGCAAGCAATAATGAGAACTTTAAGGAACTTGGCAAAAAATACGGAATGTATTCAAGGTGAGTATCAAATAATATGCGATACTTATAAATAGTTATTTATTTACACATGAATTATAGGAGAGTTGTGACTACTACTTTTGTTGTGTACATTACGGTAACAATCGCATACAATATTTTTCCACTTTTTTGTTCAGACCAATGGAAATTGCCTCTACAAGCACCTATTTATGGAATTTCGTAATATTAAACAAATCGTAATTTTTTGACATTCGTTCATGAATATTTTTGCAGATACCGAAGTCATCCTGGCTATGAAATGAGCTATGTGTTGATTGTACTTCAGTTTTTGATCAGCGCTCCTGCCACTTTTGCATTTGACGCATTTTTTTATTTATATTGTTTATTTACAGTGCTAATGTTCGAACTTTGCAAAATATCGTGCGTTAACATAGGCGATATGATGAGCAAATATGATACCGAAGAGAAGCAGCGAGAATTTGTGCAATATTTGGGTAAAATGCACTCAGACGCACTCGAATTTTTACGCGATTTTAAAGAATGTTTTGAAATTGCCGTTTTGATATCTGTTTCTACATTTATGGCAAACGCTTGTGTTGCGATCGTTCAAATAGTTTCGGTAATTATTGAATTAATTTAAATTTTAAATATCTATTTTAATTAGTAATTTTTATACATAAATACTTATTACGGTGCTCTATGAAATCACAACTGAAAAAAATTCTCTGATGATAACATCCAAAATACTGAAAAAAAGAAATTAGGGCAAATATATTCAAAAGAAAATCTAAAATTAATTTCAAGCTTAGATCGGCCTGAATTTAGAATTAGGTGTGGTCTTTTTCTCTAATTGACATTCAGGTCCAGTCAAAGGCTTTGACGTGTTCGATTTGCAATTGGTTGATTTCCTTTTTGATGCCAGCTCTTCCCTTTAACTCTTACACGAATTTGTCTGTATATTTCTTTTTTACTATTTTCGACACTCTCGTAGATCCACTTTTCGTCATCACAGCGAGCTGAAATTTGGTACACAGGTTCATGTCACGTGGCAAAAGAATCTGTCAAAATTTGAACCGGAAATTTCCATGGAAAACCCGGAAAATCGGGAAAAATCATTTGAAATTTGGTACAAATTTGATTAGTGATAAATCCGTTTCAGGAAAAATGCAGAGTTTTGCGATTTTTCCGAAAAAGATTCCCGGAATTTTCCGACTTTTCCGGAAAATTTTCCGGTAAAAAAGTTTTCTAAATTATGCAGGATCAAGTTCCCTATTAACTGGCATCATTACTTTCTCTCCGACAATTGTGAAAACTTGCAGAAAAGATCGAGGAAAATTCATGTAAAACGCTTTTCCGCAGTTTTTCCGGCCAAGGAAGCGTTTGAGCTTTTTGCAACCTAAAACAAAGTTTTAGAGCGAAATGAGTTGCATAATAATTTTTACTCGAATAAATTTTTTGAAAAACTGGTAAATCTTAAAATTGTTTTAAAATATCTCCATGCAGCACATAATAACAATTTAGTTAACGTGAAAAAGGCAGAAAAAAAATAGGTAAAAAACGAGTTTTCAAACAAAACTGAGGCCAAGCCGCATGAAAAAGTAGAAAATAAACTTTTATTTATACACACTCAGATTTTATTCGCTGACAATCACCGATATATTTCAGTATGATCAATTAGAGGTAATAAATGATTTGATTCATGAAGAGAAAGAATATTCAAGAGAAATGTCCCAATCAAAAAATCTGAGTCCACCTCTGTGTGTGAAAAAAGTTTATTTTCTATTTTTTCATGCAGCTGTGCCTCAGTTTTGTTTGAAAACTCGTTTTTTACTTATTTTATTATAATTTAAGCAATTGAGCTCTTATTAGTTGTTTGTTTTAAGTGATCTTGTTTACTGGTTGCAAAATTAATAGTGTCATTGCACTGCTTTCGTAATGCAAAGGTCGGTAGGAATTTGAATAAGATTTATTATGACTATTGCAGTGATATTTTTTATATTATCTAAATCAATTAAAAAGAATCGACATGAATAAAACGAAAATTAGCGCTGTTCTAAATGTAATTATCCTAAGTGATTGGAGTTGTATGTGGATTCCACTGTTTTTTTTTCTCATTGACTTAAATTGTTCATTGTTATTTTACTGGATTCTGTAAGTAATGAGCTCATTTTTATTAGAACTTCACCTTATATATTTTTCAAGACTAAAGCGATCAAGCTTAATGTAAGATTTATGGTAACTTAATTGAGTTGTATTGATGTTCAAAGCAAATAAAAAAGATTAACTGAACTCATCAATTACGGCCAATGACACCATCATCATCGCTCTCCAAAAAAAGGAAATTTAAACAGTAGAAAAAGATCCTCGTATGATTAGATGTTCCAAAATTTCGTTTGATTAAGACTGAGATAATTATGATGTGACATAAAACTGGTAGTGAGACCAAATTAAATTGCTTCGTAAGCTTTCTATAATAAATTCTGAACTAAAGTGACGGAAGTTATTTTGCAAGCACTACTATTATTTCGAGTGTTCATGTGTATAAATTTAGGACATTTTGATAAATTGTTTCTACTAAATTTTTGCATATTTATAGGCACTTTGTGTCGCAATAACAAAGATATTCATCTGCTCTGCATTTAAAAATTTCATTCTAAAATAAGTTACTTTTTGTGTGGAGTAATATACCATAAAAGATGTGCTGTGATCAGTGATTGTGTACTAATATTACTTGGATTTGCAGTTAATGAGAGCATTCCTCCAAACATATATCTGAATTAATAAATAAACTGATTACTTTGTGTTCTGTTGTCGGAAAACTAGGATCAATGATAATTACATCTGTTATAGCTGGTCAAATTAAGGATGCCATTAAGACTCCGAAAATGCGAAAATAAGGTATTCGATGCACCTGTTTTTCATTTATTAACCCCTGAAAATTCTGAAGGTATTGCTGTTACTACTACTACAAAAGAGTCGAGTGCAGAGACTATAATGCTAAAGAATTAGCTGAATTTGGTGCTACTGTAGATTATGTTGAGCAGTATACCCTTGATACTGATCTGTAGGAAGCGTAGGTACTAATGATTGTCTGGCAGCTCTTAAAAATAAATATAAATTTCCTCTTATATAATTCACATTCACATTCTTTGTGAAAGCAACTAGTCTTATAGTACGCCAGAAATTATATAAATCATAGCGATAGTCAGTGATAGTGGAGTGATCATAGTGACAACATCAAGTCAACATCATAGCGAATATTCCGAATATTCAGTTTTGCGTTCCACAATTTTGCCGACGGCATTCCCATAATCTACATTGCGTGAGTGCGGTGTATATGCGATATGTGCAAAGCATACAGACACATATAGTCAACTTACAGTGAAGTGTGAAGTAGATATAGACACATACATATACACCTTAATGGGTGTCAAAACTTTGAGTAAATAACGATGTACAAACCACAAACGCAAATCTCTAGGCTTTTTCAAATTAGATTAATTTGTACAAGTGCGGTGATAAAGTACACCTTGTTGCGTGAATAATTAATAAATTAAATCTGAGTGTAAATACAATTATGAGTGAAAGTAGTGGTACTAAGACCGGTTTCAAATACGAAAAAACGGCACTTATGGCTGCTTTCGAAAACAGTCTACAAAGATTGTACTCCAAGTATTTACTCTTAGTAATTACCATCCAGGAAACAACCAATATGATCAGCAACGAAGATGCTTCGCTACCGGAGGACACTGGTAAGATATCCAGCGAAGTAAAAGAGATGTCAACTGACTCAGGTGAGACATCATCATCTGAGCCATCATCTTCTGAGGATGAAACGATGAAAACGATAACAACAATTTCACCATTGTGGAAAATAAGAAACGGAGAACTAGGAGGAGTCCAGTGACATCTCCTAAATCTGCCGGATTGCCAGCGAAGAGGAGGAAATCGGGGTCGAAGCAGCAACCAAGCAGGGAGGAAAACACTGGTGGATTTGATCAAATCCTTGGAAACCGGAAGGACTTTGTGATTCAGCGCAAAGCAACAGAGGCCCAAGTAGAAAAGGCGGTGAGACCCCCACCAATTGTCTGCCAGAATCTTAATGTCAGTGACTTGATAAGTTTAAGTATAAGTAGTTTAAGTAAGATGAGGCCAAAGGTCTTTATCAAGACGTCAAAAGGCACCAAGTGCAGTATTAAACCAATCACCCAGGACGACCATAAGACGCTGTTTAAGATATTTAAGGATATCGGCGTGCAGAGTTACACTTTCACGTACAAATGTGACAGGAGGCCGACACTTCAGCTGAAACGTGCTCTGCACACATACCAGGCAGAGGATGTTAAGCGTGCATTACAGCAAAAACTGCATGGATTCATCATAAACTCAGTAACGAATCTTAAAACTCCCAGGACCAAGGAATTAAACTACATCGGGGTTAATTTTGGCCCCAAATCGCCTACTAAACCAAATTGTCTATTAGGAAAAGTATCTCCCGTCGGGAATCTCCCAGTGCAAACGATGCCCGGCTTTCGGCCACGTTGCAAGCAGTTGTGCAATCGACTACAGATGCGTGAAATGTAAAACTGAAAGCTTTCCAGGGGAGTTTGAGCAGAAAAACCAGAAGGAAGGTGCCCCACACTGCATCAACTGTAAAGCGGAAGGACATCCTGCCAGCTATAGAGGTTGTAAGGAGGTCGTACAACAACTTACTAAGAAAAACGAGGAACGTCGGCGACGTGAAAACCTCGTGAAGGAAGCCACAAGGAACTGCGTGCAGCAAGGTAAATCTTTCATTCAGATAATTTCTAATAAAACTGCAAACAATTTTTTTCGTGAAACTCGCAGCCTTTAAACACCAAGCAGCACCTAGGTCGGCCCCCCAAGATAGTTGCTAGAATACCCAGGGTGTCAAAAGTTGACAATTTCTGCACCAAAGAAGCCGAGTCTCTCTTTGGCTGCCACCTATTCGTACTTATAGGCAAAATCAATAATTTCCTTCCTAAATGCAGGAAGCTCTCTCCCGTCTCGGAAAAACAAGCAGCTCATGTCACTAATTTGCAATTCGCTGGTAAAACAAGCAAAAGAGCAGCAATGAACCTATTTCACACTGAGCATAAACCCACGTTTATGTTCCTCTCTGAAACTCTCCTTACTGAGACATAGAGGTTATCTTTTGAGCACTACAGCATCCTCCGCTAGGATAAATCTGAGGCCACACTATGCACTGCCCTTCTCGTTAAGGAAAACCTTAAATTCGAAGAGGTGGAAATCAGGAATCTTTCCAATATGGAATGCACTGCTGTCAAGTTAAAACTTCGAGACTACGAGTCTATTCTCATAATTGCCCTATATAATAGATGCCATGCCACGGGAGCTGACATCCAGAAGAACTTGAACAGCATTGTTCGAATTTCGGACGATTTCACATATACGGTACTTGGACGCAATTTCAGGGCCATGCACTCGTTGTGGAATGATTCTCTCATAAGTCAATGAAGGCAATACATGACTGGCTACTCTTCAACACCACCCATGATTTCATCGCTGTCTCACAAGATTCTCCGACCTTTCCACGATCTGGGTCAGTTCTTGACTTTAATATCGTAACTTCTAATCTAGTAAAACTCCTACTCCAATTCTATAATTACGTCTGCACAGCGCATATGACTAAATCTGATCACCCCCACTCTCAATCACCACCAGCCAGCCTCTAAATATTCTTACTTCTGACCCTCAAGCCTAAATCTCACTCAAAGACGTAGACTGGCCACCATTTCAAGACAGGCTCTCCCAATTCCTTGCAGGAAATCTCCCTGACTTGCAACGGAATCTCACAAACTTGGATATTGACTTCCACACTGACTACCTCAATAACGCCATTGAAGGAAGTGTCGCCTTCTTTTACAATGTAGCGCCGAGTAAACACTACAAATACAAAAATCTCCAATCTCAACTACAAAGATTATAGAAATTTAGGCAGAAACTTCGAAAAATATTCAACCGTATTCTTCACCGTACTCTTAACCACAACCCAGCCTACAGAACCGTGTTGTCGCAAATTAATTGCTTCTCAACAATTATTGAGGAACAACGGAAAATGTTCCTCGATAAATAGTTCAGGAAGAAACTGTCTTCCATTAAACCCGGTCCACAATGCTTTCAAGATATATATAGGGAAAGGAAAAACTCCCCAGACCATAGTAAGCGCTTCGAATGCTTACAACGTTGGAAAAGAAAAATGCAACGCTTTCGCGGAATATTTCCAATCAACTTTCAGAGACAAATCGTCTCTAAGCGATCCAAACTGTGGGACCACTGTAGACTCGATCGTTGAAGACTTTACTGCGCAGGCAGTGAGCTCCTGCGACACAAACTTTATTTCCACAAACATGTCCTTAAGCCCGGGCGATTTAAACATATTTTCAAACCCTGCTCACGTTCTCTCCCTAATCACAATTAAAGGCAAAAGTCTGCCGGCCCAGATAAAATTTCCAACAAAGTTATCAAAATCCTCCCACCTGTCACCATAGAGTTTCTGACAATTATTTTCAATAATTCATTCTTCCCTGATATCGGTAGAAAACTTCGAGCATAGTTCCAATTCCCAAAAAAGGAAACTCGAAAAACTTAAATGTGTTCCGCCCAATTTCTCTTCTGTCCAACCTTTGCGAACTTTTTGAGAAAATAGTACGCCACACATCGAAAATACCTGCCTCGACCTAAATATCAGGCAGGACACCCAATTCGTCTACAAGCCCCAGCCTCCACCTTTCAAGCTTTGCTCAAATTCCCCTCGGATTCCACAAATGCCCTAAACAAAAGGGAGCGCACAGTAGGCTGCTTTTTTGATGTAAAGAAAGCGTTTGACTCAGTCTGGGATAATTTTCAAAATTAGAAACTTCGAGTTTCCGCCTTATCTCACCCGGTTTATATATAGATTTCTTTCATCTCGCAATTGCTACATAGAAATCGAGAATTCCAAGTCTCAGGCAATATCAGTCAGTGCTGGTGTTCTCCAAGGTTCGGTCCTCGGACCAACTCTCTTCAATCTCTTTACCTAGGATCAGCCTCCCAACGACACAAACCCCACCACACTACTCTATGCTGATGACTCCTTCACCTGCGCCCACTCCATGTCAGGTCAGCGAACTGCACTGCTACCAAAGATGGCATGTTCTCAAACTCGACGAGTTCTACAGAAAGCGGGACATCAAAATGAATCTTAACAGATGTGAAATGATTTCCATTAGAAACTTCTTCACAAGAGGAAGACCCAATCTCGCAACACGATCCAACAACATCGAAATCGAAGTCAATAACGAAAAGCTTTAGCCCTCAAAGAACACCAAATATTGTGGTGTTTCTATCAATATCCTGTTGAAATTCAACAATCACGCCAAACTGATCATGAGGAAAGCCAACTATGCTTACTCCCTACATAACCCTATTATCAGAAGGGGAACGGTCTCCCGAAAGATACAAAGCTGCTTATATATAAACAGCTTATCCGCCTAATCATATGCTATTGCTTCCCCATCTGGCACACCCATTCGCCACCAGCAAATTAGCACCCTCGATAGAAAGACCCTACGCGCTGTACAGGATTGCACAGGAGACCTAACAGACACTACTTTCCCAACATCTTTTTGTACAACAGTGCAAACATCACTGCAATCGAAGACTACCTCCTACCTCTCGCGGTCAAATAACTTGAGAAGATCACCCAACATCCAAACCCACTTATTAGCCAGCTTTCAACGCAACTCCAAGTTGAAAACTTCCACTACTTATCACCTCTTCACCTTATCGACTCGAAGACGAGAAACATTTATTACCTGGGCGAAATATTTACTTTCTTCGATAGCAAAGGAAGCCACCATCGTGGATAGGACAACATCCTGACATCTCGATCATCGTGCGATTTATCAACGACGGACCATTCTGGACTTTCGCGATAGAAGAAACACCAATCATCAACCCACAACAACCCAGAGGAATCTCTAACATTCCACAACCTCCCACTCCTATTCAACTTTCACATTCCTCTAAATCCACACATCCCAAAATTGTTAAGAGAGAGACAAGAACACAGCATGCCGTCACGCAACAAGCTGTTAAAAATGATCCGACATCGCGAAATCTAAATTTAATAGTTAAATAACTATTCGAACAATTAAAGTGTAAAGTGTAGGAAAGTTATACGTGAAACCTAGGCCAAAATAAAAGCCTGTAAGTAACTTTTCAAATATCTCGGGATATCGGTTCGGTCTAAAATTTCATAATTCGTTTGTTTCGTTAAACCGCGTGTGAAGGACTCTGATTAATTGATTGATATAAATCGATTCATTTGCCGCAAGAATAAAATTGCATATATAATATTAATCATAGCAACCTATATTACCTAATCCCTAACTGATACAAAATTGGATTGTTGTTAGCAAGTGGGGTCGCAAAATCATGCTAGCTATGTATTGTTGGATATCTGATCTAAGCTTCAAAGATATCACAGTATTCAGGAAATTTGTTCCTCGTTTTGTGTGTGTTTCCTCAGATTATGATTGGTTTAACAAGTGATTTTAATTTACGTGTACTTGATGATTTCAATCTAACTAATATAAAATGGATATTGCTACGTACCTGCTACATCCTTCCCAAACTAGTTCAGGAGGCCAGGCGGTTTTTTACGGTCTTAAAGGAAATTTATTGTCGTCTGTATTGTTGTTGAGTGATGACACACGTATCAAAACTGTCGATACTGTAAGTTTCTTTTCTTTTTGTCAAGTTAACCGAGATCGTCGATTGTCCACCACACGTGAGGCTAGAAGGTGATCAAACCTGTCCGGCTTTCCATTCGCCTAGTTCCTTAGGATGAGCTGAATAATTGTCAGCCAACCATCAAAGCATCAATGGATTTTGGAAAAACAACCGACTATGACTACCGTAATTGAGAAACTCCCCGAGCGATATCGAAACGAAGCTGCCTTCAAAGTGTTCAACTTCACGTACGCTCCAAGTGATATGATAATAGAGCTCGAATAAGATGGTAACCTACGTCGCCCTTGTCGCCAGCTGAAGACCAACTGGTATACAACAGGGAACAAAAGTTAATGAAACATCGCTGAAATTCTATATCACTTTTAGTTTTAGTAGAACTTTATTTTGTAAAATTAGAGACTTTTGTTATGGAATTAATTACGCGAAATAATGTAAATTAGCTAAAGGCGCCACGCCATGTAGGGATAGAAGAAAATTCACAGAAGAGCTTTGAAAAATAGTTAAGTTCATTAGTCTGCGACACTACCGTTTGTTCTTGCGAAACCAACCAGCAACTCATTTCAGATTCAGTATATTAAGGTTTGGTTACTTGTTGACTCATCACTACTCTCTATTCTCTTAAATAGTACAGATATATATCGGGAAACAACAATACTGGAGAATGTCTAGAGCTCCTTTATTCGAGGTGTGCGAAAGAGAAGTGCAATAAAAAAAAGTGAAATCAATATAAAACCCACAAATCATAAATTATAAATGGGAAAAACTAAATTATACAAATGGGACATATAAAATCTACGAACTCATATATAATTAAACTTAAATATATATAAATATAAAACGTATTAATATAAGGCACTAGATTACACAAATGAGACATATAAAATCGACAAATCAAATATGATTAAACTTAAATACATAAATATAAAGCTCAAAGTAAAGTTAACAAAACCCTTAATACGAAATGCAAAGCATATATTAAGGAATGAGTGTCGAGAAATTACGTAGATATAAAATATTAAACCACGAACTAGAAATAATCTAAACTATATAAATAAATGAACTACATGCATACGCATCTAATAAACCCAGTAAGGCGAATAAATAAATTAAACAAAACAAAAATAACAAATTAAAATAATATGGAAAAATTAATACAGAAAAGAAATGTAAACAATTCGATCTGATTTGTATGAACGCAATAGGCTCTGACGGATGTGCTAAATGATCACCCCAGAGTAGTTGAGATAAGAAGAAGAGCGACGAGGAAAAAGAAAATGAATGTCAAGTGTAACTTCCTTCTTCTGGAAATAGCCACGCAGTTTGGAAGCGAAAAAGTAAAAATGAGAAAAAATTTAACAAAAAGGAAGCAAGCCGAGGGCGAAAATAAAGTACCTCGATCATCGATTTAAAAGTGATAGAAAGAAAATTGAAAACTAAAAGTGGAAAAAAATACTAGAAAAGACCCAAGGAAAATAAAAACTCAGGAAAAGGTCTAAGATAGGAAAACGAAAGAAGGGCCCCTAGAGTTCAAGCGGGGCGTGTAATTTATAGTGAATAGCAAGTAAAATAAAAAGATGAGTATATCCCACACAGCAGAAATGTGTCCATGGTATGTTACTGGGAAATCTTGTTAGGACATATAAATTGTCCGTGGGAAATCCCGTCCGGTCCCAGTTAACAACTTAGGACATCCCTGGGAGTGACGAATGTCCGCAGTTGGGATGTCCCTGGTTTATGCCATGCCCTTCCCACAGGATATCCCGTGGTTGCACTTAGGCGCAGTTAACGCATTCAATAATTTAAAATCCCCGCTGCAAGCGTATCTAGGACGTCCTACGGATCTCTTAGTTTTTGGAGGGATTTACGGGGAATATCTGAGGATATCGTTTAAGATTTTCTGTAATTGTAGAATTTTCTTTTGATGGGTAGGCATTTTTACAAAAAAGAAATATATATACTGGCTGGAAAGTACATATATGCCCAAGGTGTATGCACTTGGAAAAACCATAAATGCAATATTTTTAACCAAATTGAATTTCTATGATAAAATGGCTAAAATATTGTTACGAGCGTGGCCTTAGTTCGTTATTTAAAACACAATATTTCAGATATAATTCAAAAGTTCTTTCTTTATTTAACTTTACTGTTTACTCTCACAAATTCACAAATAATTATCAAATCAACTCTTTATTTATCGCTAGTACTGTACTTCTAATTATCGCAATCCCAATAGTTTACTTCGTTCACTTCGCTGTCTGAAATAATACTCCGCCTCCTAGCTGTCAGAGCGCCGTATTTATACTCTACGAATTATCCTAGAACCTTCCTGAATATTCCGTTCTCCGAACCCAAAGTTTACTAAGATGACACTAACCTAAAGTTGCTTCCATTCCTAACAGATGTCGCTTGATTCACTTTGTGGCACGTAACACTGCCCCCTTCTTAAAATTTGTTCGTCCCGAACAACAGATGGTCCACGGTCTTGGTGCTCTCCGTATTGACCCAAGCGATCTAGATTAACGATTTTTCTTTTGCATCTTGTACCGCGCTGATTCTTGTATGGCATGTTATTAATTTTAGTTTTAACTGCATACGGTCTCTCCCAGTGTTGTGGTAACTTTGGAGAACGTCTCGTGGCCTCGTGCACATCAGCTAATCGTTGTCTGAGCTTTGTTACGTAGTCTTCTGGTAACTTTTGTTCGCCTTTGGGTATACCAAACTTGAGGTCGCTAGGTAAGCGCATTTCCTTTCCGAAAATGACCTTAAATGGGCTTTGTCTGGTCATATTGTAAACAGCTGATATATAAGCCATTAGAAATATAGGAATATGTCGAAACCAATCGCGTTGATTATAGTTGAAGACCTTCCTGAGATGTTTGATTAATGTTCTGTTGAAACACTCTTCCATGCTTTGATTTTTCTTTCGTCTTTTATCTTTGATTCCTTTGTCCTCAAATTTCTTGCCCTTTCGATTGCCGTTGTCATTCTTTTCATTGCCGCCTTTGCGCTTCTTATTATCACCATCGTCAGAAACTTTATCTTTACCTTTTCCGACCTTCATTATACCCTTATCATCGTCATTATCAGCATCTTTAGACCCTTTACTTTTCATCTTTTTCTTTCTTTCATTGTCCTCGTTCTTGGATTTCTTTCCTTTCATCTTTTTACTTTTATCACCGTAATCATCTTTGGATTTCTTTCCTTTCTTCTTTTTACTTTTATCACCGTAATCATCATCATCTTTTGATTTCTTTCCTTTCTTCTTTCGACTTTCGTTATCATCATTGTAGTCATCGTCATCTTTTTCTTCCATCAGTCCGCAATGATTCCATTCAGGATTGCATAGACGTTGTGAAAAAGCTTCTGCATATCCGTGGATACGTCCTTTGCGGTATGGGATTTCAAAGTCATGAGGTTGCAGTCTAGTCTCTCCACGGAAAGCTTGCTCTCTAGCTCGCCATCTTCTCCCTTCTTCTTCTGTTGTTTGCATTCGTCCTCGTTTCCCACAGTCGTTTTGCAGGTGTCCCAGTCTACTACATTTCCAGCATCGAATGACACCACGCGAAGGAGTGGTCTCTGATGACGGTATTCTGCTGTGAGTCTGCTGCCCAGCTCGATATCTTTGCCCAGCTCGATATCTCTGCCCTTCTTCTAGCGCTTCCGTTCGTCGGCGTTTTCTGCAGTCCCTTTGGAGGTGTCCTGGTCTATTACAATTCCAGCATCGCAGAATACCACGTGAAGAATTGCTCTGTGATGGCTGCATTCTATTACAAGTACATTCCTCCACCGAAATTTCTCTCACTCGTACTGCACTTCGAGAAGCTTGCCTGGCAGATTCATACGCTAGTGCATAGGCTAGTGCTTCTGCTGTTGATTTCTTTCCTGCTAGCCTCAACGCTTGTTGTAAATTTTGATCTGCAATAGCGTTCACAAATGCTTCTGTTGCCACTTCATTAAGGAAATCTGCATTTACGCTAGAGTATGAGAGATAAGCTAATCTTTCCACATCACCCTGCAGTTGTTGTAGTGATTCGCCATGCTTTTGAATCCTGTTGCGTAGCTGTAGGCGATATACTTGCTGCATGTGTTCATCTCCATAACGTAACTCTATCGCCTGTACTAATGAAGTATAATCACGTTGCCTTTCTATCGGTATAGTTTGTAAAAGCTCTGATGCAGAACCTCGAAGTGCTAATACCAGAGCTGTAGCTTTGTCTGCATCATTCCATCCGTTTACTTCGGAAGCAGCCTCGAATTGTCTCTTGAAAATATGCCACGAATTTTGTCCATCAAATATTGGAGGTTTCATTCTGCCTGCATTGGATATTTCAATTCCTTCGTTCCGTGGTTGTCGATGCTTCATCTTCTCCAAATCTGATTTGAAGTTGTCAAGCTGTTCGGTCACTTTTTGTTGAACTTCCGCCACTTCTTGCTCGATTCCTTCAATTTTTAAATGTTGTTCGTCTAACGAGTTTTTCAGGAAATTCTTTTGTTCCTCTAAGCGACTTTCTAGACAATTCTCCAGAGAACTCTTTTGTTCATCCAAACGCGTTTCCAGTGATTTCTTCTGCTCATCTAAACGGGATTCCATAGAATTCTTTTGTTCATCCAAAGCATTCTTCTGCTCATCTAAACGTGATTCCATAGAATTCTTTTGTTCGTCCAAACGGGTTTCCATAGATTTCTTGTGGTCCTCGAGGGAATTCTTTTGTTCCTGGAGAGAATTCTTTTGTTCTTGGAGAGAATTCTTTTGCTCCTGGAGAGAATTCTTTTGTTCATCAAAACGGGCTTCCATTTTGCTCATTAAAGTACTTAAAAGCTGTTCTATGTTCATTGCAGGCTCTTCCTCAATTTCTGGTTCTTCTTCGAAAACGAATGTCTCAGGATTCTTTTCTTCCTCTATCAAAGCTTGTCTAAGTCGCTCGACTAGAACATTCTTTAGGCCAGTCGTTTGTAATGACCGCTTCCCCAACTCCACTTTCAATTCCTGTATGCGAAGCTCCTCTAGCTTGCGTCCCATTCTTGCGTCTTTTGTAATTCACTCACAGTTTAATATAAAATTATCTTTCGGAATTTTTACACACGATTTCACAAAATTAATCACTCTTTGAATTTCAAATTCAAATGCCACCACTTTATTTCGCGATTTTATTTTACTTCTGACACCAGTTGTTACGAGCGTGGCCTTAGTTCGTTATTTAAAACACAATATTTCAGATATAATTCAAAAGTTCTTTCTTTATTTAACTTTACTGTTTACTCTCACAAATTCACAAATAATTATCAAATCAACTCTTTATTTATCGCTAGTACTGTACTTCTAATTATCGCAATCCCAATAGTTTACTTCGTTCACTTCGCTGTCTGAAATAATACTCCGCCTCCTAGCTGTCAGAGCGCCGTATTTATACTCTACGAATTATCCTAGAACCTTCCTGAATATTCCGTTCTCCGAACCCAAAGTTTACTAAGATGACACTAACCTAAAGTTGCTTCCATTCCTAACAGATGTCGCTTGATTCACTTTGTGGCACGTAACAATATCATGTTGCAAAACTAACAAAATAACAAAATTTGCCAAAACAAGAAGAAATTGCAGAAGCCAATAGAATTTTAGTATAGCTTCACGCATGTAGCTGGCTTAGACAATGCAGTTCTCGTATGGCTTCTTTCCATACATATTTTGTTGTTATGTTATTGTTCTCCAAAAACGACACATGGAAGCACACCAAGCAACAAATTAGTGCTTTTACCAGAAAACCACGCGAACCACGAGAATCAGAGAACATACCGAAACAAATTCTGGAGGGGGGAAAAACAACTTTCCCATGTTTGTCCCAAAATTGTCCTTCACATCCCGTATGTATTTGTCTTTAAAATACTGTCAATGTTCCCACATAAATTAGTTGTGGGATATCCCAGGATATAACTTATGGAAAATTTTCAATAACTCCTACAAATAAGGTCCTACGTACATACTGAATACTTCATATTTATCCCGGGAAAGCTATGGGATTTGTGGGACAAGAATAGGATGTCCCTGGGTAATTTTGTGCTGTATGGGATCTTCCTTTTTTTGTATAAATATAGGTTTAGCATAGTACAAATAATCTCGGTGGTGGCTGGCTAGCGAGGCTAGGTCCTTGCGTAGATGATTTTCGCTAAGCTGATTCTCATAAGAGATCATTAGTGTTTGCAAAACCAGTTTCGTGATTTATCCGCCAACAAGAAAAATCACGTGGCGCCCAACAACTACCTAAATAGGTATGAGAAATTCGTTTCCCTAGCGAACCGTCTTCCTGAGCGAGCATATATGTACCGTGTGGGGGTACGTAACATAAATTTGCGGGAATATTTTTATAGTTCTATTAATATCGCTGCGCTTTTATCATTTTCTACTGAATATATACTAACCTCGTACCATTTTAATTGTACGTTAAACAACAGCTTCAAGCGAATACCTCCTAAGATATTGCTTGAAACATCAGATTCCAAAAGCCCAGTAATTTTTCACTCGAATATCAGTCTCTTCAGGAAGGTATGCACGTGATCAAAGATAAAATCAACTAAGAGGTGCGATGTTCTGAACCTCTTTGATAAATTACATCATCTTGTACGTTCTATTTGGGCCATATTACGAGGCATAGTAAAGGTCGCTTCATCGTACACTAGCGTGTGCTGATAGCGTTTCCGTTGCCTTACCTAATGATTTCTACGGTATCACATCCAACGACCTAGGTGAAGATGCTGTACCGTGGCACGTGTATAGCTTGATCATTTCATTTTCCAAACGGACTGTAGTTACTACCTACGTAAGCGCACTTTTATCCGATTTTACTAATCAACAGCTGACACTTAAGTTATTTGGGGGTTAGTTAAATGTTCAGTTATTGCGCTTTAAAGAAAAGTCGTGAAAAAAGTAAATATTTTTCAGTAATCAAGAATTTAAAGTGTTGGAGTTCTATTCTTCCGATATCTTTGGATTTCAGCTCAGGTAAAACTTGTTTATATCTACTATTATAAATCGTGCTTCATGTGATGAATAGTGCGCCTTGGATACTTCAAGCATTTATACCACGGACATATAAAAAAAACCATAGATCGTCCTTTACATAAATAATAAATTAAATATATATATCTACAGCAATGATTTCTTTAGTTACCTGCTTTGCGAATATTGTTATTCTCAAAAAGTGTTATTGAATTTAACTCTGTTGATATAACGTCATTTCTACTTAGTAAATTACAAATGTCCAAGGCATAGTACCCCATTGTCCATGGTACAGCAGCATGTTGTATCTGGGACCGAAATCAGGACCTTCATATTTCCTTTCATATATCCTGAAATATACATTTTTAAATACATATTTGACTATTATTTGAAAGGTTATGGATTAGACAATCTATATTTATCGGTTGCTTAAGATTTGTCTAATTAGTTTTGTAAAAAAAAGACTATTTCAAAAAAGGTACCAAGGTACAGCACCTTCCGCTATTATTCGTTTATACGTAACTGATTTCGAATCAAGTAGAATATTAGCCAATTCAAGTGCACCAATATTTACATCAACGAAAACAATTTTAAATTTACTAGCAACATTTTTAACTCAACTGCAATAATATTTAAATTAAGTTGGGTATTACTAGTATTACTAAGTCAAAAGGAACGAAAGCCATATCAAAGCAATCAGTTTTGAAATCAAAAGTAGCATATCAAATTTTACAAATCAATGAAAATGTCTATCGATTCTACATAAAAACCTTTTTAACTTTTAAATTTATTTTTGTTATTTGCAATGCATTGCTAACGCTTTTCTACTTCCCATGCCAATCAAGAAGAATTTACATATTTCGTTACTAGTTGTGGTTTCACTACTATATAGGTGATTTCAACCATAATTATTTCAATATTAAATTAAAGGTATTATTTCAGAAAGCCATAAGTTTTTAAGCTTATAATATAATCCAACTATAGAAATGATTGCAGAACGCAGCGGAAATGCTAATGGATGCGCTAAATCCACAAAACTCGTGAAGTTCGAAAATTAGTAGAACAGGCTTGGAATATTTTCAAATATTTACCACCTTATTCTCCTGTGCTAAATTCTATGGAGAATATGTTTTCAGAAATGAAAAATTCAGTACGGGTGAGATTAAGCGCGCCCTCTGCATATTTAAGCTTACCGCAGCTTATAGAGGAAGACATTCACAGCATCACTTTACAAAAAATCATATAAATCATGGCTAAATAGTGATAAAGATTTTCATTGATATAAGTGAATCAAATTGAAATAAATTGTGTGACTTTTGTACTTTATATAATTCTGGTTTGAAAACAGTTCCATTAGATATGAGTTTCATATCTCTTGAATTTAACAATGCTCCACTTAGCTTTGATGTTGATGCGGTTGAGTTTAAATAGGAGAAAAAGTAACAATTGGTCTAAGGCCAATAAATTATAAACAAAAGTTAAACAAAATGAAAACCTAAAGTTTGGTATGGCAAACCCATGAAGGGGTTGCCCGATTTAGTTTATTTTTGAAATTTCAGCTCTCCCGTCATCGCGTTCTCAGACAGTGCTCAAATATATAGTGAACAATTAAATTTTTGTACGGCAACACTAAGAAGTAGTTGCCCAATTTTTCCCGTTCTCGAATTTAAATTTACTAGTATTTTTTTTTAATCCCATGTACAAAATTTCAGTACTCTAACTAAACACGTTTTCGAGCTATCGTTCGGGCGGACAGACAGACATGCAAAAATTACAATAAATTTTAATATTATGCATGGGTGTCCAATCTATTCTGCTCTACTATTTATTAGTATTATTTCTATACGTTACAAATGGAATGATAAACTAACCACACCGCACATTTTCATCTAGAGTTCAATATGTTCCTAGTGAGTGAATACAAAATTATTTTCATTGATGTAAATATTGTTGTACTTGAATTGAATAATATTCTACTTGATTCGAAACAGTTACTTTTGGTCTTCACGCCCGCATTTATAACACATTGAACTCTACTTTCGATTTCGATCAGGATCATGTGCTATATAACTTCCAATTGTCTAGTCTTCTTAGCTTTCATTCCGAAAGTCCTTCACCAGATCTGACGAACTCTTACTGGCAAGATATCAAATTAATATGCGACACGAAAAGATAGCAAGTGCAGATTGAAAAATTGGCGTCTGATCACGGTATACTGACGGGGTATGATAGGTGTTACAGTGACGTCACTGCATCAACGTATACGAAGAATTCAGATTTTTTTTCATGTTTTTTATTTATACAATGTCTTTAGTACAATCGTGTGATACTGTGATGCCCAAGATCGCCGACCGTGGTTTATGGAAGTCATACTTTATTACCGTCACTATACCATGGCTTCTGATTACTCCCTAGTTTCAGCTAATTCCATTACCAGTTCCAGAAAGGAGCTTATGGACAGTCTATGTTCTGCAGTGAGATTACATTTATATACATGGGTATATAACACCAGTAAATTTCTAAGAAAAAAATTAGGGTTCCGTAACTAGTAAATGTATTTTTCTCTGAATATTAAAAAAATATATTTTACATTGTGTCAAAGCAACCAAATGTAATTTTGTTGAAATCGAAGTAGAGAAATCTTTTATGTAACTCAGAAAAGATTCTGAAGATATCTATTAAGCACCATTTCCATTGAGCCTGTTCAGATGGATCTCGATGCTGCCTCTGCCGCACAAAACTTGTCGGTAGGAATTAAGTGCAACTTAAAACTCGAAGGCAGCACAGATAGTTCTTGTGGCAGAACGTATTTTTATTGGCTATTATGAGTGACGTTATTATTTCAGTTTCAAGCCTTGCAGTGTGTACTTGTTATTTACATATTTTGTCGATGCATTTGCTCCACCTACAATAATGCCTAATCTACAATGCATGGTAAAGTGACATCGTGAAATAATAAATATTCCTAGTAATCTTTGTTTTCTCAAAAAATTATGCAAGTATATAAATCATAGGAGAATCCATTTAGCCTTTTCTGGTTCTAGCAACATTGGTTTCCGTAAGACTCTAAACACTGACGACATTGTACCGAAAAACTTTTCCATTAATCGACGCGCTCGTGAATGTCATGTCGATAACTGTAGGATCTTTCAATGGAACCCTTGACATATTTTTCAGGAAAATGTTTCAATACTCGGTTAGGGAGAGCAAAACCGTCGTCTGCCATAATAACGTAAGGAACTTCGGTGTCTCTATTTGGCAAGCATTTATTTGGTATTGAGTTCATATTTATGCAGGGCCTTGTAAAAGTCTGTACTAGAAAATACGCCCCCATGGGAAATGCGACCTTGTACCCCAATGTCTGCAAATAAAAAATTCTAATCAGCGTCACAGAGACCCATGAAAACAATGCTGAATGTCTGTTAGTAATTATAATACAAGCTGCCGATACTCTTCGGTACTTGAAGGGAAATATGCTTTCCATCAAGTGCACCAATGCAATTTGGAAAGTCCCATGTGTTTTTAAAGCAATTTGCTACAACCATTCATTCTTCCTGATTTTTAGGAACCTAAGAATAAATATGTTTTAACACATTTAAAAGCAGTTCAGAATTAGGCGAAGAATCAATCTGATAATGTACTAATTCACTTTACGGATTCGGAACATGCTGATGCATAACCCGAAATAGAGGTAACAAAGAGAGCAACGAAAACTTCGCATTGTAAAAGAAAATCGTCAACCACTGATTCTTATATAAACAATTAAATGGAAGAAAGATGTAAGATTTTGTAGACTGTATCAAATCATTCAAAGGATTCTTTCGCAATTTATGGCGAATATGTTGCTTATTCATTACGAACTTTGGTAAATAAGCGTTTATAAATCTAGGTTCGTCATCAAAATTACAATATTATTGCAAAAGCTGAAATGACGTAAATTCCAAATCGCATTTTTGCGAATCCCGCTCCAGAATACAATACTAATCCTCCTACACCAGGCTCTTCTTCCAGTCGATCTTTAGGCGACCAGTACATCAATTCACCCCCTCTAGGACCACCCACTGAACTTCATTCTCATTGCGATTATACCACTTTAAAGCTGATTTTAAATATCCAATATTCAAAACGTAAAACCATAAAATCAGATTAACTCTTTTCCATGGTGAATTAGATCTGTTCATTCACACATGTTATAAATAGACTTATCTCATTGCATTTACATACATTTTTTTACTTTTCATACCTGCACTTGATCTCAAAGCACTTGCACTATAGCTTTGCAAACATTTGGTATAAATCTGGATATAGTAGGCCTAGAAATTCGATGATGATAAATTAGATGCGCGTAACTATCGCCAAATCTGGCAAATCTGCCATTAATCCTAATCATTTTCACGCTTCACGAGAAAACTTTAAATCCTTCTTCTTTAACGTTTACCTTGCACTTTTTTCATTTCATTTAAACCTAAATAGCTTTCGACACAAATACCACAACGCTGAAGATGCTAATAACACCTGTTTATCCATTGCGATCCGATTATCAAGTAAAGAACTTAAGAAGTTAAACCAACAATTTGGCGAGCATTTAAATGGAAAAACTTGTTAAGTTTAGCTAACAAGTTTGCCCCCGACACGTTCAGAACATGTTGCCGAACAAGTTGTCACAATTTGTACTAGTGGAAGCGAGACTTAAAAAGTCGGTTCCCAACATGCTCGCAACATGTTGACGAACAAGTTCACATAATTATTATTAGAATTATTATTAGTGGAACGGAAGCTTTACAATCAAATGCCTCTTCCCAAATACAGAAAGGTACAAGAGACAATCAATTGATACATAAAAATTATTTCACCATTAACGTGGTGGATTATTTTAATGAACAGTGTACATCTCATTCCGTTTGTTTTCCAGAATACCTAAATGGTATATGAGTGAGGTCGATGAGAGTGAGTGAATGAGAATGAAATATGGGGGCCCTGAACTTAAGCTTTATTATCAATGAGCTCGGCAAGTATAGATAAAATTAAAATAACGTTAAACTTTCTACAACGAATATTATTTCCATATAAATATGTTAGGAACGTTACTCTAAATAGGCTACACCTTTATGCAAGGATGCCCTTAGTATATTTCATTAGAAATTAACCAAAAAATGATAGATCTGCATAAGTTGTTGAAACTGTTATATTTTATTGTTTCAAGCTGAAGAATACCATACACTATAAAATTCCCAGGCTAGCTCTACTTATCCCTACTAAGCTGGTTTCCTGTGTACCTATTGCTAGAAATTCGCCTCGTAGAAACCAATTCTGTGAATAGTTTTGGCGTTAATAATCCCTACAAAACATAGAACATAAAAAAAGCGGAATTTACTTACTATTTTACAAATCGATACAATAAAGGTCAAATAAATTTAACTGTTTATTATAGAAGTATTTAAAAAGTGTGGAATAGAAAATACATGAAGTGTCCTAGATGAAACTACGGGAGCGCCCTAGATTAAATTGGAAATCATGACAATAAGAAATGATTGGAGTCATTTAACTTATGAAACTCCATGAAATGGTTAGATAATTGCTTCGGCGCATTAATTATAATCCCCCCCCCCCCTTTCCCAAGAAATACAAAATCAGTGTTAAATTTTGCTCAGATCTGTCTTAAAAAACTTATACAGGCCTCTGACTTGAATGTGTGCCCGACATATAATTTTTTGGAATATGTCAAGGTCAAGTCTGTATTGGAAATGGATATCTACATAACGCTTAACTTTTTAAAACTAAATTGCATATCTTATTATCTTTCTATTTAGGGCAATCAATTATCAGCTTACATCGGATTAATTGTGATTACTAGTCAATTGTTGCTGTATTCAAGTTTCGGACAAATGCTAATTACAAAACAGGAGGAGTTCGTTGATGCTATCTATTGCAGCTACTGGTATCAGCTTAAACCTATTCCAACGCGCAAAATGGTGTACCTCATTTTGATGAATGCTCAAAAATGTGAAGGTATCAAGTTGGTGGGATTTATGGATCTATCTTTGGAAGCCTTTTCTGAAGTATGTTGGTTTTGAATGTGCTGAAATTTCAAATTAATTAATTTTGTTTTATTATATTTAAATATATTCCACAGATGGTGAAGGCCTGTTACAGTTTTGTTGTATTTTTGTTGAAATTCATGTAAAACTTTTCTATATTTACCACAATCACAATATATCACATTCATAATTCAATTAACACAAAATAACGTTTTTGAAGTTCCTTCTTATAGAGGAGATTTTTTCACTAAGAATGAAAATTACTATTTAATTCTTGATGTTTTTTAGATTACACATTGTTAAATATCAATTAAATAATTGTTTGAACTCATTTTGAAGTTTTTTTTTGTGTTCTGAATTAGTAACAGTGCAACTATTCATTATTCCATTGCAATAACGTGCTGTACATGTAATGTTCAGTCAAAGGCAACCGTTCAATTCTTTAATGCTATTTATTTGAATCGCACTCTCGCTGCTGACAACGAACTGCTACCCCATTTGAAATATTACAAACAGGTCGATCAGGTTATCTTACTAGCTACACTATGCAGACTAATATACTGTTACGTGCCACAAAGTGAATCAAGCGACATCTGTTAGGAATGGAAGCAACTTTAGGTTAGTGTCATCTTAGTAAACTTTGGGTTCGGAGAACGGAATATTCAGGAAGGTTCTAGGATAATTCGTAGAGTATAAATACGGCGCTCTGACAGCTAGGAGGCGGAGTATTATTTCAGACAGCGAAGTGAACGAAGTAAACTATTTGGATTGCGGTAATTAGAAGTACAGTACTAGCGATAAATAAAGAGTTGATTTGATAATTATTTGCGAATTTGTGAGAGTAAACAGTAAAGTTAAATAAAGAAAGAACTTTTGAATTATATCTGAAATATTGTGTTTTAAATAACGAACTAAGGCCACGCTCGTAACAACTGGTGTCAGAAGTAAAATAAAATCGCGAAATAAAGTGGTGGCATTTGAATTTGAAATTCAAAGAGTAATTAATTTTGTGAAATCGTGTGTAAAAATTCCGAAAGATAATTTTATATTAAACTGTGAGTGAATTACAAAAGACGCAAGAATGGGACGCAAGCTAGAGGAGCTTCGCATACAAGAATTGAAAGTGGAGTTGGGGAAGCGGTCATTACAAACGACTGGCCTAAAGAATGTTCTAGTCGAGCGACTTAGACAAGCTTTGATAGAGGAAGAAAAGAATCCTGAGACATTCGTTTTCGAAGAAGAACCAGAAATTGAGGAAGAGCCTGCAATGAACATAGAACAGCTTTTAAGTACTTTAATGAGCAAAATGGAAGCCCGTTTTGATGAACAAAAGAATTCTCTCCAGGAACACAAGAAATCTATAGAAACCCGTTTGGACGAACAAAAGAATTCTCTCCAGGAACAAAAGAATTCTATGGAATCCCGTTTAGATGAGCAGAAGAATGCTTTGGATGAACAAAAGAATTCTATGGAATCCCGTTTAGATGAGCAGAAGAAATCACTGGAAACGCGTTTGGATGAACAAAAGAGTTCTCTGGAGAATTGTCTAGAAAGTCGCTTAGAGGAACAAAAGAATTTCCTGAAAAACTCGTTAGACGAACAAAATTTAAAAATTGAAGGAATCGAGCAAGAAGTGGCGGAAGTTCAACAAAAAGTGACCGAACAGCTTGACAACTTCAAATCAGATTTGGAGAAGATGAAGCATCGACAACCACGGCACGAAGGAATTGAAATATCCAATGCAGGCAGAATGAAACCTCCAATATTTGATGGACAAAATTCGTGGCATATTTTCAAGAGACAATTCGAGGCTGCTTCCGAAGTAAACGGATGGAATGATGCAGACAAAGCTACAGCTCTGGTATTAGCACTTCGAGGTTCTGCATCAGAGCTTTTACAAACTATACCGATAGAAAGGCAACGTGATTATACTTCATTAGTACAGGCGATAGAGTTACGTTATGGAGATGAACACATGCAGCAAGTATATCGCCTACAGCTACGCAACAGGATTCAAAAGCATGGCGAAACACTACAACAACTGCAGGCTGATGTGGAAAGATTAGCTTATCTCTCATACTCTAGCGTAAATGCGGATTTCCTTAATGAAGTGGCAACAGAAGCATTTGTGAACGCTATTGCAGATCAAAATTTACAACAAGCGTTAAGGCTAGCAGGAAAGAAATCAACAGCAGAAGCACTAGCGTATGCATTAGCGTATGAATCTGCCAGGCAAGCTTCTCGAAGTGCAGTACGAGTGAAAGAAATTTGAGGAGAAAGGAATCAAAGATAAAAGACGAAAGAAAAATCAAAGCATGGAAGAGTGTTTCAACAGAACATTAATCAAACATCTCAGGAAGATCTTCAACTATAATCAACACGATTGGTTTCGACATATTCCTATATTTCTAATGGCTTATATATCAGCTGTTTACAATATGACCAGACAAAGCCCATTTAAGGTCATTTTCGGAAAGGAAATGCGCTTACCTAGCGACCTCAAGTTTGGTATACCCAAAGGCGAACAAAAGTTACCAGAAGACTACGTAACAAAGCTCAGACAACGATTAGCTGATGTGCACGAGGCCACGAGACGTTCTCCAAAGTTACCACAACACTGGGAGAGACCGTATGCAGTTAAAACTAAAATTAATAACATGCCATACAAGAATCAGCGCGGTACAAGATGCAAAAGAAAAATCGTTCATCTAGATCGCTTGGGTCAATACGGAGAGCACCAAGACCGTGGACCATCTGTTGTTCGGGACGAACAAATTTTAAGAAGGGGGCAGTGTTACGTGCCACAAAGTGAATCAAGCGACATCTGTTAGGAATGGAAGCAACTTTAGGTTAGTGTCATCTTAGTAAACTTTGGGTTCGGAGAACGGAATATTCAGGAAGGTTCTAGGATAATTCGTAGAGTATAAATACGGCGCTCTGACAGCTAGGAGGCGGAGTATTATTTCAGACAGCGAAGTGAACGAAGTAAACTATTTGGATTGCGGTAATTAGAAGTACAGTACTAGCGATAAATAAAGAGTTGATTTGATAATTATTTGTGAATTTGTGAGAGTAAACAGTAAAGTTAAATAAAGAAAGAACTTTTGAATTATATCTGAAATATTGTGTTTTAAATAACGAACTAAGGCCACGCTCGTAACAATACTATCACACTGATATCAACGAGAGTCAACCAAAGTGGATTCTTGAGTAGAGTTCTTTGTTTTTTTTTCAGCAATTCATTTCATCATTTGTTAATTTTATTTTACCCTCTAATGGACAAAGAAATTGAATTTAATTTTCGTCAGCAAATTACCAAGTATTGCTTTTCAAATTCCCAATTATACCAATTTCGTTCCAAAGATTCAATTCTAGAATCATGCTAAGATAAAATTATTGGTTTTTATTAAGCACGGAGGCCAGAGGGACCCATTGTACTGTCCTGATAGAAGCTCTCTCAGCAAACGTTCCTATCCTCTTAATGATGCGCATCAGGTTTTGGTGAGGAAGGTTTTTCAGCTCATCCACAGATAGGAGGCAGACTCTAAATTATCTAGCCTGCTCCGGACGAAGGACAGACAAACACACAAAAAGTGTTCGGTTGTCTCGCAGGCGCTCCTTCCAGGCAGGACAGACATTCAGGGCTCTCAGCAACTCCCATCCTTTTCAGATGAGCGTGAAGTTAGCTATGGCCCACGATGATGCCAACCACAATTCTACTTTATTTCCTTCCTAGCCAAATGAGAAAATCAGAGATATTCTTATTGGGCCTATCAAGAAACAGTTTTGTGCATCTGCAAGTACTCAGGTTAGCCCATCTCTGCTGACCCTTCCTATGATTTTATGGGATGATGTAAATAATTGTAATAAACTAATTTATACAAATTTTCAATCCATTTATTTAGAAAAAATATTTACTTTTACACCTTTACTATATTACGGACCACTGCACTTCTTGAAATCTGAATTCTGAGTGCCAGCTTGGATGCTGGTGCCATTGCTTGGAGTTAAGAGATTACGTTGGTCTCATGACCATTATACAAATTTGTTTCATGAGGTGCTGTGGTTAAAGAGAGTATGTAAGAGAATTTATAAACAATTAATGGTTGCAGAGAATTGCGAATACAAAAATTTTTTTGGAAACATCAAGTGAAAAGTGATTACCTTTGAGGGCCCGAACAAGTATCAAAAATCTTTTTTAAATGTCTCCGTTGAAAATTAAAATTTGTGAATCTTGTCTTGATGCAAATGCAATAAATAATTATTTCTGAAAGAAAATATAATTAAGATTTATTTAAGTAATATTGAAATCAAGTCGGTTACCAAGGGCTTAAAGTTATGCAAAAATATAACTATTTCGACGATTTAGCTAATCCAAAATCATTAGCTAGTATGCTGATAGCTGAATATTAGTTTTTATCATACCCGGTATTGTACAAAAACATAAATTTTTTAAGAAAGAACCAAACATTTCGACTCTTTATTGGGTACTATATATTAAGTCTGAGATATAACCCAATACAGTCTTCAATCGTTTCTTTTAAATTTAAAATCGAACATTTTATATCGTCACGATAACGTAATAGGCGCAAGCTTAGTATATGATTTAATCTATGTTATAGACAAACCTTTGTTTATTTTAAAGCATATCATACCCTACGCTTACTGTGCCTTATAATTGAGTTAAGTTATATTTAAGTACACTTACCTTTGCAAATACAAAAGCTCCTATTCAACGGAATAATTGAAATACACTTTATAACACTCTTCACTAAATAATAATTATCATTAATAGAAATACACTTTATAACACTCTTCACTAAAAACAGTTCCGTGCTGGCTTGCAGTTTTCACAAAACTAAACTGAGTACTTTATAATAGAAAGCCAAAATTTAGTTTTTAAGAAATGATCTCTGAAATGAAACTTTATTTTCTTCAAACGTAATTTCAGCCACCACAAAAGAAAATTATTTTCTAGTATTTCTTGAAAATGATTTCAGTCATGATCATGCACGATAAATGATTTCCCTACATTTGCCGTAAACGAAATTACATATTACTTCATTAAAACATGGTTCATTTCTGTTTTGCTTTTACTAGAAAAAAAGCTGCATTTGCTAAACTTGTAATTTTTATGAACAACTCTACAACGTTTTTTGGAAATGATTAGTCAATTCTAAATGTGCTCATTTAAGGCAAATGAAATTCAATTCCTGCAAATTAAATATTTTTGCATGATTTCTTTCAGTTTACCTAGATATATGCAAGATGCAGGGGTGCCAGCAGAATGGTGCAAGGAGGTGCAATTGCATCACCTTTGTTCGATAAAAATGTTCATCTATTTATTTAGTGAAGCATTAAAAATTAAAACCATACAAGTTTTTTTATTTTTTTTCCTAATTTTTATTTAATGATCATTGTAACCGCGTTTCTGCGAACTTGGATACTACTTCGCTTACAAAATCTTCATTATGAAGTCTTCACTTTTCTCAATGTGCTAAATGAACGTTCGTTCCACCGTACATGTTGTTCTAGGGCGTGTGAGTCCAATTTTAATAGCTTGCAAAACTGATGGATAAAAACCTTTGGCGTTTTCCAATAAATTAATAATAGCTGTGCTCTTTTGTGTCCGCAGAACAAGGCAGAACAAAAGATACACAAAATGAACGCCTCATACATTTTCATAGAAGAATTATAAATGAAGCGAGGAGTACAAATAGTTCGCTTCAATCGACAGATCTGTTTGGCGACTCTATTATATGGGAGTTCTAGAGCAAGGTACACAAAAGAACACAACTAGTCGTTGTCCTATGGGAGCTCTGGTGCACTTTTTGCTCTATATATCGACAAAATTTCATGATTGGCGAACTTTTTGTACTTGTATCTAGTCTATAATCAATTTGACCTTGATTCCATCGACTACATCACAGGGGATTCCATATAGTTTTTCCAGCAGATCTGATTCCAGCTAATCAGCTTTTAAAACATCATCCACACAGGAATTCTCTCTGACGTCTATGGAACTAAGGTTAAATTGTAGCCTCCAAGATCAGATACAGGTACAAAAAGTGTGATAAAACTGGCCGAATTCTAATAAACACTTGATTTGTTAACAATTTCATTTCGCGGGGGTGAATCTACAGGTGCGCAAAAGGTATATTATGATTTTCAGAAAAACGTTCATTTAATGATATAATAATAGAATCTAAATAAGGAATGAATATTGATTTTCTATAATATTCTTTCACAGAATATGCTCCTTGATTTGACTTGTGTGTCATTCGCTTCACTAAGCGGGGCAATACCAAGTCAATATTCAATAAGTTGCAACAAGTTGAAATTTGCTGAAGAATTAGGGCAAATTCTTCTTCTGACTTTCCTCAATAGTAATTTAAAATTTTTCCTAAGTTTCCAATTTTCTCATTTAGAGTGCAGTTTAAGTTAAATTCCCTACAACTGTTTAGTGACGGGTTGCAGTATGATGAATAGATAGCAATTATGCGCAATTATGCGCAAATTATTACTAGCTGTTGCAACGTAACGGAAGTCTTTATGATTTTTTCAAAAACAATTTTTTTTGCCATAGGATAGAAGATAAAGTTTAGTCAAGGATTTTTTGTAATCACCGACCAGATCAAGGAATATATACAATAAGAATATAGGCATATAACTGATTATAATAAGCAAATTTATGTGTAACTTAATTAACATGACTAAAACTTATTTGCGAGGATGAAATTTATCTGACCTTGTAGAAAACCAATAATATAACTTAATTTAAATGTAAAAATTAAAAATGTTGTTCAGGTTAAATTGGTAAAGCGGCAACCCCAATTTAGAGTTTTCCTGACCTTGATTTTTTTTTTCGTGATCTAAATACTTAAATTTGATGTGAATACAAACTTAATAAAAGTAAAAGATGATTTTAAAAACGTTCTGAGCATTATCATACTGTGATGAATTTTTTCGTGAATTCAAAATTTTCCAATATTTTCATTTAGGAAGCAGAAAATAATTACAATTTCCAAAAATCAGGTACCGTATTTTATATATAATTTCTATTTATAGAAAATTATGGTTTTTGGTTCGCCTCTAATAATTTCTTTACAAAAAGGGCTTAGTAAATTATTATTTATTTCAGTTAGTGGTGTATTAAATTTGTAAGTATATTTTATTTTATTTAAATCTATAGATATGTATGTATACAAATCCTACGAAATCTCGGTAGTTCTAATAATGTAAGTTATTACTTGCATTTAAAATTGAAAAAAGTTACGCATACATTTATGTAGAATTTTTGGGGTGGGAGCCCACGGTGGGGGATGGTTCTAATGTGGAATGTTGCATATGAGTATAAAGGTCACGCCGAGTACTATCCATTTCCATGCACTTGGATTACATACACCTCAGTTACTATGCATGTACATGTAGCATGTATTTTAGTAGTTCCTTCGTCCATGCTCTGTTGTGAACATTTTTCTCGTAGAAAGTCATTCTCCACAACGTACCAATTCTGCGCAATCACGAGAAGTAGAAAAGTTATCTCTCATGTTTATTCTCAGGTTGTATGAAGAGTAGACATTACCATTTCTTATAATCCTCAAAACTAGACTTATAAAACGAAAACTCGCTGCTTGACCAAAGATTATCATCATTATCTAAAATATCTAAACTACTCTCACCGTTTTAAAGTCCCTCAAAAAAGAAAACCCTTGGGATGGTATAAAATAAGAATTTAAATTTCGGTATCAGATAAGAATAGAAGGAATAATTTTTTTACCAACTCTATATAAAAGTATGTGTTATGCAGTTGTATTTCTGAGAGAAGGCCTCAAAATACAGATAAGTGCACGAATTTTCACACAAAGAATACGTTGACACCTGATTTGATGCATTGAAGTCAGCTAATAATTAATGTGTCAACTGAAAGAAAAGCCTCTTATTAACGCTGACACCAAAAGTGGAGTGAGTGTTTTATAAATTATTAATAGATATGGGTTAGGTGTAGGGGTGGAGTCGTGGTGGTGAATAGGAGTTTCTGACGTGGCCTTACTAGGTATTGCAATGATATCTTTTCGCAATAATTCTGGTCAGTTCTGTTCTGCATTTCAAAATGTTCAAAAGTTTCCTGAGCCAAGTATTTGTCACGAAGACCCCAAGTTGGGCTTCTCAGCCTGATTTTATCGAAAAAGTTTTGGATACACCTGGTTATAATGGGACAACGAGATTTGGAACTATCGGTTATAAAGTTTGGTATGCTCTGAAAATTTTGATTTTTATTTCGTTGCCATGTTTTTCTGTGATCTCAGTTTTAACAGAGAAGAATCCTCAGCTTCGTTTTGATTCTATTTTTTCATGTTTTGGATCAATTCACGTAAGCACTAATACTGAAAATATCCTTTTGCCTAAATTTTTTTTTTATAATTAATTAAAAATGTTATTCAAACTTTATTTGAGCGCAATGTAATGCAGGTATCAATGAAATTTCTGATTTTGTGGCTCCTCAAAGAAAAACGAGAGAAATTATCGAAGTATGTAATCGATTTTACATCCTCCTTGGAAGCAAGCAATAATGAGAACTTTAAGGAACTTGGCAAAAAATACGGAATGTATTCAAGGTGAGTATCAAATAATATGCGATACTTATAAATAGTTATTTATTTACACATGAATTATAGGAGAGTTGTGACTACTACTTTTGTTGTGTACATTACGGTAACAATCGCATACAATATTTTTCCACTTTTTTCTTCAGACCAATGGAAATTGCCTCTACAAGCACCTATTTATGGAATTTCGTAATATTAAACAAATCGTAATTTTTTGACATTCGTTCATGAATATTTTTGCAGATACCGAAGTCATCCCGGCTATGAAATGAGCTATGTGTTGATTGTACTTCAGTTTTTGATCTTCGCTCCTGCCACTTTTGCATTTGACGCATTTTTTTATTTATATTGTTTATTTACAGTGCTAATGTTCGAACTTTGCAAAATATCGTGCGTTAACATAGGCGATATGATGAGCAAATATGATACCGAAGAGAAGCAGCGAGAATTTGTGCAATATTTGGGTAAAATGCACTCAGACGCACTCGAATTTTTACGCGATTTTAAAGAATGTTTTGAAATTGCCGTTTTGATATCTGTTTCTACATTTATGGCAAACGCTTGTGTTGCGATCGTTCAAATAGTTTCGGTAATTATTGAATTAATTTAAATTTTAAATATCTATTTTAATTAGTAATTTTTATACATAAATACTTATTACGGTGCTCTATGAAATCACAACTGAAAAAAATTCTCTGATGATAACATCCAAAATACTCAAAAAAGAAATTAGGGTAAATATATTCAAAGAGAAAAGAAAATCCAAAATTGATTTCAAGCTTAGATTAGCCTGATAATTTAGAATTAGGTGTGGGCTTTTTCTCTAATTGACATTCAGGCCCAGTCAAAGGTTTTGACGTTTTCGATTTGCAATTGGTTGATTTCCTTTTGATGCCAGCTCTTCCCTTTAACTCTTACACAAATTTGTCTGTATATTTCTTTTTTACTATTTTCGACACTCTCGTAGATCCACTTTTCGTCATCACAGCGAGCTGAAATTTGGTACACAGGTTCATGTCACGTGACAATAGAATCTGTCAAAATTTGAACCGGAAATTTCCATGGAAAACCGGAAAATCGGGAAAAATCATTTGAAATTTGGTACAAATTTGATTAGTGATAAATCCGTTTCAGGAAAAATGCAGAGTTTTGCGATTTTTCCGAAAAAGATTCCCGGAATTTTCCGACTTTTCCGGAAAATTTTCCGGTAAAAAAGTTTTCTAAATTATGCAGGATCAAGTTCCCTATTAACTGGCATCATTACTTTCTCTCCGACAATTGTGAAAACTTGCAGAAAAGATCGAGGAAAATTCATGTAAAACGCTTTTCCTCAGTTTTTCCGGCCAAGGAAGCGTTTGAGCTTTTTGCAACCTAAAACAAAGTTTTAGAGCGAAATGAGTTGCATAATAATTTTTACTCGAATAAATTTTTTGAAAAACTGGTAAATCTTAAAATTGTTTTAAAATATCTCCATGCAGCACATAATAACAATTTAGTTAACGTGAAAAAGGCAGAAAAAAAAATAGGTAAAAAACGAGTTTTCAAACAAAACTGAGGCCAAGCCGCATGAAAAAGTAGAAAATAAACTTTTATTTATACACACTCAGATTTTATTCGCTGACAATCACCGATATATTTCAGTATGATCAATTAGAGGTAATAAATGATTTGATTCATGAAGAGAAAGAATATTCAAGAGAAATGTCCCAATCAAAAAATCTGAGTCCACCTCTGTGTGTGAAAAAAAGTTTATTTTCTATTTTTTTCATGCAGCTGTGCCTCAGTTTTGTTTGAAAACTCGTTTTTTACTTATTTTATTATAATTCAAGCAATTGAGCTCTTATTAGTTGTTTGTTTTAAGTGATTTTGTTTACTGGTTGCAAAATTAATAGTGTCATTGTACTGCTTTCGTAATGCAAAGGTTGGTAGGAATTTGAATAAGATTTATTATGACTATTGCAGTGATATTTTTTATCTTATCTAAATCAATTAAAAAGAATCGACATGAATAAAACGAAAATTAGCGCTGTTCTAAATGTAATTATCCAAAGTGATTGGAGTTGTATGTGGATTCCACTGTCTTTTTTTCTTATGGACTTAAATTGTTCATTGTTATTTTATTGGATTCTAAAAATAATGAGCTCATTTTTATTAGAACTTCACCTTATATATTTTTGAGACTAAAGCGATCAAGCTTAATGTAAGATTCATGGTAAATTAATTGAGTTGTATTGATGTACAAAGAAAATAAAAAAGATTAACTGAACTCATCAATTATTGCCAATGACACCATTCATCTCTCTAAAAAAAAGAGGAAATTTTAAACGGCAGAAAAAGATCCTTGTAAGATTAGATGTTCCAAAATTTCGTTTGATTAGGACTGAGATTATTATGATGTACATCAAATTGGTAGTGAGACCAAATTAAATTGCTTCGTAAGCTTTCTATAATAAATTCTGAACTAAAATGACGGAGGTTATTTTGCAAGCACTACTATTATTTCGAGTGTTCATGCGTATAAATTTAGGACATTTTGATAATTTGTTTCTACTAAATTTTTGCATATTAATAGGCGCTTTGTGTCGCAATAACAAAGATATTCATCTGCTCTGCATTTAGAAATTTCATTCTAAAATAAGTTAATTTTTGTGTGGAGTAATATACCATAAAAGATGTGCTGTGATCAGTGATTGTGTACTAATATTACTTGGATTTGCAGTTAATGAGAGCATTTCTCCAAACATATATCTGAATTAATAAATAAACTGATTTAGTTTGTGTTCTGTTGTCGGAAAACTAGGATCAATGATAATTACATCTGTTATAGCTGCTCAAATTAAGGATGCCATTAAGACTCCGAAAATGCAAAAATGAGGTATTCGATGCAACTGCTTTTCATTTATTGACCCCTGAAACTTCTGAAAGTATTGTTGTTACTACTACTGCAAAAGAGTCGAGTGCAGAGAGTATAATGCTTAAGAATTAGCTGGATCTAGTGCTGTTGTAGATTTTGCTGAACTGTATACTTTTGACACTATAGGAAGTGTTAAGGTACTAATAATTGGAATCTTTGCTAGCAAGTGGGGGTCGCACAATCAAGCCTTCCATGTATTGTTGGATATGTGATCTCGGAATCTGATTGGTTTAACAAGTGATTTTAATTCACGTTTACGTACCCACTCCATCTACTACAAACTAGCTCAGGAGGGCAAGCGGTTCTTTGGGGGAATATTTTTATAATTTTACTAATATCGCTGCGCTTTTACCATTTTCTACTGAATATACGCTGCCTTCGATCAATTTTAATTGTACGTTAAATAACAGCTTCCAGCGAATACCGCCTAAGATATTGCTTTGAAATATCAGATTCCAAAGGCCCAGAATTTTTTCACTCGAATATCAGTCTCTTCAGGAAGGTATGTACGTGATCAGAGATAAAATCAACTAAGGGGTGCGATGTTCTGAACCTCTTTGATAAATTACATCATCTTGTACGTTCTATTTGGGCCATATTACGAGGCATAGTAAAGCTCGCTTCATCGTGTACTAGTGTGTGCTGATAGCATTTCACTTGCCTTGCCTAATGATTTTCTGCTTTATCACATCCAAAGAATTAGGGGAAGATGCTGTACCTTGGACATGTGTGTAGCTTGGTCATTTTATTTTCCACAGGTACTGTAGTTCCTACCTACGTAGGCGCACCTTTATCCGATTTTATTAATTACCAGACGGCACTTAAGTTTTTTTTTGGGAGTTAGTTTGTCGGCTAAATGTGCGCTTTAAAGAAAAGTCGTGAAAAAAGTAAATTATTTTCCCGTGATAGAGAATTGAAAGTATTGGAGTTCTATTCATCCGCTATCTTTGAATTTCAGCTCAGGTAAAACTTGTTTATATCTACTATTATAAATCGTGCTTCATGCGGTGGATTGTCCGCCTTAAAATATTTCACAGACGGCGTTTCTTTCTTTTGGAAGGGGTATCTACCTTGGATACTTGAAACATTTATACCACGGACATGTAAAAAAAAAACCATAGATCGTCCTTTACATAAATAATAAATTAAATATATATATCTACAGCAATGATTTCTTTAGTTACCTGCTTTGCGAATATTGTTATTCTCAAAAAGTGTTATTGAATTTAACTCTGTTGATATAACGTCATTTCTACTTGGTAAATTACAAATGTCCAAGGCATAGTACCCCATTGTCCATGGTACAGCAGCATGTTGTATCTGGGACCGAAATCAGGACCTTCATATTTTCTTTCATATATCCTGAAATATACATTTTTAAATACATATTTGACTATTATTTGAAAGGTTATGGATTTGATAATCTATAATTATCGGTTGCTTAAGATTTTTCTCATTAGTTTTGTCAAAAAGACTATTTCAAAAAAATTATCACGGTACAGCATCTTCCCCTGACTATTCGTCTATACGTAACAGATTTCGAATCAAGTAGAACATTAGCCAATTCAAGTGCAACAATATTTACATCAAAGGTAACAATTTTAAATTTACTAGCAACATTTTTTAACTGAACCGCAATAATACTTAAATTAAGTTTAAATTAAATTCAAAAGGAACGAAACCCATATCAAAACGATCAGTTTTGAAATCAAAAGTAGCATATCAAATTTTACAAATCAATGAAAATGTCTATTGATTCTACATAAAAACCTTTTTAACTTTTAAATTTATTTTTGTTATTTGCAATGCATTGCTAACGCTTTTCTACTTCCCATGCCAATCAAGAAGAATTTACATATTTCGTTACTAGTTGTGGTTTCACTACAATACCCGTGATTCGGACCATAATTATTTCAATATAAAATTAAAGGTATTATTTCAGAAAGCCATAAGTTTTTAAGCTTATAATATAATCCAACTATAGAAATGATTGCAGACCGCAGCGGAAATGCTAATGGATGTGCCAAATCCAACAAAACTCGTGAAGTTCGAAAATTAGTAGAACAGGCTTGGAATATTTTCAAATATTTACCACCTTATTCTCCTGTGCTGAATTCTATGGAGAATTTGTTTTAAAAATGAACAAACAAAAATGCTGGAATTGATCTAAGACCAATTCTTATGATGGTTTTTCTTATATATTTCTAGAACGGTTCATACCAAATTTCAGCTCTATGCGCCCTTTGTGTTTTTAGGCAGTGCCCTAATAAATAGCGAAAAACGAACTTTATGTATGGAAACCTGAAGCCCGAGTTGGTCCCAGTTTCGAACCCAAATTTACTTTTTTCTAAAACAGCCCGTGCGCAAGATTTCTGCATTCTAAGTGGAATCGTTCTCGAGTTATTGTGGAATACATTTTTCCGCGTCCAATGTGTCGGACATTTTTACGATTGATCATAAAATATAATTCTCATCTGCCACACCAAAAATCAGCCTTTATAAAATTATGTAAGTAACCCGACTTTTTTAAGGTCCTCGGTCCATTTCGCACCCCCCCCACCCCCCCCCCCCCCCACCCCCCCCCCCTATACACCACTCGAAGCCGGGCAGACTTCCGAATAAGTTACCAACGATGTTAAGAAATTATGATAAGTGGAAAATTTTGTTTATGACACGTCGTAAGTATTTTGGTCGCCACCTCTCCGTGGATAAGTCCTTCGTTAGATCTGAAGAAAAATGACATTTACTCTTAGTGGCAAGATACCAAATTAATATGCGGCCCGAAAAGATACCTGGTGCAGATTGAAAAACTCGCTTCTGATCAGGGTATACTGACAGGGTACGATAGATGATGCAGTGACGTCACGGCATCAACGTATACGCAGAATTCAGATTTTTTTCATATTTTTTATTTATACAATGTCTTTAGTACAATCGTGTGATACTGCGATGCCCACGATGGCCGACCGTGGTTTATGGAAGTCATACTTTATTACCGTCACTATACCATGGCTTCTGATTACTCCCTAGTTTCAGCTAATTCCATTACCCGTTCCAGAAAGGGGCTTAGGGACGGTCTATGTTCTGCAGTGAGATTACATTTATATACATGGGTATATAAGACCAGAAAATTTCGAGTAAAAAATTTTTATCTGATTATTAAAATAAATATCTTTTACACTATGCAACCAGCACTATGCACAAAGCAACCAAATGTAATTTTGTTGAAATCGAAGTTGAGACATCTTTTATGTAACACAGAAAGGATTCTGAAGATAGGTATGCTCGATGAAAACCCCGGGTAAACCTAGAGCTACCCCGGGCTATACTATCTGTTTTTAACTGAACTCAAACTGAAAATTTCTTAGGGTAATGGTTTGACATTTGCCACTTGAGAACTGTCACTTGTAACTTGTTGGTGATTGAGGCATATAAATTATTTCTTGAGCAAAAATTAGAAGGAAAGAAATAGAAAAATAGCTGGAGCACATTTCATTAGTCTTCACCCATTTTATAAATAATTTTTACAATTAATTATTCTCAGGAGAATTGTCAAAGAAATGTCATTACACTAGGTTTACCCGGTGTTTTAATAATTTCTTCGATGAACGCGCAAACCCTGGGTAAATATTGGAGTTGTTTTCATCGAATAAACCTGATATCTATTAAGTAATGTTTCCATTGAGCCTGTTTAGATGGGTCAGTATTCTGCCTCTGCCGCACGAAACTTGTCGCTAGCTTGTAGCTATTATGAGTCACGTTATCATTCCAGTTTCGAGCCTTGCAGTGTGTAGTTGTTATTTACCTATTTTGTCGATGCATTTGATCCAACGAATGTAAGGCCCAATCTACATCGAAAGCTACGCGATACAAGCTACAAATTTCAGTTTGCACATATGGCTCACCATAGAAACTGCTATTACCTTCAACCTACATAGACTGACTACGCTCATAGGAATACGCGAAAATAGAGCTCCGTGTAGCTTGCAGCGTGTAGCGTGCAGCACTCGATGTAGATTGGGTCTAAGGTAGCAAGGGCAGCAAGTTGACCAATGTAATCTTAAATGACATTTTTAGGTACCTCAAAGAGCACCTCATACTGACACATCTATACAGGGTCATTAATACAATTATCCAACAAATTTCGGAACAAGCTGAACACATTTTGTATAATTGGAAACGCTATGAGAAAATCCAGACAAATGTTGGCACCTCGTTCGATGTTCGTTCTAAAAAACTGCAGAGCTTGTTGGGTGGATTTTTTCATTCAAGTGGAACTCGATTTGTTAAGTTTGCTAACTAGTGATACCAGCGATGTTTTCAGCAAGTTTAGAGATACTGAAGAGGACAAAAACTTCTGCAACTGCTGTTTGGTATAGATCTGGATATAATACTTACTTAGAAATTCGATTATGACAAACAAAATGCTCGAGCTCGAGAAGAATTTGCAACATACGCAAATTCCGGGATGCAAGCATAACTTTCAATCCTAAAAATATTCATACCTGAGGTAATCGCTTTACAAGACAAACTTAATGTGAGTCACTAAGAATTTGTTGTGATCAGAAAAGCTGACACAGAAGTTGTGATTTTTAAAATCAATTATTGCAATTCTGCAGTAACCCCTGTCAGATTGTTGCGATAAAATATGATGATCTATCCATTATGATTTATGGTTACAATTTGGACGGGTATTATATTTGAAAAAAAGGCAGAGTGCTGCCGCACTTACATTTGATGACTAAGAAGCCGCTATGTTTAGATTTGGGCAGAGTATGCCATTCTTTACTTAGTATGGCATAGTATGCCGCTGTTTATAATTTAGGCAGACAGTTTTTACTTTTATATGGCAGAGTATGGCGAGTTGGGTGATAAATTAAAAGACACTTTAACGATCTAATTAATTCTGATTTTTAATGACCCATGACTGGTTATTTATATAATTATTTTACATAGGAATTAATACGTTCAATAATTCTAAAAGTGGGGAGTTATTGCCAAATTGCAAGAAATGAAATTACAAATCATATTTGCAGTGTCAACAATTCTGATCACTGAACTTCTTTATAATTCATTGATTGATTTGTTACACATCTACAATTGAACATTATGCTTGCAAAGGGAAATTTGCGTATGATGCAAATTTCTCTTAAGGTCGACCATTTTTTTTTTTTTATTTTTTTTTTACGTTTATTGTTCCGATAATTGTTTATTTTTCTTGTCTGTGGTCATGGCTTTACAGTGCATTTGTTCGGTACGTAATATTATCTATTTGAGGTGAGGTAAATTTAAATTGAAAAATACTATACATACATACATTACAGTTCATTGCTGACATTTAGAAAACCTATCAAAGTCAATTTGAAGTCGCAAGTCTACCATTATAGGGTGATAAGCTCCTTTCATTTCAAGCATCGATCACCATCTTTAAAGCTTACATTGTATTTTTGCATTTAACTTAAACTCAAATAATTTGCGGCACTAATAGCAGACGCCAAACAAGACTCTCATAATACCTGCTTATTCATTGCGATTCAAATTTCGAGAGATGATTGTAAGAAGTTAAACCAGAAAGCTATCGTGTATTTAAACAGAAACAGAGGTAAGTTTAGCTAACAAGTTAGATCCCAACAAGTTCACAACATGTTGCCGAACAAGTTGGCACTATTTGTATTAGTGGCAACGAGGCTTAAAAAATTAGCTCCGAACAAGTTGACCTAATTATAATTAATGGAAAGGAGGCTTTATAATCTATAATCAATGTTTCTTTCCAACCCGCTACAGAAAAGTACAAAAGAAAATCAATTGACACATAAAAATTAGTTCACCACTAACGTGGTGGATAATTTTAATTAACAGTGTACATCTCATTCCATTTGTTTTCCAGAATACATAAGACCGATGCGAGGTATATCAGTCATATAGCCGTAAGTGAGTGAGAATAAAATGAGCTCGGCAAATATAGTTAAAATTAAAATAACGTTTAATTTTCTACAACGACAAATATTTCCATATATCAGGAATTCCACTCTAAATAGGCTACAACTGTCTGCAAGAAAATCTATGACAGCTGAAATTATTATGTACGCTCCTCCAAAGAAGGGTGTCCTTAAGTATATGTCATTAGATATTAACCAAAAAAATGAGGGATCTACATAAGTTGTTGAAACTGTATATTTTATAGTTTCATGCTAAAATTCTAGCTAGCTCTACTTATCTCTACTAAACAGGTTTCCTATGTATTGCTAGAAATTCGCCTCCTCGGAACCAATTCTTTGAACAGTTTTGGCATTAAGAATCTCTACGAAATGTAGAGCTTACCAAAAACCGATCTGTTTATTTTACAAGTCGATACAATCTGATCGAGGTTCAAATAAATTTAGCTGTTACATCAGTAAAGTATTTAAAAAGTACGCAATAGAAAATACTGGAATTGGAAATCAGAACAATAAGAAATGATTGGAGTCATTTAACTTAAAGAATTATATTCATTGTCATAAAATTGTTAGAGAATTGCTTCGGTGCATTAACTTTGCAGTACCTATTCTCCGTAAATTTTGTTTATTAGAAAAGGAAATTTACATACCGCTTGACTTCTTAAAACAAAATTACACATTTTATTATCTTTCTATGTAGGACAATCAATTATCAGCTTACTTCGGATTAATTGCGATAACTATTCAATTGTTGCTGTATTCAAGTTTCGGACAAATGCTAATTACAAAACAGGAGGAGTTCGTTGATGCTATCTATTGCAGCTACTGGTATCAGCTTAAAACTATTTCAACGCGCAAAATGGTGTACCTCATTTTGATGAATGCTCAAAAATGTGAAGGTATCAAATTGGTGGGATTTATGGATCTATCTTTGGAAGCCTTTTCTGAAGTATGTTGGTTTTGAATGTGCTGAAATTTTAAATTAATTAATTTTGTTTTTTTTTATTTAAATATATTCCACAGATGGTGAAGGCCTGTTACAGTTTTGTTGTATTTTTGTTGAACTTTATGTAAAACTTTTCTATATTTACCACAATCACAATATATCACATTCATAATACAATTAACACAAAATAACGTTTTTGAAGTTCCTTCTCATAGAGTACATTTTTTACACTAATTCTTGATGTTTTCTAGATTACACATTATTTAAGATGAATTAAATTCTTGTTTGAATGCATTTTGAAGTTTTTTTTTATGAATTAGTAATAGTAGGTAGTAAGAGATACGAACAGGTACTATTCATTATTCTATTACAGTGTTTTTTCTTTGAAACGCAGCGAGAGATGCTGACAACGAACTGTATGTAGGAGACATTGAAAATATTACAAGCAGGTTGATCGTGTGACCTTATGAGCCAGTGATAAGAGATAATCTAATAACCATATCATATTGATATCAATGAGAGTCAACTAAAGTGGATTTTAGACTACCTCTATACAACCGTTCAAACCATTTCGTTCTTCTTCATTTTCTCTCAGCAACTCCTTTCATCATTTGTAAATTTTGTTTTACCCTTTAATGGGCAAAAGAAATGAATTTCCATTTCGTCAGCAAATTGCCAAGAATACCTTTTCAAATCCCCGATTATCCCGATTTCGTTCCAGAAATGTAATCCTAGAATCATGTTAAGAGAAAAATAATGGATTTCTGAAGCCTTGAAAACTTTTATGTGGTTCTGTGGACAGCACCCAAAATTTCAATAATTTTTTCATCTAATAACGTTACACATCGGCATTTAGTAAGGCCTCGCGCAAACTAATGGCGTAACACAGAATGGCGTAAATGGGCATTTTTCAATTCCATTGTTTGTTTATTACGTATACTGCAAACATTATGTAGCTTACAGTAGCGTAGCCTAGGTGAGTGTAATTTGAGCCACACGATTGGTTTTAATTTTTACGCTCGTCCAATCAAATAAGCTAAAATAGGAAAATTAACGGGTAAAAAGCTATAAATTGGTGGAGACCTTTATTTTCCATACTTTCAAAGATTATAAAAGTCCGGACTTCTATCTCAAAGGCTCTATCCGACATCTTGGAAAAAAAGGTGCTCCAATCCGGTTTTTTTCATCATATCACGGTAATCGTTGATCCGATCGCGATCAAGCTAATTAAAGTTTCTATAAAAAGTGTATTATTCATTTCATTCATATCTTCACTAGTATTTATGTAATACATCGGTAAACACAGAAACAATTTTTACGTATACGCTCTGGTCTTGAATCTATGTTTCCACATTTGATGACGACAACCCTTCTCATGATGACATTTCTCAGACTGGAGATCGGTTTTTATTAGCTATTTACAATACGCCTGTAAACTAACCTCGTTTAGGTCACTCTTGATTGCAGCACGTGTAATAAAATTTTGTTGAAAATTTGCTTTGCTCTGTTTGATATCAGCACGTAGATATTGAGTGTCGTCCAGTTCATATGTGATATATGCTATCTTGCCACGTTAAGAGAAGGATTAAAAACTCGATCTGATTTAAAATACTTTACCAACTTTATTGCAGCTTCGATCTGGACACTTTGAAGTTCTGAAACAGAAGAACGTAGGATCAGTTTTATCATTTTCACAAGAATTCTAAATAATGGTTACCAATACAAAAGACATATTTACAGAGGTACTGTCAGTTTCTGACCTAAAGCCAAAGATCAAAAATTCCATAACGAAATATTTGAGAGTATAGGTACTGTGTGTAAGTGTTTCGATCAGCAGTAAATAGGGCGATCTCATGAAGACAGCTATGAACCCTGACACTGCCTGCTGTCTACACTACAGTGAATTCAGATGCCAATAAGTTGCTGGTGGATATATATAGATTTATTTAAAAATCTATATGTGAATTATTTTAAGGAAAATTGGTTGTCTTCACAATTAAAATGATTTTTGGCGTCCCATTTCTAACTAATACGTTGAAAGTGGTAATGAGTTTTTTACTCTTTCGAGACCCGTACAAAATACGAGTCTACAGACAATTCTCAACCTACTGCATATGAGCAGAGAAAATTAAAAAAACATATATAATACTTTGTGGAATTGTTGGTCTTCGGCTTTAGGCCAGAAACTGACAGTACCTCGGTACTTATTTTTTAATTTTCTCTGCTCATATGTAGTAGGTTCAGAATTGCCTGTATACTCGTATTTTGCACGGGTCTCGAAAGAGTAAAAAACTCATTACCGCACTTCCGACATATTTACAGATTTGTATGCATGAAAGAGTAATGCCAATTGCTAAAAATGACTTTGTGGTACCTATTACATAGATGTTTACAATTTATTTTTTATTTTATTTTTATAGGAAGATATTAAAATTGATTAATTAATTAATTCTGCGATCACTACTACAATTAAGCCATACTACGTACATTTTTAAGTTAAGACTTCTTTCTACAATTAACTGAAATAAATTGATTTGAATTGAATTGGATTGGAATGATTGATTTAATTATGATAATAAATTAGAAATGATTTAGTTGCAGAATTCAGTATAGGGCTCGAAAAATATCGTTACAATCTTTTCACGAAGTCAGCGTAAAAAAAATTTAGCTTCACTGTCCCCTACAGCTGCAGCAGCTCAGCACCACTCGTCCGTTTATTTCCAAGTTCAAAAATTGTGCAGTAATGAGAAATGCCCCGAACTTTGGGGTTGGAAAAAAGTCAGTAACAGTCTTAAACCAATACTGACGCTCAAGGCAACTGCTCCGGACTCATTATTGACATTAATATCGTGTAATCGTAAAAAGGAATGAATTTAATCCTGTGGGTGTAGAAAAGTGGGACTAAAATACGCGACTCTATCTGGATACTGCATGGTACATCGTGCCTGAACTTAAACTATACATTTCACTCGGAGAGGAGAGTTCCGTTGAGAGGGAGCTTGGCGAGAATGATTTTTTCGTGATCAATGATGATCATGGCCCCACAAATACACAACCTGCAGAAACAAAAGGCTATTCCCAGTATCCTGGTCATTTACATTTTTTTTTTTTGTAATTAGGACAGTTTTATTGACAGTAATTGTTAGATTTAAAAAAAAAACTGAGTGAGGTTATCACGAATTTCTGTTGCACAATATTTGTTTTATAGAATACTTTTTCACGACAAAATAAATGCGTATTATGATTACGTTCCGCTGCGGAACGCTCTCAATCTGTAAATTTTGCAATCAAGCTTTCATTGGATAATATATGCTACGCTGCGCTAAGCTCTGCTACGCTTTTAGTCTACGTGAGGACTTAAGCATCAACCCTAAAATTGCTATTAAAATGTACCCGGATCTACTAAGTATACTACGGGAAGCTCCATAGATTTATGACGACCCAAAAGATTCGTGCTATGAAAAATCTTGCTATCGTTGTCGGATTGTGAAAGTTCATAACCCAGTCCGCTTGCGTTTTCCTAGAACATTCCGAGTTGCTTCAACCGTAGACTTTTTCTTAGAGCATATAGAAAATTCTTGAATTAGTTAACCTCCTGCCATTTTCTCTATAATTTCCTGATATTATCGACCTGTTCCTACACTTCATATATATTGTTCGCCCTTATTATACCTACTAGCTAAAGTTGCCGCCTTAGAATTGGATTCTTTATTAACTTTACACACATTTTTTTTGTTTTTAATATATTTCTTTAATAATTCATTTGCTTTTAATTTTGTTACTTTTTTTTTAAATATATATTTTTTAGTTTTATTCATTTATAAAAGCCGATTCGTTCGCGTTGCAGACAGGATCTGGGTTTTCCTGTGGTGCCACATTCGTCCCATCTTCACCTTTGTCTGCCATTTTTTTTAATGTAGCGCTTGACTTATATCTTCAATTGATGAATGGGATGTCTATATTGAGCAAGAGATGCAAAATTAGGCTCTAATAAACTACAACGCTGCCGTCAGTGGTAGCACAAAAAATACTCTACAGAAGCCTTAATCGATTCTTGTTTCCTACTCTTGTCAATTAAATCTAATTATTATAAGAGATTCATTCAGACCAATCTGACTCTGCTGCACTTCTGGCAAATATAGACATCATTGCTACATAAGTATACATTGAATAATATTGGCCATATGTATCGCCGTTTGTCCCCTCCGTGAGTTCAAGGCTTAGATCCTTGACAAGTTCGATTGATTTGAACTGGTGTACTAGGTAAAATCTCGAAAAGACCTGAAAAGTGCTTGCTGTAAAACAAGCAACGGTTAACTATGTCGCTAGCTCTAAAAAAAAGATTAAGTGATTGCTCATTCTCACCCCAATATTGTATACGTATCTCATTTATTAATTGGAACCTCGAAATTAGATTGGCGCCCAACTTCTGATCTTGATGCTTATTTAATCAGGTGGACTTTTTGAAATTAAAACCCGCAACCTAACAACCTTTTTCCAAATCCATAGGCAATTTCCAGCGCGATAGTGTTACAAGTTTTCAACTTTATGCGTTCTATGGTACTATGTACAGCTCAAGAAACAACATCTTCTAAAAGGACCTCTTGCTTGGATATTTTTTCCATATGTAGGTACCTACTCATATGCCTATATTCATTAATTACTCTAAAAAAAAGTAGGATAATTCCCTAAATTCAAGACAGGTTTTTTCCTAAAAATAAATGTATTTTTCTCTTATAGAAGGGGGAAATTAGGTTAATTTCCTAAAATCAATGAAACACTAAATGAATTTAGGTATTTTTCTCCAGAAAACCCCATAGTACCTACGTAAAATTCCTGAAATGTTAAGCTCTCTCGGATATGAGGAAGAGCACATTCAATAAATTTGGGGTTATTCTACATTTTTTTATGGAATACTTATATATATATATATATATATATATACATATATATTTTCGTTAATCTAATTCACACATTGTTTTTGAAAACAAGTCATTTTTCACTATTTTGTTTGAGCGTGCCTAGCACCCCGCACTAACTTCCACACTACACATGGTTTAATGAAAAAAACAAATGGTAGTATGGCACAATTCTTATGTTTTTTACAGGTGTAGTTTACCTACTCCCTACATTTTACGGAAAAAACTAAAAAAACTTAAAAATTCCCAAAATTTTAGGGAATTTCCCTGAATTTTAGGATAAAAACCTATTCTAAATTCTCCAAGGTGGAGCTTTCCCTAATCTTGTCAAAAAATACCTAAGTTTTGTAGCACAAATTGTTGCCAGTCACTTTAAGGAAAACATTTTTACTCGGCAGAGAATTTTAAGTTTTATTTCCATGACCTTAGGAAAGAATCTACTTTTAGAAGCAGCGTAACACAAGCTCTCTGTAGTGACACGTCCCAGCAAAAATTTGGTTGAAAAATCTTCAGAGCGATATGTGGATGACATTGCCTAAACATCTTCCATGCGAAATTAAAGCAAATACTGTGAAATAATTTCTTCTTTGGCTTGCGTGAAAAGAAGATGAAATTACAAACATTTTCGTTTTCTGATTATAAATGTGGAAGCAAGAAGACAATAGTTTCGCTTATTTATCATCTCTATGATGCACGAATTTATTTATTATTTGGAAACGTGTCATTAGACACCATGCCAGTAATTAATTTGTGAGTTCACTAGTGATCTTATTTCTACCAATTCATATTTAAAAAAAAAATTTATTAAATAAATATATTCCTACATTAAAGAAGTATCTTCTTTATTCTCTCACTAGAAACTCCAAAGACGATAAGAAAGCGGATCACCTTGAAGAAACGGATACGTTTCTTATTCATGATATGAAAATAACTCGCCAGGAAGGGATGTTGGTAAGTTACTTTAACGTATCGCTTATAAAAGATACGCATTCGTTTCTTCAGGATGTTTTGCCTTCGGGGTAACAGTTTCTCCCGTTGGAAGTTTGTTGGGGTTTAATAAATAAACCCTTAACAACACATGTGTTTCATCACTTAGTCGGTGTTAGTATTAGTATATTAAACTAAACATAAACCAAAACACCGGATGAAGATACATGCAATGCACAAAAATGATTTTATATAGACGTTTCTTTAAAACATGCTTAGAAACATCAACAACAAAATATTCAGCTCATATTATTAACAGTAATACACATGCGATTAACAGGTTCATACATGCTAAACTTAGACCTTGAGGAGTTAACATGCAACAGACGTAGCCTTCTCAAATTGTGCCTACTATCACGAAAAGACTTCTTACAGAAGTTGATAGTTGACAGTAAATTATAAATTCGAATAATTTAAGCATGTAAAATTATTTTTTCAATGGGCCTATAGTTAGAAGTTTGATTTTTACTACCTTTTTTGTGGATAGGTAATATAAGAGAGTTTTTCAGTAGCAGCGGGAAACAACCACTATAGAGCTACTTTTGTTAAATAATTTTCAGCGGAGCTGCCAGAGCAAGGAAGCATGCTTTAAAAAACGCTGGAAGGTTGGTCCCATCAGAATCAGTTATGGAAGACTTTTTATATGATCGAGCACATTCTATTCTGAAATTAAAGGGATAGTGAACGAAACGTTATGAGAGTCATTAATATGACTGAGGTTGTTATTTTGAGGTTGTAAATTTGAAATTCCTCCTAACAATTCTTCATCTATCACACTACCATCTCTAGAAGTAGAGAAAATGTGTGTCCTTTCTTAACGATATTCTATACATTATGCAGGGGCCCTAACCAGTTATCATCGAGTGTATTTAATCACACAAATAATTAAGTTATCATAACTGCAAGCAAAATATTTAACAACAATCTAATATGTACAATCTCATAGGTAAAAAAAGGAAGCAAAGCAAATTAAAAGGAATCTAATTAAAGCTTTTAAGCGCCACTAAACCATTGCCAGCTGGCTACGGGTATACTACACAATAAAACAAAAAACAAAAAAATGAAATCATATACTCAGATTTTAAATTTGGTAGCTCCTAGGAGTGTCTATCATGAGATTTTATATCCAAATAAAATATCTCCCGAAGTGGTTCAAGACCGCAACTTCATTTTTCCAATTTATTAATATTTTTCCATGTTTCCTTTTTTAGGGTCTTTTGTTGTTGTTTTCGTTTGAGCTTTTCTAGCTTTTTTTTTAACTTTTGCCTTTTGTTTTTAAAATTTTAAAGCCACTCTAATTCTGTGCAGCCATTTAAACTACAATCGAACAAGAAAGAGCACATTTTCTTAAATTTTCGCATTTTTAATTTAAGTCAACAACTGCGTTTGATTTGTTTAACACTTCGTTCACACTTTGTATTAGAATATCAATGTGCACTTGGAGATTAATGCCCTGTAAATAATTGTCTATAGGACTCTCAATGTATAGGAATTATTGAATGTCTTTTCTTATTATTCATCAATATCTTGATTTGTGTTTACTGATGTTTTTACGGATGATATTTAGTTATCATTCTTGTTTCCATTATCATCTAATTGTGAATTGAATTTGTCGTCTTTTATAAATTTGTTTTGTTGTTAGATCTTTTTGTTTACATGCTAACTATTTAGTTCCTATTATCCTTGACTTTTTTTTGTGGGAGCAACGGACCATAGATGTATATCTGTCTAACTAGTCTTGGGTGCGCCATCTACTCACAACTTAAGGATGCCACCGAGTTTTAAAGCTTCCTTTAATTACTATCTTTCTTTTGGATTTTCGTTGATTTGAATATTTTTGAGCTAGACGGTCAGGAGGAAAACACCTCTTTTATTTTACGTGAATTTTATTATTTCTCCGCCGATTCGGCCGATGGCTCGAACTGTTCTCAAGGACGCAGTCTATTACAAACATTAGTGTTAGTGTTCTTTCTTGAACAAAATTAGTGTTAGGGGTGAGGCGTATTTATCGTAACAGATAAAAACAACAAGTATTTACACATGGAAGATAACAACGTTTACTTACAACTTAAATACCTGTTATAAGAAATACTAGGATTACAAACAACTGTTGCGGATAATATGAAATCGTAACCTGTTATAAGAAATATGTACTAGGCACGATGCTTCGCCCTGATGTAGGGAAGGCCTCAATTTTTTCCTGGAAATTTACTGGAAAATTTTTCTTCAGAATTTTAATGTATATTTGGAGGCCGACACATATGTGAAAGCATTGTAATCTAAAAATAACTCAGACCAAAGTGAATAAAATTCTGCCGAAACATTTTCTGTAAATTTCTAAGAACAAATTAATGCGTATTGCTAATCTACGCGATAAGATGGTATGAAAAATTGAAAATAACAGGTTTTTGGAACTGCTAATTTTAGATGATAAGAACAGTTGTAACAGGTATTCAATTTTACCTGTTACAACCCATCCCTAATTAGTGTATTACTTGAAATAAAAATAAAAATAAAAATACCAAAATCGACTTACGGATTGAAAACATTAGAAAACCATTAACAAGATAATTAATAAATAAAAACTATAGGAAACCATTGATTACAAAACACAATATAAATAAATAGACAAATAACATAACACTGATGTTTAGACAAAAACAAAGATACTGTATAGTGTTGTGGGAGGTTATCCAACCACTCGTCAAATTCAACTAATATTGAGTTGCTTTAATGTTATCCAAAGCTCTCCAAGATATTATCTGTATCCGTTTTTTTGTTCATTGTATTTGGAGTTTTTTGAATGCATACAGTCTCTTCTTATAATGTTTTTCATGATGTAGAATAGAAGTATTGTCAAAATCTGGAGCATGATTTGATAATGCACAGTGAGTCGTTAGACCAGTTTTATTATGCTTTCCGCCTTTTAAGTCGGATTTATGATTCGAAATCTTATTCTTTAAGAATTGGCCTATTGTTCCAATATAGCTCATCGGACAAGTCGTATTATTATTGCCTTTGCAAGGAATTTTGTACACAACATCAGAACGTAGTTCATTGGGAGTAGGATCTTTTATCTTCAATGTTTTGAGCGGTTTGAAGCCTAGTTTTGTTTGGTGATTCTGTGGTTTAAGGATTTTTTTTTTAAACCTCTCAGAAAACCCCGGAATATATGTTGCACCTTTAAATTTAAACAAACCTTCCGATTCATTTCTATTCCTGCCCCCAACATTGTGTATGCGATGTTGAAACAACAACCCCCTATTATTGATTTCGGAAAACCACTCCGAATCTTTTCTATGTTCACTCTATGGAATTTCTTATCACTAAGCTTTAAAACTCTGGCGATAAAGTTTTTGGCTGTGTTTATTTTCTGGTGCTCAGGATGGCAAGATTTGTAGTGCAAAATCCTACCTGAGGCCGACGGTTTTTGTTACCAGTCGGTTATTATTGAATTATTTTCTCTTATGACTTTAACTTCTAACAAAGTACGGTAGAGATCCCATACTCTCTTCTTCTACAGTGAAATGTAATTTAGGGTGGTAACCATTAAGAGTCTTAAGTATAGCAGGCAGATATTGATGTGGCAATATGGAGAAAAGCTCGTCAACATATTTGATTAAAATACGTGGCTTGTTTTCCATTTTGTCGATCGAGATCGTTAATAATTCCTCCATTATAATGTCTGCTTGTATTGAAGATAGGCGACTTCCCATTGGAACAGCGAACGTTTGTTTATAAAATTTCTTATTGAAAACGAAATAGTTTGCTTCGATTGTGCAGAAAATAAGCATCTCCAAAAACTTTTTTCGCGGTATGCCTGTGTGAGGACTAACTGAACTCCATTTATTTTCAAAGAATTTACGAACTAAGTTGACGGGAATGTTAGTGAATATAGAAATAACGTCAAAGGAAACCATTTTTTCCGTGTGTTCAATCTTTATATTGTCTACTTTATGTTTAAATGCGGTGGAATCATATACATTAAATGCGGAGCTATCAGTTAAATTAATCAAAATGGATGCTAGATATTTAGATAGTTGATATACGGGGAATCGATTGAGGATACGATTGGTCTAATTGGATAGCCTTCTTTGTGAATTTTTGTTAACCCGTAGATCTTGGGAGGAGTAGACAGTTTGTATTTATTTGAATCCGAAATTATTTCGTGTGGTTTAAGATATTTAATGTATTCATTATTTTTACTTTGAAATTTGTTTGTTGGATCTATTCTTATTGGTCTGTATGTATTTCTATCTTAGAGAATCGAACTCATCTTATCTAAATAATCGTTTCTCCACAGTTCACACTAGCTTTGTTAGCCGTTGTGATCGCAATTCTTTTTCTGTGTTTAGCCAAACATTTTATCGTATGGTCATATAATTTTAAAATTAATTTCTGATTTTGTCATAATTGTTTTTACTAGAAAAATCGGAGATTAAACTGCATAATTTCTTTTTTTATTCCCCAGCGATTAAAATAAATGAAAACGTGGCTTGATGAATCTATTACCTAATTTATAATATTAATACAATCCTGCAAATTCAACGTTATTACTTATATACATATTTTATACTAAATTTTAAATAAATCCAAATAATAGGCAATAATAGGCGATGAGCAAAACGAAATTCAAGTAAATGGATTATAAGTACAATGAGAACAATTCAGCAATGACAACATGAGTCAATATAGCTAATTAAATGGTGTATCTTTCTCCGGTTACCAAAATGATATCGAGAGACGGCGTAATCATTATGATTCAACGTTTATTAATGAAGTAAAGGTAAGTATAGTAAAGTAATATTTCAATACAAGGCACAGTTCGGAATATGATCCAATAAAATTAGAAAATGTTTTTGCTGATGGCGGTGATGGTGACAGAAATTATCACAGAAGCAAAAGAAAAAATACGGGATGGAATTACTCCAAAGATCTGGGTCCATTAAGAATATCAAATATAACTAATTTATCTGGTACGCGGAAGGTAGCTTAAGCTCACCGCAGCGCTGGGCACCGTTAATAAAAAAGTTAACTTCGTTAAATGTCAAAGCTTACTGAACGGAAGTTTTAACGGAACTTAACATTAATCGTTAATCGTTAACTCCCAATAGTAATTGTAAAATTTATGTTATTATATTTGTGAAATAATCAAGTAAATCAGACGTATTATAACCCTAGACACACGGAATATATGAATGATCTTTGGTGCAGCAATAATCATTCCATAGCTCGGGTGTTTTCGATTGCATTACTTGCATTCCTTTTAAAGGAGATTTCAGTGGTGAGGAACTGCAAGTTATTGGATCATCTGATTTCCAGCCATTACTGTCAGATGTCATTTGTGAAATTTACTGATACATTTTTAAGGTAAATTTTGCATATTTTCCAAAGCGAATTATTGAAAAGTATGTCTCACATACAAAGCTCGAGTCAATTTTTCACAAATTACTTTACAATTCACAGTTTTTAATTTACAAAGTTGAGAACTATCATATCGTGTGTTTGCCTTACCAATCAATGATCATTCGATCTCAATGATCATTCTAGCGCGTCGTGTGCCTAGGCTATTACCCTTGCTTATAAAAAAAATGTTTTGGTTGGGGAGTTTAGATACGATATGGAAGATAAATAAAAAAACAGTATATAAACCCTAGTTTGTTATACTAACTGTTTTGGAATCAAACTAAAATTACGGGGAATCAACATACTAGAGATCACTGGTGAAAATCCGCAACAAGTTGGCATTGCTCATCATTCCAGAAAAGCTCCAAACCTTTTATATAGGCCCTTTGTCTAAAGCTGTGCAATTCACAAGACCCTTAGCTTTGATAATCATTAATTTAAAGATAGTTGCTGCTGGTAGGAGTGATCCGAGATATGCTTGAGGATTTTCTTGAAGGGTGATGTCAACAGTCAGGCAAAAATACATTCACAGCCCTGAAGCCAAGTAAGTTACATTGACGGCCACTGGCCACAAGAAGCCATGCTTCTGATTATGCATAAATGTATGTGTTTTCATATAATTAATAATATTTTGCTCAATTTTATTTTTTTGCAGCATTATTGCAGTACAATATGAATTAATTTACGCAAACAACTTTTCTTGCTGATAAGTAAAATTCCGATTAATTACAAATCCCCCGCCATCTTATACTTCAATATTGGTAGTACCGGGGCCACGAGTCTCAAAATTTGAGAGTTGATCAACTTTGGCCACTGCCACAACGTGGCTTGTGGCTGTGGCCGTGAATGTAGCTTTGGCAATACATTTATATTGGTTCAGAGGTGTGCCTCCAGTGGCCTGGGGCTTGTGGTCATGATTGTATTTTGGGTCTCAACATGGGGCGTCAATGCATGGAGCTTACGCGTAGCCACACACATATACGACCCAAACTAGTCAGTGCATGATTTCTGCAGCGTGATTACATACTTAACGGTTAACGGACTTATGGAAAGTTAAGGGAATTAAAGAGTCCGTTAACACTCTTAAAAGTTAATCCGTTACTCGAAAAGTTTACTTCGTTAATGATCGATTAACGGTATTGTGCCCAGCTCTGCTACACCGCAACTAATTACGTGAGTAATTACCGCGTATGGTAGTTAAGGGTAGTTATTATGTAATAGACGATTATGTGCTCGCAAGTAACACAGATATTGCAAGGGGGTAGTAACAAAGTATTGCTGCCAACCGTTTATTAAAATATCTCTTGTAATTAAGTTTACTTTTGAGTGCAGGGTATCGACATCGAAGAAAGTGAGGAAACTGGTGGGATCTGTTCAGTTTGACAAGTTTATGGAGTATTCTGAGAATATAATTGAAATTGTTAAAGCTGAAACTAATGAAAGGAATAAATTATTAGGACAAAATGACTTAAACTGAGAAGAAGATAGTTTTAAAGTGCAAAAAGTATTTAATTAAAATATCGAAAAAAAAATAAAAGCTGTCATATGCAAAAGGTTTGAAGAAGATCTCAGCAGTGTTGATTAAGTCGAAAATTTATTATTTAGATTTGCTTTGCACTGGAATCTCAATCCTATACTGTGCGGAAAAATAGTGATTAGTGATTCAATTAAAATTATTGAGTAAAAATTAAATCTAATAATTATCCTCCTCCTCCCCCCCCCCCTCTCACCCCTACAACCAACTTGCCGCCGACGACAAACACAATATACAATAGTGCCATTCTTTAATTCAATTAACAGGCAAAATAATGGTACAGAACGAATGTTCTTAGAATGCTTATTAAAAAATCATAAGGAGTAGCAGACCAATTAGAAAACAGAATTCATTCAATACCATAATGGAAGTAGTTCGTGAGTGTTCTAAAATGATTATGAATAGGAGAAAAAAAAATGAAATGTATAATGTAATATGCTTTAATTGTCAGCTAGCTATAACCACAAATTGAACAGAGTGCTTAAAACCAAGTCATAGTTGGCGAGAATGTAATGCAAAGTTTGTGATATATGCAAATTGTCTGGAATCGATTCAAAAACTAAATTTCAAGTAGAATAGACAAAAAATTTTAAACTTTGCAGCCGCAAATGTGCAAACTACAAAAGGAAAATGAAATTAGAGAGTCGTAGAATCGCATCTCAAAATTCAGGGTTTGAAAAACAATTTTGAATATAAATTGGTAATTAAATGTTATAATTAAAATGCAGTAATGTAAAATGCATACTGTAGACGTAATACAATGAGAATGAAATAAAATTAAAAAAATATGTAACATTGATTTAAGGTCTATTAATTCAGAAGTTTATTTTAACTTTTTCTCCTACACTTTACAAACCAAATAAACCTAACAACTAATTAACACTAGAAATAGAGAACGAATTCAATCTGTTTCTAATACAATCTGATTGTTTTTTTTGTTTTTTTTTTTTTATTTTATGTAATTAGTAACACATAAAATATTATAAATTATGAGAAAATCCAGAATCGAGAAAACATTAAACTTTTAAAGTAATTTGTAGTGCTGCTCGTGCATACATATATATGTAGGTATGTATGCATAGTTTCCTAATAGAGAATTCCAATTAACAATTTCTTTTGTCTCAAATCCCTGGGGTGTTGTGTATCCTATAAGCATAAGGAATTCCAGGACAATATACCGTACACCATTCGAAGGAACACTGTGCAGCACAAAGCAGATGATTACACAGCTATGGCTCCGTAAATAGTAGATAGAGGGAATAAATTGTCTGGCTAGGTCTGGTCTGCTGGAAGTTGTGTAAACAAAAACTTTTAATTACTCCTTGGAATCGTTCTACATTTTCAGCAGTGTACCGAAGATTTCTTTCGATAATTGCTATTTGGTAATCGTTTTACAAGAAAAGATATGTTTCATTAGTTGGTTTTTGTTATTAATTTTTTTTTATTATTTTACTTATCCTCAAGGAAAAATGTAAGATTCTAAAGTGAAATGTTGTGAATAACCTAAAATTTGAAAAGGATATATTTGGTTGTTTCGTCATCTAGAATGAGAAAGTGCTTTTGTTATTTGCTTTAAGTATTCATATACGTTATGCATTTTTTCTATTATATAGATTTGTGATGTTTCTTCGAGGGTTTCAATTTAATAATGTCCGCAGAAGAGTTCCGAATTTCTATATAATGTAGCTCTAAGAATATTTTTGCGAAATGTATGTATAGAATAAGTTAATCCTAGAGAATTTGGTGTAAGTGGGGTTAATGAACCGGTGTTCAGCATGGTTTCAAAGAAAACTCATGTTGTTTTTAATGCATATTTATTTCCTCAAAATTCGAGGAAATAGAATATATGTTGAACACAGCTAAAAATAAAATAAAAAACAATTAAAATACAATATGATAGGTACTGAATACTTTGCTAGGTCCATCGAGTTCAATACAACCACTTTACTCACCAATTTTGGCTGTTTAAGATACTGCTTTTTGAAATCTTCCAAGGTTTTCGCTACTTTACCTTCTTTTCGTAGCTTATGCTTCATTGGGGCCCAATACCGTTCGATTGGTCGAAGTTCAGGTACATTTGGTGGGCTCACTTCTTTTGGCACAAAATCAATATTGTTCTTATTGAACCACTCAACGGTGTGCTAAATCAGGCCAAAATAACATAGAGCGTCTATGCTGTCTTAAAAATGATAGTAACCTATATTTCAAGCAATCGTTGTAGAATTTTCGAGCTCACAAAATTGCTTTCTCCAATTGTTCCTTGCCTCTTTTTGGCGATTTTTGCTTTTTATAGGTCTTCAACTTGTTTCTTTCCTTCACACGTTGAATCATTTTCTGACTCGTGTTCAATTTTCGAGATTTTCGAGCGATATCGTGTATCGATGATGATTTGTTCAGATCAGTTTCCCTCAAGACATTTGACTCCATTTTTTTTGTTAACTTCACCTGTTGGTCGACCCGATTTTGTCTTATCCTCTAAAGGGAGAAGATCTTTAACACTTTTTATAACGCGCTGAACTGTTCTAACCGATACTCCTATCTCTTTCGCGATACATAACTTAGATTTAGTTTTATTTTTCTTGCGATTTACTAAGGCTGAACCATTCGAACTGTTATTGTTTCACGGAATACTTGTGGCTTCTCAGAAAATTGTGCATCACAAAAAAATGTGCTGTGCTCTTAGTGTTATACTACATGATTTGGTGACAATAGTTTTCGTTCCAGTCCTTATACCTAACGATGAGGCTAGGGATGAAGCCTAACAAGAAAATCTAAAGGTATTATACATTATTAAAACGTAATTTTAGTTATTTTTTACTTTTTATTTATTTTACAATTTTTTCTGAAGTAAAGTTTGATAAAAATATTCCAAAGCTGTTTTCAATCACGTCCCGCACCCCTGATAGACGATAATTAAATACGCTCTGCAGAGTATCGAGGGCTTCTCCTTTATACGGCTTCATCATATTGCATGTTAGTGCAAAACGTCGTCACCGCCAAATATGTACGGCATTATTTGGAAAAGTTGTTGAGATATTTCGAGGATATGGTAGGCTGTACGGAAATATTAAATTATTAGTAGAAAGAAAATATTGAACTATTTTTAACTCAAGTTAAAAAGTTATACCTTCAAATAACAAATATATGTCCTACTTATATTGTAATATTTTTGACATCTGACTAATTTTTGCAAATGACAATTTTATGAAATGTCACAAGTGACAGTTCGCTCTAATAGTGCGAAGTAATGACACCCTCTCACTGACTTTGTCAGTAAAATCGCATGTTCAAGTAACGTTTGTTGGTGATTACTGAGGTTTAAGAGTAAACGATCATTTTCTAAGTCTATTTGAGTATCTTCTTTAAGTTAGAATTCATACATTGCATTCCTTCCTAACGTCCACATAACGAGGATATCATCGATGAAGATGTACGTCATCAGCATATATATTAATACTAGCATGTGTTTCTATATTTGGTAGGTCATTTAAATACTGAACAATAATGGCCCCTTGATAGATCCCTGTGGAACAGCTTTCATCAGGAGAAGTTGAGTAGAGAGGTTTGAAATTTGAACATACTGCGAACTACTGATTTCTCATTAACTTTATGGTGGAGAGAAAGCTCAAAATGCACTATTAATTCAGAAAATATCATGGTAAATTTTATCGAACGCTTTTGTAAGGCAAGTATTGTATTTTCTTCATACCACTGTCTATTGATATACGAATATCCGATATTATCTTAAGTAGAGCAATCTCACAACTATGACACCTTCAACAATCGGATTGTTAGGTTGTCTGAAGATACATAGATAGTTAGATTTTTGGATGCAATCATACAAGTTTTCCATAAGCCACCACCAGAAATCAATTGAAAATAGACAAATTCGTTTGGGTCCTTATACTAAAATAAAATAAAATTAAAATACATAAAATCTAAAACATTTCCACAATCGATTTATAGGTAAGTTAGATCAAATCTTAAGCATATATTCCTTCAAGTACCACATTTTATTGGGAACTTTACTCTGGATTAGCTTAAAACGATGCAGATTATCCAGACATTGGTGGGATATTTTTAAAGAAGAATGTGAGAAAAATTTAAAGGATCCAAGACATTTTCATGTAATTGCATATAACAAAACTATTCAATATTTAACGGAAGATCATGTAATGTTTACTATTCACTCCTGGTCATTGAAATTCAAAATATTATCTATAAACAACTCAGTAAGACTGCTCATAAAAATATGAGTTGAGCATCATTCGCATATATGTATGTATATTAGCATAACGAACAATATCCGGTAAGTAATTAACATAAAGGATAAATAATAGTGACCCTAGAATAGAACCTTGTGAGATTCCATATGTCAAATTTATTTCCATGTTATCGTTATCAATCGTTTCAAAAATATCAGTAGCAGCTACGTCAGTAAAACTGTTTCATATCTAAGTTTGACGAAAGCCAGATTTACAAGCAGATCGTAATATATAATTCTTGAAAATATCCAAACATCTCAGTTTGAAGGACCTTTTCCAGGGCATTCGAGTCAAAACTATATTAAACCGCAGAGTAGATTGGTCATCTTGGTGAGCTTCTTGATTCACTTGCATAAGTTGTATTATTGGTTTTCCTACTAATTCAGATAGAACGGCAAGACTGGGATCAAGTAGACAAGTTTATCGCCCCGTACTATAAAATCCGAAAGAAAATATATATGTTGTAAGCCCGGGGCGTCGTGCTTTCTTTTCCTTGAGAAGAACGCCCAGGCGGAGTCCAGCATCTATCGGAGCCTTTATCGTTTTTGTGTCTCTGAAATTAGTCTTTAATGGGGTTAATAAATGAAAATCACTCGATCGCGCGTTAATCTGTCGACTTTATTGTATTAACTTTTATAATTGTAATTAACTTCTTAAAACTTTTAAGCTTTTCAATGAGAATTATTTTAGAGATCACGAGACTCGACCGACTCCGATTGAGGATTTTACTAAACTCCCCGATTTGTGCCTTCGAGAATTATCATTTGCTCGCGTCTTTGCCTTATCAGCAAAATAACTTTCACACTTCGTCGCGACAACAGGATGTAATTCGACTCTTTAAAAAATGTTACCACAAGTGGAGAACGAAGAAGTAAACAAAAATTGATTACTTCTTGATAAAATTTGTATATTATACGCTGAGGAAAGAATTTTAAGTGTTCGTTGCGCACTTGAAAAAACGATACTTTGTATCGTGGGAAATGAGTTGTGAATTGCGTCGGTCAAGCACTGTCACAACCAATAAATTATGATTTGAGCTGAGTGCTGACCGAGCGCAATTACAACATTCCATCCCCCTAAGAAAAAGAAAATTTTTGGCTTAAGGACAAAAATTTTCTCGTAGATAAAAATTTCTTCTAAAATTTTTTTTTCAGCCGGTCGAGTCTCACTTTAACAAAAATGTTGGATGTTACCAATGTGTAAAGCAAAGCAAGAATTAAAATTTTTCCTATCTTGCAAAAATTAAAGGTAAGTACATTATTTTTTTTTTTTTTTTTTTTTAAAACTATGCTACAAAAACTACAAAGACTCTCTTACCAATATTTAAGGTAAGTTTAAAAAAGTTTTTTTTTTTTTTTATAAAGACTACATTATGAAAGTATAAAAACTACAAAGTACATTATTTTTTTTTTTTTTTTTGTTAAAAAAACTATGCTACAAAAACTACAAAGACTTTCTTACCAATATTTAAGGTAAGTTTAAAAAGTTTTTTTTTTTTATAAAGACTACATTATGAAAGTATAAAAACTACAAAAGGTTTTCTTAACTTATACCAATATGTATGGTAAGTTTAAAAATTTTTTTTTTTTTTTTTTTTTTTTAAAGAGATCTTGCATGGCACACACATATGGTTTTTTTTTTTTTTTTTTTTTTTTTTTTTTTTTTTTTTTTTATTCGTTTGATGCAAATGTAAAAACTACAGGTTGATCGACTGTGATCTGTTCATTCTCCGGTCTTGTTCCGGTCGAGTTGGGATTATTCAGCGTTAATCTGCTAGATACCTTTTTATATATATTATAGGCCACGAGCAAGACCATTCCAAAAAGTATGAAGTATATCAGTGAATAATGGTGGATCGTATGTGGATCCAATGGGAGATTTTCCACTTCTTCTTCCTTCTTTAAAATATTGATCTGATCGGAGATTGCCGTAAGGTCCTCGTTTGAAACATATTTTACTACAGCTACTTTATCAGAGTAGTTTAGGTAGTTTCTGGTGAAGTTGTGTATAAGGATCGAAATGTTATTGGGTGGTATGTATGAGTTTTTTAATTGGGTTGACTTACTAGTATAGCCTCTTATGGTTAGTTCTGACGTACGTAAATAACAGTCGCCCGGAAGTTCTATAATTCCGACTTCGGATATAGTGTAATGTTTTATTGTGTCTTGGCATATCGAATCTAGGGTCAGGTTTTCGGTAGTTGAGAAAAGCCATTTATTTGCCTGAGACAACTGGATCCATATTGTTTTGTGATCTGATTGTCTGATATTACAGGTGGGTGATATGGAATTTTTTCTTTTTATTAGTTGTAGTTCACACAACTGGCTGTCGGAGTTCACATTGAATATGGGGTGTAGGATTCGGCACAAGTATTGTAGATGATCCTCTGTTATACAATTTCCTAGTTCTTGCGATGTTAGATCGTAATAGTGTTCCTTTCCATAGTCTATGACGAGGTAGTTTATAGTAGGTTGTATGAAAGCGAGCTTTTGCTGGTGTATGGTAGGTAAAGGTATAACTTTATAAAGTTGGTAATTCTCTTTATATGGTAAGGGAATTTTGAATTCGTACAAAATTCTATCATCCACGATGGAAGTGCTCATTTGGCTTATACGATACAAGGATAATAGATTACCATCTTTTAAGAACGCGGATAAACGAGTATCGCTGGGGATCTCCTTTCGTATCGTATATAGAATTGACTCTAATTGTTCAGGTGTTACTATGGTTGGATGTGGCTTACCGTGTCGAACATCGGTAACTAGGTCAACTATTGTGTTGACTATGTTTTGGTACCTGATAATGATCAATGTAGTTAGAGATGTTAACGACTCCATTTCTGCAATAATGCGATTGTCGTGGGTCGCGTTTATTAGTTGATTCATCATCATTTTTACCTTGGTGAGTCTGGCATTTAGAGCTGAGAGTTGATCGTTAATTAAGGCCTGCGATTTGTTGAACACATTTACTGTGGTTTCTAGTATAAAAGTTTGATTTTTTATTAATGAAAGCAAGTGATTCTCGTTGTAATTTAACTTGTCAATTTGCTTGTCATAAAATTTAGCATCCTCTTCGATAAGTGTTCCGAACAAGGTTTTACTAATAATCCCGATTGCGTCAAATAGGCCGCGTTTTTGCCTATCTTTGCTCATAAGTAAGCTAAACTTTTGTGTGATGTCACTCATGAGGTGATTCATTTCAGACACAGTTCCACTACAGATTATGGCGAGGTTTGGTTCATCTGTGAGAAGTTTGCAGAGAAGTCATTTACTTGGTCTACGTATCTGCCCATGTAACGTAAAGCTTGAGCCAGACTCTTGAGGTCATAATATACCAGAACTTTCCATTCGTTGGAATAGAGTTCTACTTTCCCCAATTCCTCGAAGTAAATTCCAGGATTCTGTTTAATAGGAGTGATAACAAGCTCGCTCCCATATGCGGAGATAACGTTCAGGAGCAAGGTCCCGACGTATAAAATCTGAAAGGAAGTGATGTTGTTAGTCTTACGGGAACGTAGTATGCATGTATAAGAGATATGTTTTTTTTTTTTTTTTTTTTTTTTTGCAAATGGGAATATAAGCGTGTGGGTGACTGAAATTGGTTAGCGTTTTGGTTTATGCAGGTTGACACATAAAGCGGTTAGATAAGAGAAAAGTTATTTACTTGTAAAATGTTATTGACACCGCTCTCCCAGGCTTGTTATTATTCAATGAATAATTTTAAATCATTATTGTGTACAATCTTATCTCTTTTTCCGACCTTTATTTTAGAATTTTCTGTTGATAGGACCTGGGTGATCTCAAAAGGTCCATTCCAGAGTGAAGAAAACTTGTTTTTTCTTGTATGATTTCTAATAAGCACTTTGTCTCCTAAGTTAAAGTGTTTTGCTTGGGTATTTTTGTCGTAGTAGTTTTTAGATTTACATTTTTTTTTATTTAGGTTTTCCTTAGCTATCTGGTAGCCATGTTGCAGTCGTGATTTCATTTCGTTGGAGTAATCGTCATAATTATAGGTCAGCTGTGGTTTCTGTGTAAGGATGTTTGAAATGTTCGCAGGAAAACCATACAGCAATTCGTATGGGCTATAACCTGTACAGCTGTGAGGTGTGGTATTATACACGAGCATGGAGTATGGTATCCATGTATCCCATGTAAGCGGATCTTGATTGACATAGTGTCGCAGATACTCGGCAAGAGTCCTGTGGCTTCTTTCGAGCGCCCCGTTCGTTTGGGGGTGATATGGGGAGGTATTTATCTTCTTAGATTTCATTAATTTACAGACTGCCTTAAATAGAGCGCTTAAGAAATTAGCTCCTTGGTCTGTAAGGATGTGCTCGGGAATTCCATGACGACAAACCAGTTTTTCTACGAATGCCCTGGCAACCGTTTGTGCCTCAGCATTTGGAATTGGCAATGCGTCAGAGAATTTCGTCAGGTCATCTTGAAATGTCATTAAATATTTATTACCTTCATAACTGACGGGCAGGGGACCCACTATATCCAGTGCTATCCGCTCAAACGGTCTTGAACTGGTCGATGTTATTTTCATCGGTATAGGCGGGTTTCTCTGAAGCTTGTTTTTCTGGCAAGACTGACACTTCCGAACGAAATTTCTTACGTCTCTTACCATCGTTGGCCAATAGTATTTGGTTTTGAGACGCTTTAGGGTGCGAGAGATCCCCTGGTGTCCTCCTAGTGGAGAGTTGTGGTACTCGAGCAATAATTCTGGTATGCGGTCTTTATCGTCGATATATACTTTAGTGTCCATATATATATACAGTTTAATACGTGAAGTTTTGAAAATTTCTTTTATTGTCGATCTTATTACCCCAAGCGTATTGCGATCGACTGTCGGAACAGTTAGTCCAACTCTATCAATCCTCTGCTTTATGCAGAAATTATAAAGTTTCTGGAAGAGAATTGTAATGTTATCTTGATCTCGGTTAGATCGTGCGGGAATGGCGGCCGTAGCCACAATAAATGTATCAGAGTTGTCTTTAAAAGGCTTTAGCTCCCACATAGCGGGCTTACGAAAGGCTTTAATAAGTTTATTTAGGACAGCTTCTTCGTGCGTTTTGAAAAGGGGTAATATAATGATTTTATTATTAATGGATTTATCCCGAAAAATTGAATCACTGCTTTCCTGTAAATAAAATTGTACGTCGTTAGGCTCTTTCTTGCTGTAAGGCTTTTCATTTTTCTGTAAAGGTCTTTCTTTTAAGGTTTTTGATCGTTCCTTTTGTGATCTGGTAGTTACTCTAACGTTTCCTAAGGTTTTTGCTGAGTCACCTTCGTTTTCCTCATTTTTTATGCGGCTTAGAGCATCGGCGTTTGAATTAGACTTCCCAGGTTTGTAAACTATTTTATAATCATGTTCCTCCAGAAGAATTCTCCAACGAGCCAATCGTGATGTTGGCTCTTTTAAGTTCATGAGCCATTGTAGAGGCCTGTGGTCAGTTAGTATCGTAAATCGTCGCCCATATATGTACGGACGGAACTGCTTTACTGCAAATATTATGGCGAGCAATTCCTTTTCCGTCGTCGTGTATCTAGTTTCAGCCGCATTCAAGGTTCTGCTTGCGAAGCATATAGGCTTGTCCTTACCTATTTCTCCTTGGGATAAGACGGCTCCCAATGCAACGTCGCTAGCGTCGGTGGTTACAAGGAATTCTTCGCCAAAGTCTGGGTATGCAAGTACTGGAGAGGTGATGAGCTTCTTTTTGAGAGCCTTGAAAGCTTCATCACAAAACGCATCCCAGCGAAACTCTACGTCCTTTTTCAAGAGTCTCGTCAGTGGTTTCGTCATTTTGGCGAAGTCGGGTATAAACCGACGGTAATAGCCCGCAAATCCCAGGAAGGATTTGACGTCTTTTGTTTTTTTTGGTTCCGGGTATGTTTTCACCACTTGTATTTTTTTTGGGTCCGGTTGGATTCCCATTTTCGATATGACATGCCCGAGGTATATTAACTCTTTTTTCATGAAATGGCATTTTTCTGGCTGTAACTTTAAGTTATATTCCTTTAGGCGGTTTAGGACGTTTATCAACCTTGTGTTGTGATCGCGTAGATCGTATCCGTAGATTACTATGTCGTCGACGTAGACGAAACACTGTATGCCCTGCAGTCCTATCAGCACATTGTTCATTAGACGCTGAAAGGTTGCCGGTGCGTTTTTCAATCCAAATGGCATTCGATTATACTCGTAATGCCCAAATGGAGTACTGAACGCCGTTTTCTGTTTATCCTCGTTATCAACCAAAATCTGGTGAAATCCACTAGCGAGGTCCAGAGTGCTAAAGTATTTGCTTTTACCCAACTGGTCCAATATATCCGTTATATTGGGAAGTGGGTATGCATCACCTATAGTAACGTCGTTTAAGCCACGGAAATCCACCACAACTCTCCATTTCTTACAACCGGAGCTGTCAGCTCTCTTAGGAACAAGAAGGAGTGGAGAATTCCAGGGACTGAAACTCGTTCTAATTATGTCATCCTGCAACATTTCGTCTACCTGCCGGTGTATTTCCTTTCGATGTGACTCTGGAAGTCGATACGGTTTCTTGTACAAAGGCGGTTTACCCGGCTCTGTTAATATTTTATGGGTAATGGCGTCAGTGAAGGTTAGATGGTCGCCTTCAAGATGGAATAATTCGCTATACTGTCTGCATATTCCTAATATCGATTTTTTTTCTTCGAAGTTACAGTGCTCGAGGTTCAGAGAGTTAGCCAGTCGTTGTAAGCGATCTTTGACTATATTGCCTTCTATGTTAGCTTTTGCTATATCAAAATTATTGAACTCCTCTAGTTCTACTTTTAATTCGTGGGGCTTTATTTCGATGTCATGATCGTTGGTATTTAAAATTAATGCTTTGACCTTTTTATGAATAGGTCTAACTACAGCCGATCCAAGATAGACACCCGATTGGATCCTTTTCTTTGATATGACAGAATCCTTGAGGCTGTCGCAGGGTATTTCGATGACCTGCTCGCTTCTAGAGCGGACAGTTATGCTTTCAGGTTCCATGTCAGCTGGGCAGATTCTGTTTTCTCCTTTAACTGAGTTTCCCCTCCTACAAATACGCTCATCCTCTAACGATGTTTGGTCTCTATTAGGCCTCACTGTTGGGACATTAGACGTAAAAGTTTCTGGCTTAAGAATTTTGCTACTAGTTTCTGGATATCTGCTTCTCGATTGAGGCTCATTCGCTTTAATTGCCGTTTTATGACCAGCTTCGACAGATTGCAATTTGGGATTTGAAAACTTAGAAGGAAGGTTTTCCCCATTGACAATTACGGAGTGCCCTTTTGTCAGGCTTTTTGGTACGAAGTCAGGTCTAATAATAAGTTCATTTCTACAGTAGTCTATTGTACAGCCGTAGGTTTTGAAAAAGTCGTTTCCCAGAATTCCATCCAGGATAAAGTTTGATGTTTTAGGTAGTATGTGGAAAGTGTGACGCAAAGAGATTTTCCTTGAGAATTCTAGAGTTACAGGGATTTTGCCTTTAGTTACTACGGATTCTCCAGTGATCGTAGTAATTGTACATTTCTCCTTAGGAGTAATATTTTGTTTGAGTTTAGTTTCATATCTAATTAAGCTGATATCCGCGCCCGTGTCGATTAAAAATACGGAGTATGGTTTTCGTGAGGGGGTAAAAGGTATACATATTGTTGTTCCATGCATGGTTATGTCTAGTGATACGCTTATGACAAGGGGTGCGTATTTATTGTATTCGTTTAAGGATTGTGGACGTCGGCTTTGAAGATGATTCGGGATGGGTTGCCGAGGGTATCCTCCCGAGAGCTCTCGTTTCCCGTCTCAACGAGTCGTGGAGTACTTTCAACCGATTTTGTCCTACCACTATGTGGAAAGTAATGTACATTGTGGTTATTTTTATTGTTCCCATGATTGGTTGAAATATTTGTATGCGTTGTATTTGGATAACCCCGTTGGGCACTGGGATTTCTGTAACGTTCGTTTCCCTGGTAATTGCTAGAATGTGATTGATTATTTCGGGATCTACGTTGCCGACATTCCTCAAGAGTGTGGTTTGGTTTCTTGCAATAAGCACAAATAATGCGTTGTACTTCCTTCTTAATTTCTCTGGGCGAGAAATTGGGCAAGCGAGTGTTTCGGTAACATGTCTGTTCCGTGTGGCCTTCACGTCCACATACTCGACAAAACACTCTTTGTTTTGGAGGAGGTCTAGTGCTGTTATTGAAAGGTACCGCATGAATTTCTAGTCTAGGGGCTTGCTCTATTGCATAGGCTATTACTTGCCTTAGGTCTTCACCACCAAACGCTTTTACCAATAACTTCAAGCTGTGGTTCTTTAGACCATCTTCAAAAGAAGTTATCACTAGCTTACGATTTTCATTGATAATGAAGTCACGCACGTTGGGATCTTCTATATCAGAATAAGTGACCGAGTTAAGGGTCCACAATAATTTAGAAAGCCTTTCACCATATTCTTTCACCGTTTCTCTGTATAGTTGTTTGGCTTGGGCTATTTCACTTTGAAGGGCGGCTCTAGATTTTTCTTCTTTGAAATTGTTTTTTAGTTCTTGTACCAATTCCTTCCAAGTATCTAGAGTTTTATACTGCGTTAGTTCGAAAGCTGGGCCCTGGAGCCTAGTCTTAACGAAATTGAGGAACATAGTCACTTCAGCTGCAGATTTTGTGGAAGAGAACAACAAGTCGCCACAAGCAACAAACTTTTTAAGACCTTCGGGGTTTCCGTCAAACTCTGGGATAAGGTCATGTACATCTTTTAAGCTTAATTTAAGCTCATTAGTAGGAGGGTCAGGCGCCATAGCGTGGAAGGGTAATTCGACGAATAATTCAATTAACCTAGCAGCACTTCGTGTGACTGCAGCACTTCGTGTGACTGCTTCCTCCGTTTTGAGATAAGTCAAATATTAAAGGATGAAGAGTCAACGCTTCACAAGTTCACTTGCGTTGCTTTATTTCTAATTACGGATTTTCACAATTTAGATGATTTATGTAAAAACGGAAAACTCATTTAAGGTCTCAAAAGCAAAAACTCAAAATTTTATGTTGTCTTAGATTTTTCTTCGTAGAAGATTACACACCCTTTTGTTTTTTTTTTTTTTTTTTTTTTTTAAAAAAAAATTTTATTTCAATACCGTAGGGAACTTTTTCACTAGCAGATTAGATTGGGAGAGAATAAAAACAAAAAGTTGTTGTCTCTAGTGCCATACGTAAATGAAAACACTTTGAACGACCACAAAAATATTTGGTATTAAAAAATTTTTGTAACACAAAAACGTGGAGGGCAATATGAAATGCTCCTTAAGAAAGGTAAAGGGCTTCATATAACAGGAAAAATTCGTCAAATTATTCCTGGAAAAAGAGTAACACTTTCACAACTTCACCATCAAGGCGACTTAATAAAATTTCAAAAAAAATTTTTTTTTTTTCGATTATTAATAGAAAACGAATTTATCACTCACTGCTATATGTCGTATTCATTTACAAATTAAAAGTAGAATCAACAATCAAAAGAAATTTAAGAATTTCGTAAAATTTTTTTTTTTTTCAACTTTCCCCATCATTCACTTGTTATATTCATTGTACTCGTTTAAGATTTATAAAGGTGAAAATCAAAAATATGAAACTTTATGCAATCTTCGATAAAATTTCCCAATATTGCCACATATCGTATCAATAAAAAAAATCATAAAATCACTATATTGTTAACCACACATATGTGTACATGCGCATCTCATTTAATTTCCATTAATCGAGCAACTTGTATACATGATCTTGATTGTAACTAATAACTTGAACACGTAAATACAAAAGAAAGGAGAAAAAAAAATATATACAAGGTTTCTTTACATCGAGAAAGTAGATCATTGCTTTTTGAGTGAATTGTCAGTCGAAGATATGAGATTATTAAAATCACTTCACCATCACTAATTAATTATCAGTACTTATTTAGCCAATGTTTCACCTGTTATTTCTATTAAATAATTTTTGTTTTTTTTTTTTTATTTTCTAAATTTTGATTCAAAATTATGTAAATATATATATATGTTATAAAAGGTAAGATCAATTTTCTGTGCAAAAAAAAATTTTTGTAGTTCTAAATTCTGACCTTTTCTGCATATGCGTACATGCGCATCTCGTGGTTATTCTTGTTTCTGGTTCAGGTGAGTAAATTGTTGTATGTCGATCCGTTGGTTGAATAGTTGACTGTTAATTAATTGGCAATTCCTGCTGTTTGGATCCTGCACCGCTGTTTGGATCCTGCACCGCTGTTTGGATCCACCAATTTGTTGTAAGCCCGGGGCGTCGTGCTTTCTTTTCCTTGAGAAGAACGCCCAGGCGGAGTCCAGCATCTATCGGAGCCTTTATCGTTTTTGTGTCTCTGAAATTAGTCTTTAATGGGGTTAATAAATGAAAATCACTCGATCGCGCGTTAATCTGTCGACTTTATTGTATTAACTTTTATAATTGTAATTAACTTCTTAAAACTTTTAAGCTTTTCAATGAGAATTATTTTAGAGATCACGAGACTCGACCGACTCCGATTGAGGATTTTACTAAACTCCCCGATTTGTGCCTTCGAGAATTATCATTTGCTCGCGTCTTTGCCTTATCAGCAAAATAACTTTCACACTTCGTCGCGACAACAGGATGTAATTCGACTCTTTAAAAAATGTTACCACAAGTGGAGAACGAAGAAGTAAACAAAAATTGATTACTTCTTGATAAAATTTGTATATTATACGCTGAGGAAAGAATTTTAAGTGTTCGTTGCGCACTTGAAAAAACGATACTTTGTATCGTGGGAAATGAGTTGTGAATTGCGTCGGTCAAGCACTGTCACAACCAATAAATTATGATTTGAGCTGAGTGCTGACCGAGCGCAATTACAACATATATTTAAAATAGATGCAGGTGGGGAGAAATAACGTACAGACCTTATAGTGATTAAATTGGTAAGGTAAGATGATTTATTAATGTGTACTAGAGTTACATTAAATTCTTATTATTTATATCCCGTAAACTCTTTGTCGCGTTACTATCAAGAACAAGTTAATTTATCAATTTAAACCGACACTTACCGTATTATCCATCTGTGTAAAAGTACGATAACGATGGCATAACTTATAAATGGCTTTAATTAATTTGCTGGAATTACCTTTTGTATTACCTGAAATTAATTGCAGGCAACTTATTGTCATGGAAAGTGAATTAATTGACGTCTTTTATAGGTAAAAGTATTTAATGAAGACTTCTTCTACAGAAATTTAATATTTATTAATGCCTAGGAAAAAAAACATAAAATCGTCAAAGAAAAGAATCATCAACTTCACGTCCATAAGGTGCGTTGATACTTTTTTTTTCTACATATCCTCGCACTATTTCCTTTTAGAATAACTAAAATAGCATAACGTCCATGCTCTGAAGGTAACAGAATCAAGTGTCGAGCTAAGAGGATTCTTAAAACTCCCTTAAAAATGTTTTATTCCAATCCTTCGTCCAGTTTTGTTGATCTTTTTTTCCTTTTAATTTTAATGATGTAGCTACATACCTTGTGCGAAAGTCTAACGAGGGTAGCACAAATAAGCATTTCAGTAATTTCTCTTCTCCTCTGATATTTTTTTTCTAGCTGTGCTATCTGCGCATTTCTAACATAAATGCTTTCGTTCCGGAAAAAGTTTTCTCACCTTCAGAATCTATAATTACTCTCAAGGTGTAAGAAGAATGCAATTCTGTTGTGACATAAGGTAGGAGGAGGTCGAGTCCATTGCGAAGAATCTTATTAAAATCCTTCTGAAGTGATGCTCTTAAAAATGTATTCGTGTTGCTTCATTTGAATTTTAAGTGCAAAACTCTTCTACCAAGTACTCTCGGTAGGGATGGTGGAATGGTAGAATGGAATGTCGATAGTTTCTATGGAAATATTTTTTAAATTCTTTATTAAAAAAAACAAACAAAAAACTTGTTGTATGTTGCATATATTTTGAATAAAATTTTAGTGCGTAGGTGTGGTACAATTGGTGTGTCTCTGCACTAAAAATGAATAAGAAAGAACTCTGTTAAGTTACATAATCAATCATTCATATTTAAGATAAAAGTAATCCGAACCGAATTATTCTTAGTTCTACAGAACGGGGTCAGTCTGCGGCATGTTTTAATAGATCAAGCTTTCGAAAGAACTGATATGTTTTTTTATTATTAAGCCAATCTAATCAAGCCTTATGATGCGAGGATCAGCATGATAGCAAGGAAATAGGGAAATGATTGGGGAATATGAGGAGAGTGGCGGAGGTGCCGATGAATGTCATCCTTAAAATTCCGCAGATTGTATACCGGCGGAAAGACAGAAGATGGTAGACTGTTCCATATTCACACAGTTCGGAATAAAAAGGCATCACGAAATTTTACTGTACGGCCGAAAGTAATTTGAAGGGTAAAAGGTTGTGCCCGGTTTACAGCGCAAGTCTTGCGTGCAGGATTTAATGTAAAAGGGATCAGACTAAATCAGAGCATTTATCATGCATGTAGCGATAAAGGAGCGAAAGGCATTCAACATTGCGGCGGTGTTCGTGCGGGTCGATATGACAAGTAATTGCCACATCGCCAATGGGCTTGAAGGCTCAGTTCTGCACAATATCTAATGAAGCTTAGGCTGTGCGTTCAGTCCCGGCCCATATTTGGGAATTGTATTCCATTCTAGGTCTGATGTAGGATTTGTAGAGGAGTGCTAGATTTGACGAAATGAAATATTTCTTACACCTTTTCGGAAATCCAACACATTTCAATACTTCTTTGGCAACAGAGAAGATGAGATCTGTCCAGCTTAACTTACTGGAAATATTAATACCAAAAGTGTTTAGTTCCGGTGAATCAGAAATTAATGCTCTATCAAAAGCAATCGGATTGGTTAATTGACGATATTGTTTTAATGAGATGAGACAGCTTTGGGTGTTAGATGCATTAAATTCGACTCGATTCGCTTTGCCGTAAGTGAATATATTATCAATATCGCCATTAAATGATCTAATCATGCAATCTCATTTGACGCATGCACCATTCCCTCTGGAGTCCGCAAGAGTGCCAAAGGAGTAAGCGAAATCATTGGTACTCTCATCAGCGAAACTGAGGATAGGATTGAGTAAAGGAAGGCAACAAAATTTAAAAAGAGAGACGGCTTGATAACAGAGTTCTGGGACACATAGGTCCTTGAAATATCCAATGCAACGATTTTTGACTTACCAAAATTGTGAAGATTACGGGTCCAACGTTCCCTAAGACAGGTTAGCAAGTCTCCAGATGAGCGTCCAGTTCGGAAGTCATATTGGCAATCGTTGATGAGTGGATTAGTTTCATCATTAATTTGGAGTTACTGATAGATTCAAAACCTTGGAAAGAATCGTAGTGATTGGAATTAGTCGATATTTTGAGTGATGGCTATACCTCGGTAACAACTGTGCTACGTAGTGTGCCCTTCTCATTTGTTATTAGCTGCGTTTTTTATATTGATCTGGTTCATTGGAAATTTCAAGTTGATTTGTTTCTACTAAATGTCTGTATGTAGCTATAATTCTACATATGAGGCAATTTATCAAATTGCCATGATTTTAATCTTCACAAAACGTCAAAATAGAACTTGAATAAAATTTGGTTCAAATTTTGAAGTTTCTACGTTACAAAAGCATGGGAATGTGAAGATTTCTTATGAATTTAGAAAACCATGTAAATACATAACCGGTTTCGACACCGACGTCAATCGATAATCTCCTTTGATCCGGATCAGATCACAGATATAAAAAAAACGCAGCTATTGTTTAAATTATAAAGATCTTTATTGAATTACACTTTCCGGATAGTAAATGATTTTTATATTGCTTTCTTATAACTTTTCTCTTATTTCTCCTTCCATTTCGATCTTGACAACCACTGCGTAATCGCTGTAATATTTGTCCTTCCTGCAATGGAGATACTTTCTATATATTTATTGTATGCTGGGAACATGGCCATTAAACAAAGCAGGTAATGACTTTGTTTATCTAGAGATGACGAATGAGTTTTTCCAAAGATCTAGAATCTACATATAAGAGCAAAAGGATTTCTGAAATTCATATGTTTGATGCAATATCATATGTGAGTATTCCGATCGGAACCCCAAAAAGCGACATCACCAACGATATCTACAATAAGGCTAATCATCGGTGGCTCAATCCAGATACGTGATGTATTCCGATTCAATTATGATCTGTATATAACATGAGTACATTAATGGAGCTCATTAGGGACACCAAAAATCTAGTATGAATGATGATGGATCATTGGGCCATAGGTAACCATGTTAAGAGACTAGGGGTAGAGTCAAACGATTTCTATTAAAGCTGCGAAGTTCCCGAAGAAATCAAATCAATTTCACATATGCTCTGCGAATTTTTTGCGCTCCCGATAAAAATAGGTGGGCTACTTGGTACTTGGAGCTGGGAGACCTACAAGGTACAGAGATTAGATATATTTTGATATTTCCTAAAAAAACAGGGTATCTAGGGATGTCGTCCGCAGACAGATTCCTATATGAATCTATGAGGCATAATAGACCTGACAGTGACTAAGAGAAACAGGTTCAGAATCATCTTATCGCCATTCCAAAAACCAAACCTAATCCAAGTGTGCTAATCGTAAGGTAGCAGCAGGTGGCAGCCACTACATATGTACAACTTAATCTAGCCTAGGAAAAAGCGACAAATGCAGATGTAACAAAATTTCCAAAGTTATGAGCGACGCATATATACATTTATGTCATGATACAAAGCTTAACAAGGAATGGGCGAATTGTCTATCAATTGGTCACAAATTTCTTCATCTCAATTTCAATCGACCTTCTCAAAGTGAAAAAAATTTCTAATTATAAATTTCTTTGATTTTCCACTAACTCATAATCAGGGCCGGACTGGGTCTTCCAAACGGCCAGGGGAAATCACCCCAAACCGGCCTCATTGGATTTTCAAAAATGACTTTTCTAAGGCAAACAGATTGTTAGACTGATTTCCCACTGAGCCCAGCACAAGAAAAGTAAGATAGATCTTCTATTCGCAGGTCATTTTTACATTCAGTATACGTGTGAGCCACTGACATATATAATATGGACTGCTTACCTTTCTATTTCATGTGGGCTCGATTGCTTGTGTCAATAAAAGTTCTTACGCCGGTGCCAACATTGAAAAAATCATTGGCGGGAAGTTGAAAAAATAAGCGCGCAGCTCAAAAAGTGATTATAATAAAACGTTTCGAACTTCCGATTCATATCTTATGAATATATTGCCTTTGGTAAAACAATTTTATCAGTAATAACCCTAAATAATTAATTTAAAAACATTCATTTCGACGGACCCATTTATTTATTTGTTGTTTACAGTTCTCCTCAGTTGGTACTTGGTGCTTAGACCGAAAGAGTCAGCAATATAAAAGTGAGCCCACTTTTTGCACTGCATTTCCATTAACGTAGTCAATCCATATTATACATGTCAGTGGTGTGAGCCGAATGGAATCTTTCCTTTTGAACCGGTTAGTAGATATTCGTTTTGTCGCAACTTGCAATCAACAAGTATCAGTAGTAAGTGCGAATTTTAATTTATATTTCTTTTCTGTTTAGTTTCTACTTTTCACGCTAGATAAAACAAATCTTTTATTTGTTGCCATTTTGTCTGGTGTTGCCTGGGTGATTCTAATCTTTTATCGTACTTTAATGTCAAAATATACATCTAAATGAAGTGAAATGTATTGCTTTAATTAGGGGTAGAATGTCCATTTACTACAGTATAAAATTTTTGTCACAACCTCTGAAGCAGTTGACTAATTTGTCGTACTTTTAGGCGTATATTCTGACATATTGATTTCATTGCAAACTCATTTTAGTTTATTTTGTGGTTGATGAAAAGGATAAATCAAAATGAATATGATGAATATAAAAGTGCGAAAAATTTGAGGTGAAATGTCAAAATATGTGACAAAAATACACGCCTATGATATGACAAATAGATCAGAATCAGTACACCCCCGTCCAATATGAATTGCAACCAATCAAATTTAGTCTTCTGCAAGAATATTTGCTTAAGCTTTAGTTTTAAATTTAACACTATGTACTTTTTAAATCGAGCAAAAACAAAAGTTTATTGTATGGCGACCCCTATGAATTTTTAACTTTATTTTATTTTCATTATTTGTTGTTATAGCAGCTATAGTATTACTCACTCTTTGAAAATTTAATGTGTCTACCTAATACGGTTCATGTAATAAAGCTCGCTGACAGACCGACGGTCAGACGAATGGACGAGCGGACAACGGAGGCTTACTAATAGTAATTTTAAGAATAGGCTAAATCAGGCAACTCCTTCTTGGTGTTGCCGTTTTGGTTATAATCATTTTTACTGTCCGACAAACTGTTCTAGAAATATATGCAAAAAACCACTTCAAAAATCAAACTTGTACAGAGGGGTGGGTGACGAGGCGAAATTACATGCTGGCATTCATCTAGGGTATCATAAGAATTGGTCTTACTTAGATGGCGGTAGAGTTTTGGTATTATTCACTTAATTACCCTCATCCCATTAGCAAGTTACTTTACCTTACCGGCCCTTATTGAGCCATTATTCTTGGAATTTATTGAAAGACGTTTCTTCTCTCAACATTTTCCAGGTAATGAAATGAGAAATGCTGTGCTAAACCCACACTGTACTACAAATATTATTGCACTTCAAGACTAAAAGTGTAAAATTAATTACTTTTGTAGAAAAAATGAAATGTACAATTAAGTTAATTGCACTTTTATTCGCTGAGGTTTCATTTCATTTGAAAAAATTTTCAATCAAGTTTTTCGAAATAAAAATTATTATGATGTTAAAAAATTCTTTTATTCTTTTATTAAAAAACAAATGATTTCGAAGCCAAGTGAAGCCAGTTTGGCATCTGTAACGCCATCTTGGTATTTGACAACGCTGACAAGTTACCTTGGCTCCGCGGCCTGTCAGTGTTTATAGGTTGCGGGAAAATTCTGAGTATGTTTAAATCATAGCCCTGCCCCTACCGCAACAGCCGTAACGGTCAACCAGAGTACATGGTAAGTACCTGTGGTCGCATTAGCCCGTAGACGACCGGCCCGTCGGGCTAGCGCCCGATCGCCCGTACCGCCAGTCCGGCTCTGCTCATAATTACTCTTCCCGAAGTTATTTAAATGAACAAACGATGTAATGTTTTGTTAAATAGCTTACTATTACGTGCAATAGAAAAAGGACAAGCGACATCTACGTATCGTATTGCAGGAAAGGTTAGGCAACATCTATATAATACTAACATAAGCCACTTTATGTTCGAAAAATCGATGTTTTGATCATGGAATATTCGGGAAGGTTCCAGGGAAATTGGTAGAGCATAAATACGACGTTTGCCACCGCCAGGACGCGAGTCTAATCTCGAACAATGTGAAGTGAACGTAGTAAACTATTTGGATTGCGATAATTGAAAGTAATTGAAAGTTGATTGATAGGTCTTAAAAAGAATAACTCAAACACTTGTTAAATTAATGTAATTTGTTCAAATAATTTGCGCTAAGTCTAATGCGTTTCGATCTACTAGATCATCATCTGATGATGATCTAGTAGATCGAAACGCGTCAGGCTTAGTGTAAATTATTAAAAAAAACGCAAATACTTTGATTTTTCTGAAACATAAAAAGTGTTTTGAGTTGTTGCTTTTATGAAAATGAGGTTACACCAAGTGCCAACCAAACAATCTGTTGATTGATGATTGTTTGTGAATTTTGTAAAAGGTAAGAGTAGGTATAGTTCAATAAAAGAAGATCTGATGGAGAAATAAGAATTTTAAGAACTTTTATTTTTAATGATTCTAAATCAAATTTATAAATACAAGAAGAAAAAAACCACCGCTTCGTCCGGGATTTGAAACCGGGACCTTCCGCTAGGCGGGCGACTGTTCTTACCACTGAGCTAACGAGACAGATGATTTTCCTTCTTGCATTTATCAAATTTTGTAACTAGCCTACTAAGCCACGTTTTGCTTTCAGCTGGCATTAACCAGTAACGATGAAAGCGCACAAATAAATTGTAAATTCAATTTTATTTATTTTTCCCGCGGACGGGAATCGAACCTACACGTGGCTTAGTAGGCTAGTTACAAATTTGATAAATGCAAGAAGGAAAATCATCTGTCTCGTTAGCTCAGTGGTAAGAGCAGTCGCCCGGCAAGCGGAAGGTCCCGGTTTTAAATCCCGGACGAGGCGGTTGTTTTTTCTTCTTGTATTTATAAATTTGATTTAGAATCATTAAAAATAAAAGTTCTTAAAAATTCTTATTTCTCCATGAAAAACATAAGATGGTGACTGTTCCACGTTCGTACAGCTCTCGATAAAAAATCATCACGCACTTTTACTCTACGGCCGAAAGTATTTTGAAGGGTAAAAGGATGTGTGCGGCTTGCAGTGCGAGTATAATATGTAGGAATCAGGAATCAGACTAGATATTTCATCAGAACATTGACCATGCATGTAGAAATATAGGAGCGAAACGCAACCAACATTTCGGCGATGCTCGAGTGAGTCCATATATCAAGTTTTTGCTATATCGCCGCTGAGCTAAAAGCTCTCTTTAGACAATATGTAATGAAGCTACGGCTCTGCGATCAACCCCGGCCTACCTATGGAGATTGTATTTCATTCTCGGTCTGATGTAAGACTTGTTGCGGAGCGCTCTTCTTACACATTTTTTACACTTTTTCAGAAATCCATAATATTTTGATGCTTATTTGGCAACAGAGAAGTTGTGATCTGCTCAGCTTAACATACTGCAAATATCAATGTGAAGAATGCATGAAGACAGTATATCTTCAAGAAGTGCTTCATCAAAAGAAACTATCAAAGGCCTTTGAAATATCTAGGGCAACGATTATGGACTTACCAAAATTTTAAAGACTACGGCTTTAACGTTCCATAAGAAAAGTCAGAAAAAGGAAAGCCACTTTAGTGATCGATGAGGGTTTGATTAGTTTTCACTAATTTCGAACCAATGATAGATGCAAAAACCTTTGAAAGAACCGAAGTAATTGCAACTGGTCGATAATTTATGGGATCGTTACCCTATGCTTTCTTAGGAGTAGGTTGAACGTGAAGTAGTTTCGAAGCAATTGGAAATTTTCCTGTCGAATAATACAATTAGAATAGTTTTCGCAGAGGTTTAGCCAAGAATGAGGCACAGGTTTTATTTAACTATCAGAACCTGCAGCTATGGAGACATTGATTTCCTTAAGGGCCTTGAATATATCTCTCATACGGATGTGTGTGTATTGGCTCTAGCACACATTTACAAGGGGAAAATGTGATCAGGTGGAAAAGAAGAATTTGAAGCGAATCTAACAGTCAAAATATTAGTGTTATTCAGGGTTTCAACAATCACTTCATTGTAAAGTAGTGAAGATATAGAAGTTGCTCCTAACGGTTTTGGCCAGGGACCAGAAACCTTTGCTGCCTTTGAGTCTTGCCAAGATTCTAACGTTCTGGTCAAAAAGATTTTTTTTTCTTTAGATAGTGTTTCAGTTCTGGACATGGATGCAATTGATAGGTGCGAAAAGCAGACTATTTCGCTTTTATTGCTTTGTTGTACTTGGTTTGCTGTTGTTAAGATCTGCTGTATAAATACTGAATGTATTCACGCATACCCAGGACTTAGAGTTGTACTAAATTCAAATGTGCATTAACCAACATCCCTTGACGCAATACAGACCGACCAATCAAATTCTCTAGGATACTCATTGAGACTTTTCCAATCTGCAGATTTATTTTGTTTTTATTTCATGTTTGGGCTGAGTATTCTATAGAAACTATTACATTTCACGAAATAATAAAAAAAAAAAATATTTAAAAATTAATCTCTTGCTTTAAATGTAATAACACTCACTATAACAATGCACAATGACTTGTTCGCCGATATATAGTTTCGCTGAATTTCTCCAATTACGAGTTATAATTGTTTCTTTAAATGTTTGTTTTGCCACGCCGCGCCGATAATGTTCTAAGAAGCCGTCTTTACATGGAAGGCTTATCAAAGACCCTTGCAAGCTATTTTCAATTAAAACAAACCTTCCATTGTGTTAACATGAATAGGCTCTGTCCTGCTTCAAACATCCTGAGCAAAGCGATGCTCATGTACAGGAATCCAAACTTCCTGTTTTCTCTATAGACTTCAACAACCATGGCTGAAGGCCAAGGTGCTAGCTAGGACCTGTGTTCCTAAATGTATCATATGCTTCCAGAAATTGTTACGATTTTTACAAAAGGTGCACTAGAATTGATGTGAATAATTTTGTTAGGAAAAATTCAGAAGATCTACTGAATTTTTTTTCGGTGGTCTTTAGGGGGGGGGCGCCCCCCATTACGACCCCTAGCTGCATCCGCCCCTGTCATGTATTTATGTATAATTTATTGATTCCAGCTAGAATGCTAAGCCAAAACTTTATGATAGATGTTTTCATACTTTTCTATCTATTCGTATTAAGTATAGGAGAGCAAAATACTAAAAAAATAAATTAGTTAACCTTTTAAATATTACATGCCCATTTGTACAAAAAGCCTCAAGTTAAATTCCGTAATTACTCAGTGACAATATATTATTAACTTAGAGCTAGATACATATGTTTGGATTGAGCATCACTCATACCTATATCTAGATCTGAGCTACCCAAAAACTGGCGCCAGTAAATAATGTCATAGCGTGACTAGTGTACATATGTACCTAGTTAAAATAACACCCCCAGTTGCCCCTCAAATAGGTAAATTGCATGTTCGTAAAGCATGAAGATTGCCCTATAAGTAATACTTAGAGGCTATATGCTTTTATGGGCACTAATCTTTTATGTTTTATGGTCTCATTTCCTGCTTCTCCCAATTCTCAACAAAGAACAAAAAGCGCCTTAGGGCATATAATAACACCCGAAATGCTCACGTTTTTAATGCTATCAGTTTCATAAATAATTTCAGCTCGATTCTGCTTAATTTAAAGATTCTGCTAACTTTAAAGATGAAATTCAAAAGAGCTAAAATTAGACGGAAGCTTTCATTTTGAGGAAAACATTTTAATAAAATGAACGAAACAACAACAATGATTGAAGTGCCACTGATATGGGATTTGCCATAAGCGACCCACGTGACAGAATATGTCACTGATTTGGTGACATGAAACATGTACACATCTAAATCACCTATCAACCCCCTGTTGTGGAGCCTTTGCGGGATGCTAAGGGTAACAATTTCTTGCTTAAGGGGTTGAACTTGTGTTACACACGCCAACGCGCTATGATTGCAGACATTTTGCTGATAAATTGTTACCAATTTATGCCCCACGGCCCACCTGGGAAATGCATTCAAAGGACTCCGGTTCTCACCCCGCGTGGGATTATTGATTTTTCAAAACAGGATTTAAGCTATTTAGTAGATAATAAGGCAATTTGTCCTTTTAAATGAAACGCTTAAGATGGGAAGTCACGGGGAAAATTGCTATTGGGGCACTCTAGTTTCATAATAAAAAAAAGTCATAGGAAAAAGGCACTTTGCAGTAATTAAAAGATTTTCTTTTCCTTCAAAGGAGATCCTTTGGAGCGGAATTTAGTTCGAGGAAAGAAGAAACATTTTTATTTAAAAACTGAAATTATAGGTAGATGGATACATAACTACATAACCAGTTTCTTGTAAGAAATCTCGATCTCATTAAGATGGAGGATAATTAGATGCCCTTGGAGTGTTAATGAACGACTGGAAATTTATTATATTTTTTTTATTTCTTGGACAGGAGATAATTTAAAGTGGAATTTAAGAGAATTTTTTCTTTAATACACTTTTACCGTCTCCAGAGATTAATGTCTCGTGATGTAAGGTATAAGATCTCAATGCTATGGGTACACTTTATTCCGTCTTGAGCTTATTCTATGAACGATCAACTTCAATCTGCATAATACTCCAACCAGCCTGACTCCTTCCAGATTTTAAGTGAGCGAACAGCTGTTTGGCGCACTTTTTGACGTTCCATTTAAAATGATTATCTGAAAATTTGTATATTTTGACGGGGTATGACCCACTTATTTTAGTTTTCTAACTTATACTATAGCTCAATGGCCATGCAGCAGGGGTTGTGGTAACGTTTCATGCCATACATATAAATTATTTTCAGTTTACCTTATGAAATTTGGGTGGAGTTCCAAATTGGGACGTTCATGTATAATTATCGCAGCCCCACACAATACAGCACGCAGCATCACTTGCGTGTCACTGTCACCTGGTGGCAACTTCCGACATGGCGAATGTGCTGCCACTTTTCGTAGCTGTTGTGAGATTAAAAGGTGAGGAGCGCGATCGTGCAGGAAAAAATATTAGAAGAAGGAGGGAGGCCGGAATCTAAATTGAGCGAGGTGATCGGCCATTATGTGGAAATGTTTGGGCGTGAACAGTCAGAACGGGATAGAAAGATTAAGTTTTCAATGAGTTGTAAAAAAAAGGGAATCCCGTTAAATTCAGGGGGAGAGCCTTTTCTGGCACTAAAAGGGAAATAAGATCGGTGTTTGTCTTATCTCTCCTCTTCCCTAGGTTTCCATTCTCTTCCATACAGGTGAATTAAAAGAGACAACATTTTAATCATGTTCTCACGAATGTCGGAGATGGCGGAAGGATCGCAACATCCGATCCTTTGGATAAGCTTCAGGTGAGTGGTATACGCGGTCCCTTCAGGGCCGGTGTGGTGTGCATTTTTTATTGTAGATTTTCGTTTTTACACCAGACATGAATTTCGTTTTATCTATGGTGACATGATAGTCAAGTTTTTTTGGTGAATCCACCCCCCCCCCCCCCCCCCCACCACCACTTATCGCTCATAGCCGTGGTGCTACCGTGCCGTCCTGATAACAGCTGCCACGGAGTGAGCTGTCAGCTCATGCTGGCAGACACGACTTTACGTCCTTCGTACCTCACTACTACTAGTACCAAAAAACCTGTTGTTCATGATGTTAATGAATTATTGCATTATGAAAAGATATTACGATAAAATATATGGGTCAGTTTGGGAGCGAGTGGCATCTAGCGGTGGAAAATGGTACTGTTACTTTAAGCTGTATTTTGTGATTTTTTTAATAATAACATATACTAGATGTTTCGTCGAAAAAAAATGAAACAATTAATATGTATGTAATTGAAACAAAAAACTTACATAAATTGCGGGATTCCATGCTTTATCAGAATAGCAATGAGTTTTCGTTCGTACAATAGCCGATCTTTCAGATTTTGTTGACCTTGTCGATCCTTGCTGCTCTTAGAAGCTACCGAGTAGTATTACTAACAGTCGCGTATATAGCAGCAACCTCCAATCTATTATTTAATTCCTAGTATACATATATAAACGGAATATTACGGACATTTGCAACTGCTCTAATGGAGTTTTTAGTGGAACTCTAATTGAGCTGTTTGAAATTATTGCACTGTTGGTACAGGACACTGAACATTTTTTCGGGTACTTTACGGTAGAAAGTCGAGCATCAGTTTTCTTAACTGCGTTATGTTTTTCATCTCTTGGTATAATTTTTTTCTCCAGCAGCAAAACTTGCTCTGTCATTTTTGGATCTCTCCGAGGGCAAATCAGAATTGATATCATGAGGTAATATATTTTCTTCTCCTTTTATGGTCTCCATGTTCTTATGGGTCATGGTACCTTCGCTGCGAATTTTTAGTAGCATCTTACATTTTTGCACTGTTTTATATTTTCCAGGTCGGGGAATTTTTTGTTGTAGATTTCTAGTTTCGCAAATTCGTTTCTTTTCTTTATTTTGGATATAGATCGAAGAGCTCCGTGTCATCTCCTTTGCCCGAGCAATCCGTAATTATCTAATATGTAACTGCCTACACCATTTGTATCATCAATATATCTGACAACAGCTGGGGTTGAGTTCCCATAAATTGCTATTGGCCAGGGTATAGAGGTTTCCCCACGGGCAACTCCGTAACATCTCAGTAAATTTTCTAGTTGTAGTTATCCTTTGGAATATTCAGTATTCTAATGAGTTGCGAAGAAACGAAGAGTTATCCGTGGCTGAGATCCGCTTTACTATGACAATTGATATCGAGCGGATCGTTTTAGTTTCGGACTCTTATTTAACATTTAATCCGAAATCTTATATTGAAGAGTTCCATATAGAGTCGCAAAAAGCATATACTCTGTTTCAGGAAAACACATTCAACATCCTTCTAGTCCTCAATTGATGGTAACAGTTTCCATTTCAGCATTCATCCGAAATCATCCTTTATTTATGGTTTCATGAAATCAGTACAAGGAAAAGTACGTTTTTCGAGATACTGAGATGAAAACATTTAAACTTGTAAATTTTCCCATGGGGAACTTCATACGAAAAGCAGGCATTTATAAAACGTCATTAGCGATGCCAGATGACCCCATTAGCATGAAAGGGGAGGGGGTGGGCGGATGGCTGGAAGTAATACCAGGCAATTTGAATAGCAGCCAAGAAAAGGATTCTAATAATGACCATTGGAGTACCTGTTTAAAATTTAACATCACCATTAAAGAAGAGCAAATATACGTGCATACGTACTTACATATAAGGAGTCGACCATGAAATGACAGAATTCTCAAAAGTGCAAACACATTTGTGTGACATGGGTGTAAGGGGTATAAGAATGTCCTTACAATCGTGTTCCTAAAATCGATTCAAGCTGGCTAACTTTTTGCATTCAGGCCACTGTGCATATCATGCGCAGATGTGTGACTCACCTTGAGAGTACTTTAAATCCTGGTAGAATACATGAAAACGATTATTCCCAGTGTCCGAATACATATTATACCGGGGATAGAGAGTAAAGCTTTGTGGAACTGGACACATCCCAGACCAGATGAATAAAAGACTCACCCTTTCGCGTGTACATGTACAGATAAGTTTTATACGGGAGTCAATCTAATTGCTGCGAGCATGTAATATTCCAGGAGTAGTTAACCTCGCATGAAACGAAACCGGTGACTATTCCCACGGCATTGATCCGTCCCATCCACAGATAATTTCATGGTGGTTTTCCACTCTACAACCAGATTAGTCCGTAATCCGTGTGTAATTGATGTCTAATTGATTCTGAATCGACGGAAATAAGCTGCTAATGCGGACACATTCTCATCGCTATGCGACACAATGTGCTGATGCAGCTGCACTCAAGAGATTTTGTGGCCTCAATTAAGCGAGCTAACGTGGTTATTGGTATCATTTTGTAACACTTATCCAGAGAGTGGAGTTTGTTCCTTTTGTCTTGTAGCAGTTTATATACATGCACTCCTCGAGGATATCATGCTATTGTGCCAGCCACGGTGGCTACATGTCCTAATGTGAAATTGTTGAAAAGTTCATTTTAAATTTTGGAGTTAAATGAATTATCGGGCAATATAGAAGGACTTAAGTGGAGGGATGGTTGTGGGTGCTTGCACAGTGTGGAGAGATGATTTCCCTTACTGAAATATCAAAATATTTATTTGATGTTGTAAGGGCTTCTCCATATCTAATTCTTCACCTACGTCTTTGTTACAAAAACAAAACAAAAAATGCCTATCACTACTATTTAAGCCTCCTAAAATTCCTGTATTTATCTAGCTCTGTATATGTAGCTTAGACGAGAGCACAATTGTTAACTGTTGTAATAAGATAACGGTCATTTTTTTTATTATGTTGCACTTTTCGAATACTGTATATATGCTTGACAATAAACGATGGACCCATTGATGGAAATAGAAAATAACAGGAGTCCCAATATTGATCCTTGAGGTACACAACGAGTACCAGAACGAACTTACATCACTCAGCTAACTAAACCTTTTGCGAGCGTTGTAAAAATTCTCGAATATTTAATATTACGAAATTCTAAAATATGCGAATAAAGAGGTAATTTCCAATGTTCTGGTTCATTCGAAATTTCAAATTGATTTGGTTCTAAAAATTTACATGATGTGGTAGCCATGATTTTACAAACATATGGGACAAATTAACGAATTGCTATGATTTCAATCTTTACAAACCGTCGAAATAGAGCCTGAAAAAATTTGGTTTAAGTTTTCAGGTTTTTTATCCTATACAAACATGGCAATTTGGAAAGCCATGTACATAAATATCAGTTTTTGGTACCCACGTCAATCAATAATCTCCTTTGATCCGGAATCAAGAAAAAAGAACGCGGTTAATATAACAGTACTTGCTATAATTTTCCTATAATTCATTTATAAGTCGTAATACCATTCGGTACCTTTTGCCAATATCTTTGAAACTCGTGTTACTAATTGTGTCTAAGGAAGATATCGTTTTGAATACGTATCTCAAAATAAAACGAGAGAAATTGCCGTCTCTCATTTTATTTAGAGGAGCCAGAAAAAGAAAAATTTCGTTAATGCTCGCATTATAAATATGAAACTGGACAAATTTAATATAATTAACTCAGGAGTTTTCTTGTTAATTCCAATAAATAATTATAAACAAAAAACATTGCAGAGCCAAGCATTTGAGGGATGTTTCCAATATTTTTATTCTCGACATGAATTCCTCCGACCAATGAAAACACAGAGACTATCTCCATAATAGCTTAATTTGAAATTCAGTCATTTGAAGGAAATGAAGATGTGATAGATTGTGAACGAAAATTAGTTCATTTGTAATGTCATTTTCACTCACTGTGAGTAAAGATCATAGCAGTACTCAACAATTTAATTTAATTAAATGGTATGCAGACAATTTACGAGTATTTGATGTAATTAGTTGCAAAACCCTAGACAGAAGAAATATTTTTTTTTTTGTTATTTTAAAGAAACGAAAATAGGAGTAAAGCTGCGAAGAGATTTTACTCATGATAATATTTCCCTCTCTGCTGATTTTTTTAGAAAATATTTTTCACATTACGATAAATTCAGTTAATTTTAATTATGGTAGGTGGGACTTTTACTAAAATTTCACTAATAGGGAATAAAATTTGCTCCATTTCACATTGAACCGAAATATGTGATACACTGTAGATTTGAATCTATTTAATAAAAAATTAACTCATTATGGATACAGTCTGTCTAGGGTATAAAATTAGGAGAAAAATAATACAAAAAAATATGGTAGCAAACAAACAATCACTAGTCCCAGAACATATCTAAGTTTATCTGCGTATGGATTCGGAAAAAGGTTGTTAGGTTGCAGTTTCTAATTTCAAAAAGTGCACCTGATTAAATCAGTCATCAAACTCTGAAGTTGGGAACCAATCTGATCTTAGGGTTCGAATTTAAGTTTATAAATAACGTATACCATATTGGGGTGAGAATGAGCATTCACTTTATCTGTAGTTAACCGAGTACTTTTCAGGTCTTTTCGAGACGTCACCAGCATATAGGATTTTTTTGGTGTTTATATGTCCTATAATATAAACACCAAAAAAATCCTATATGCTCTAAGAGAAAATCCACGGTCCTCAATTTTGAAAGGGTGAAGCAATTCGAAATATTCTAGGAGTACCATATAGAACACGCAAGCATACTGGATTATGAACTTTCAACTTCCCGTCCCATACTTAATAGATTCGGCTACATTTTAGTAGCAGATGCTCAAGAATACCGAGGTGTAATGTAATTAGATGAAAAAATTATTGAAATTGTTGGTGCTGCGCATAGTACCACATAAAAGTTTTCACAGTTTTAGTAAACCAATAGTTTTTAGCCTTTCTGGACATCAAAGGAGCTTTTGACAGGGCCACCGCCTAGTTGCTATGTGAGGCATCCCGTCGACATGGTATTGACCGCACTGTAGTGCGATGGATCGACCAAATGTGAACACGATGATACTTAACTGTAGAAGTGGGCGGCCGAACATCTCTCAGTTTGCTGTCAGAGAGATGCTGGGCGCAGAGTGGCGTGCCTTCCCCGGTACTCTGGTGTATGTTCGTTGAGTCGCTCATCAGGGTGCTGAAAAATGTGGGAATTTTATGTGAAGCGTTTCTCATCTCCAGGCACAACATGGCTGCTACCTTTGCCTTCATGCAACAAGGCCTCAATATTGTTGAGCACTAGTGCACCCGACATGATATGATAGTGAACCCAACAAAGACGAGCCTGGTGCTCTTCTCCAGAAGACGTAAGCTTGGGTACTTTGACCTTCCAAAGCTTTTTGAACACACTCTGCCAACTCTCTCTCCTTGTCAAGTACCTTGGAGTCTTCCTTGATTCGAAGATGATGTGGGGATTGCACGTAGAGGAAAAGTTAATGCGGTTATGAGGGTCTTCGCTTAATGCAGGAGAATCTTTGGCTACACATGGGGCATGACCGGTGGCTGTGCATTTGTTGTACCCGTCGATCATAACACCCATGCTCACATATGCCTCCTGTATTTGATAAGCAAGGCCGCTTGTGGGGACTGCGATCCAGAGCAGCCGAACTTTCAAAGCCGGGCGTTTACTTTTCTGTACCTGACATTGGGATGGAGTACTCACTTGCAAGACACACCATTGTTTTTCGGGCTGAAGTCTTTGCAATCGCAATGCAAGCGAAGATAGCCCTTGATATGGAGATCTAGGAAAAGGAGATTGCTATCCTTTAGGAGAGTCAGGTAGCCTTGACGATTCTGAGGGGCCCTCGGATAACATCAAAGTTACTGCGGGATTGCAGGTCGGCCGTGGATCAGCTGTATATCCAGAACAAGGCGCCACTTCAGTGAGTTCCTGGTCACATGGGGATCATGGGGAAATAAAGGGATCATGAGGAAATAAAGGGATCATGGGGAATTAAAAGACTGACCTTTTGGCTGAGGCTGGCTCTGATTTTCCGTTCCTCGGACCAGAACCCGTCGTATGCGTTGCTAGATCAAATTTCGGGTGTCTCATCAAAGCGAATGGTCATAGGAAGTGATATGTATGCACGCATAACTTGGGTGAACCCAACAAAACAAATGTATGCATCACATCACAACTCACATCTATACGGATGAGTGTCAGCAGTTCAGTTCGTGTCAGCTTCCATCCATTACGGTCGTGGTCTAATTGAGTAGGTTATCTCAACTTTATATCTAGAGTAAAAATTAGAGTCAGTAACTAATAATAATGAATTGCTTAATTAGGAATAATTACTAGTGAAATAAATACATATGTACTCATATAATGATAATGACTTTTACTGGGACACAACTGGAAGGATAAGCAGAGATGGACGAACCAGAGTACTTGCAGGTGCACAAAACTGTTTCTTGATGGGCCCACTAAGAATATCTGTAATTTTCTCGTGGGGCTCGGTAGGAAACTATATAGAACTGTGATTGGCATCATCACCGACTACAGCTCGCTTCACGCTCATCTAACAACGACAGCACAATGGGCGTATCTGTCATCCGTGCTTTGGATTTCCTTTCCTCTGCCTTCAAAAAAAAAATCCAATTGTTTTCCCTTAGAATGATTCTAGAATTGAATTGCTGAGAGAAAATAAAGTAAAATGGGAAATGGTTTGGACGATTGTATAAAGGTAATCTAAAATCCACTTTGGTTGACTCTCATTGATATCAGAATGGCATAGTTATCAGTTTATTTCTTATCACTAGCTCATAAGATCACATGATCAACCTGTTTGTAATATTTCCAATGTAAGAGCAGTTCGTCTTCAGCAGCGAGAGAGCGGTTCAAATAAATAACTCACCAGAATTGGAAGAATGCCATTTCTGAATATTACATGTACAGCACATTATTGTGATGGAATAATGAATAGTTGCGTTGTTACTAATTAATAAAAAAATACTTCAAAATGCACTCGAACAAGAATTTAATTGATCTTTAATAATATGTAATCTAAAAAACATCAGGAATTAAATAGTAATTCACATTCTTAGTGTAAAAAATGTCCTCTATGAGAAGGAACTTCAAAAACGTTATTTTGTGTTAATTGAATTATGAATGTGATATATTGTGATTGTGGTAAATATAGAAAAGTTTTACATAAAGTTCAACAAAAATACAACAAAACTGTAACAGGCCTTCACCATCTGTGGAATATATTTAAATATAAAAAAAAAAATTAATTTGATATTTCTGTACATTCAAAACCAACATACTTCAGAAAAGGCTTCCAAAGATAGATCCATAAATCCCACCAACTTGATACCTTCACATTTTTGAGCATTCATCAAAATGAGGTACACCATTTTGCGCGTTGGAATAGTTTTAAGCTGATACCAGTAGCTGCAATAGATAGCATCAACGAACTCCTCCTGTTTTGTAATTATCATTTGTCCGAAACTTGAATACAGCAATAATTGAATAGAACACACAAGTAATCCGAAGTAAGCTGATAATTGATTGTCCTGCATATAAAGATAACAAAATGTGGAATTTAGTTTTAAGAAGTTAAGCGGCATGTAAATTTTCATTTTTGATAAACAAAATTTACGGAGATTACAAAGTTAATGCTCCGAAGTAATTCTCTAACAATTTCATGACAATGAATATAATTCTTTAAGTAAAATGACTCCAATCATTTCTTTTTATTTCCAATTTAATATAGGGCACTTCCTGTTTTTTCATCTAGGAACTTGCTGTATTTTCTATTGCGCACTTTTCAAATACTTCACAGCTGAATTTATTTGACCCTCGTTCAGGTTGTATCGACGGTTTTTGGTAAGCTCTACAATTCGTAGAGATTCTTAATGCCAAAACTGTTCAAAGAATTGGTTCCGAGGAGGCGAATTTCTAGCAATACATAGGAAACCTGTTTAGTAGAGATAAGTAGAGCTAGCTAGAATTTTAGCATGAAACTAGAAAATATAACAGTTTCAACAACTTATGTAGATCCCTCATTTTTTGGTTAATATCTAATGACATATATATACTTAAGGACACCCTTCTTTGGAGGAGCGTACATAATAATTTCAGCTGCCATAGATTTTCTTGCAGACAGTTGTAGCCTATTTAGAGTGGAATTCCTGATATATGGAAATATTTATCGTTGTAGAAAGTTAAAGGTTATTTTAATTTTAACTATAATTGCCGAGCTCATTTTATTCTCACTCACTTACGGCTATATGACGAATATACCTCGTATCCATTTCACTCTCTCACCATTTATGTATTCTGGAAAACAAATGGAATGAGATGTACACTGTTAATTAAAATAATCCACCACGTTAGTGGTGAACTAATTTTTATGTGTCAATTCTTGTACTTTTCTGTACCGGGTTGGAAAGAAACATTGATTATAGTTTATAAAGCCTCCTTTCCATTAATTATAATTAGGTCAACTTGTTCGGAGCTAATTTTTTAAGCGTCGTTGCCACTAATACAAATTGTGCCAACTTGTTCGGCAACATGTTGTGAACTTGTTGGGTGCTAACTTGTTAGCTAAACTTAACATGTGTTTCTGTTTAAATGCTCGATAACTTTCTGGCTTTAGCTTTTTACAATCATTTCTCGAAAATCGAATCGCAATGTATAAGCAGGTATTATGAGAGTCTTGTTTGGCGTCTGCTATTAGTGCCGCAAATTATTTGAGTTTAAGTTAAATGGAAAAAGTACAACGTAAACTTTAAAGATGGTGTATTTTTAGTTTTCCAGCGGGGCTTGAAATCAAAGGAGCTTATCTTTTTTCTTTGTTTTTATCTAGTTTACTAGCCAAAAATACGCTTGCTAGTATTAGTCGCGTGATTGATTTAGTCGTAGGTAGGTTAGAAACTGACTTGTTTTTTCTTGAATTGCTCTATATATTTCTATATCTGGATTTAACTACATATCTTATAGTCATTTCTAATTTAATTTTTAATTTAATTACTCTTCCCATTTACAAAAGTGATCCCATGTCTTGTTTCAATAAATGTAAACAAATAGCTATTTTCATGCTTTTCTTGCGCACACGTAGCCACACTCACACATATGTTCCATGAACACGGCTGGTCGTGCTGGACCGGGCAGAGTGAGAGCCTTGATGAACATTTTATGCGGACGCCGTAAGGGGTTAAATATATGCCTTCTGAACTATCGCAGTATACGGAATAAAATTGATGAGTTTCGCTTAATTTTCACTAATTCGAATGTTCATGCCAGTTTTATCAGTCAGGCATAGCTAAATGACTGTATACCATCTATTTTAGTTTCGATACCAGGTTACACCTTAATGCGCAACGATAGGAGAGGTCGTATTGGGGGTGGGGTGGCTATTTACGTTAGAGATTTCCTCACAGCTAAGATAATTCAATCCTCCCGAGACCAAGACTTAGAGTTCATCTGCGTATAGTTAAGTAATGGTATTAGCGAGTGTGTCCTGTCTGCCGTTTACTGTACACCTGAACACTTTACACTGGAAAATGCATCGGAGGTTGAAAATACCTTTTCAGAACTTTCCCATCGCTACAATAATATAATTATAGGCGGTGATTTCAATGTTAATATCTTGAGACCTAGCTCTCGCACCGACACCTTCACACACTTCATGCAGTCAACATATCTGAATATTATTAATACCCTACCGACACATTGCGATACTTCCAATCCGTCACTCTTTGACTTATATCTAACAACTGATGAAAGCAAAATTTTATTTCATAATCAAATAGAAGCTCCTAGCTTCCTTGAACATGATATGTTATTCATGACATATGATTTCGCGCCTCGGCCTGTGAATCTAACAAATTGCTTCACGTACCGTGATTTTAAAAATTTAAATATATCTGATATTCTTCAAGAGTGCACGTTGCTGCCTTGGAATGATATCTTTCGCTGTAGCGTCGTGGATGAACAAGTGCGAATTCTTGAAAATCTAATTAATAACTTATTAGAAAAATATGTACCCCTGCAAACTAATAGAGTTGAAACGAGGTCCTGCGCGTGGTTTACACCAGCTTCCCTCATAGCTGAACGTGAATATTTGTACAGATAATTTAAACGTCTAAAGACTACTACTGCACGTTCCCTTTATAAAATTGCACGCAATCGAGCAACTTCTGCTATACGCTCCGCCAAGTTCAATTATTATCAGTCTATATTCGATCATAAAGTACCTCCAAAGATTCTATGGAGGAATCTTAGACAGGCGGGGATATACAGCACAGAAAGCCAGCGTCATCAATTTGATCGCAATGATTTAAATCGATTTTTTGCCTATACTGATCCGAATCAATCAGCCTTAAATAATGTTACAGTGTCTATCAGTAGTTCGCAACAAAACCGTAATAGTTTATTCGCCTTTCGCTGTATTGACTATGATGAGCTTATTGGCACCCTATACTCTATTAAATCGGATGCTACTGGACCGGACAACGTCTCACCAAAGTTTGTTAAGATCCTAATGCCTTATATCGAACAACATATATTGTATGTATTTAATTCTTGTTTGACTCAGTCTGTTTTCCCATCAAGATGGAAATTGGCTAAAGTATTGCCTTTTCCGAAGAAAAAGATGGTTAGTAGCCTGAAGACTTTCGCCCCATTAGCATTCTGTGTTTTCTTTCTAAAGTTATTGAAAAGGTGATTTGTAATCAGATTCACAAATATATTGAAAATAACCATTTGTTATCACGTTGGCAATCCCGTTTCAGACAGAATCATAGTTGTGAGACAGCTTTGTTGAAGGTAACATCGGATCTGAGAAGAAGTGTGGATAATGATCAGGTCGGTATCCTTGTCATGCTAGATTTCTCAAAGGCCTTTGATAGCGTCAACCATCGAATACTGCCAAATAAACTGTCCTCAATTTTTGGGTTCTCAGCCTCAGCAGCTAATTTGATTGGATGCCTTCTTGATAGGAGATTTCAGCAAGTTTATGTAAATGATTTGCACTCTGACATATTACCATTGCACTATGGGGTACCTCAAGGATCTGTCCTAGGACCCATATTATTTAGTATGTTCATAAATGATTTACCCAATATCATTCTCGATGTTAAGATCCACATGTATGCCGACGATGTTCAGTTATACTACAGCAGGCCTAATGGGCCTATGGAGGACTGTATGGCTCGGATAAATGATGATTTGGACAGAGTATATAATTGGTCGCTACACAACCAACTTTCTCTAAATCCTGGAAAATCTCAATGTCTTGAATTATATCACAGTACTGTATTAACACCTATCCCCCCAGTATTACTTGCAGGACAAGCGCTGCCGATTGTAGAAACCATTACTAATCTGGGTGTAAAGATGAACTCTAGATTGACGTGCTGCGATCACATTGCAGCTATTGTTGGCAAAGTTTACGGCGGTCTACGGAGACTGTGGCTGTTAGCTGAAATCTTGAGTACAAGCTTTAAGATGAAGCTGATCTAGGCTCTGATTTTACCCCACTTCTCTCATGGTAGTTTAATCTATTCTAAATTAGACTCTGTATGCTTGCGTAGGTAGAATGTTGCCTTTAACGACTGTGTTAGATTCGTTTTTGGTCTTCGGAGGTTCGATCATGTTTCCCAGTTTAAGTCTATTCTACTTGGTTGCTCTCTGGAGGCTTATCTTACACGTAAATCTCTATTTTTCCTACATAGGTTCATACGTCGTGGTAAACCGACCTATCTAACTAACCAGATTCAGTTTCTGCGGTCATCGCGGCATCATAACATTTTGATTCCCCGACATAACAGGCGAGTTCAGGAAGGCTCTTACTTTGTGCAAATAGCGCGAGTTTGGAACAATTTGCCATATAATGTACAGAGTGTGGGCACTATAGGTGCCTTTGATAGTTTTAAAAATTTAGTTAGCTCCGTTATTTATTAGCTATTAGCTTACATGAGATTACTTCTGCTATGTACTTTTCTATATTTTCTTTCTCTTTTTTTTTCATATGTATATATTGTATCATTTAAGATTAATGTTGTTACTTATTGAACTGATTTTGCAATATTTTATTATGCTCATTTTTGATTGTGTTTCTTATATGGACTCATAGTATTTTCTTTTTGTAACCTTATAATTTATCATGTACATTTATAAGATTGTAATCTTGCGTACATTACCAGCTTGTAAATAAATTGAATTGAATTGAATTACCACCCTTTAATGGTAGACTTGGAAATTCAAATTGAATTTGATAACTTTTTCCAAAAGTCAGCAATGGACTGTAATGTATGTATGTATAGTATTTTTCAATTTAAATTTACGTCACCTCAAATAGATAATATTACGTACCGAACAAATGCACTGTAAAGCCATGACCACAGACAAGGAAAAAAACAATTATCGGAACAATAATCGAAAAAATATAAAAACAAAACAAATTGCTCGACCTTAAGAGAAATTCGAAACATACGCAAATTTCACTTTGCAAGCAAAATGTTCAATTGTAAATGTACCTACTGTCATCGCTATAACAAATCAATCAATGAATCATAAAGAAGTTCATTGATCAGAATTGTTGACACTGCAACCATTATTTGTAATTTCGTGCAATTTGGCAATAACTCCCCACTTTTAGAATTGTTGAACGTATTAATTCCTAGGTAAAATAATTGTATAAATAACCAGTGATGGGTCATTAAAAATCAGAATTATTTTGATCCTTAAAGTGTCTTTTAATTTGTCACCCAACATCGGCATACTCTGCTATATTAAAGTGAAATCAGCGGCATACTGTGCCATACTAAATAAAGAATGCTTGCATACCGGAATTTACGTATGTTGCAAATTCTTCTCGAGCTCGAGTATTTAGTTTGTCATCATCGAATTTCTAAGTAAGTATTATATCCAGTTGCAGAAGATTTTGTCCTCTTCAGTATCTTTAAACTTGCTGAAAACATCGTTGGAATCACTAGTTAGCAAACTTTTTACAACGAACATCGAACAAGTTGCCAACATTTGTCTGGATTTTCTAATAGCGTTTCCACTTATACAGATTGTGGTCAGCTTGTTTCGAAATTTGTTGGATATTTGTATTAATGACCCTGTATAGATGTGTCAGTATGAGGTGCTCTTTAAGGTACCTAAAAATGTCATTTAAGATTACATTGGTCAACTTGTTTCCCTTGCTACCTTAGACCCAATCTACATCGAGAGCTATACGCTACAGAATGCAAGCTACACGAAGCTCTATTTCAGCCTATTCCTATGAGCATAGTCAGTCTATGTAGATAGCTACATCATGTAGGTTGAAGCTAATAGCAGTTTCTATGGGGAACCATATATGCAAACTGAACTAGAATGATAACGTGCCATAATAGCGAATAAAAATACGTTCTGCCACAAGAGCTATCTGTGATGCCTTCGAGTTTTAAGTTGCACTTCATTTCTACCCCAACCATCATCCTACAGGCAAGTTTCGTGCGGCAGAGGCAGCATGCTGACCCATCTAAACAGGCTCAATGGATACAATACTTAATAGATATCAGGTTTATTCGATGAAAACAACTCCAATATTTACCCAGGGTTTGCGCGTTCATCGAAGAAATTATTAAAACACCGGGTAAACCTAGTGTAATGACATTTCTTTGACAATTCTCCTGAGAATAAATAATTGTAAAAATTATTTATAAAATGGGTGAAGACAAATGAAATGTGCTCTAGCTATTTTTCTATTCCTTTCCTTCTAATTTTTGCTCAAGAAATAATTTATATGCCCCAATCACCAACAAATTAGAAGTGACAGTTCGCAAGTGGCATATGTCAAACCATTACCCCAAGAAATGTTCAGTGTAAGTTCAGGACAGCCCTAGATTTTTCAAATGAAAAAAGAAAGATAGTGTAGCCCGGTGTAGCTCTAGGTTTACCCGGGGTTTTCATCGAACAGAATGCTTTCTGTGTTACGTAAAAGATGTCTCTACTTCGATTTCAACAAAATTATATTTGGTTGCTTTGACATAATGTAAAATATATTGTTTTTAATATTCAGATAAAAATACGTTTACCAGTTACGGAGCTCTAAATTTTTTCTTAGAAATTTACTGGTCTTATATTCCCATGTATGTAAATTCTGGAACGGGTAATGGAATTAGTTGAAGCTAGGGAAGTAATCAGAAGCCATGGTATAGTGACAGTAATAAAGTATGACTGCTATAAACCACGGTCGGCCATCTTGTATAAATAAAAAACATGAAAAAAAATCTGAATTCTTCGTATACCTTGATGCCGTGATGTCACCGTATCACCTATCATACCCTGTCAGTATACCATGATCAGAAGCCAGCTTTTCAATCTGCACCAGGTATATTTTCGGGCCGCATATTAATTTGATATCATGCCACTAAGAGTAAATGTAATTTTTCTTCAGATCTAACGAAGGACTTATCCACGGAGAGGTGGCGACTAAAATACTTACGGCGCGTGTTATAAACAAAATTTTCCACTTATCATAATTTCTTAACATCGTTGATTAACTTATTCGGAAGTCTACCTGGACTCGAGTAGTGGGGGGTGCTGCAAGATGGCCGCGAGGATCTTAAAAATATCGGGTAACTTACGTAATTTCATAAAGGCTGATTTTTGGTGTGGCAGATGAGCATTATATTTTATGATCAATCGTAAAAATGTCCGATACATTGGATGGTAGGAAAGTGCTGGCAGACGCCAACAAAGACCTGGAAAAATGTATATAACTTATGTCATTCCACAATAACTCCAGAACGATTCCACTTAGAGTGCAGAAATCTTGGGCGCGGGCTGTTTTAGAAAATGTAAAGTTGGGTCCGAAAATGGGACCACTCGGGCAACTCCTTCGCCAGGTTTCCATACATAAAGTTCGTTTTTCGCTATATATTAGGGCACTGCCTAAAAACACATAGGCGCATAGAGCTGAAATTTGGTACGAACCGTTCTAGAAATATATGAGAAAAACCTCGAAATTTTATAAGGGCATTCATCTGGGGTATCATAATAATTGGTCTGAGACCAATTCCAGCTTTTTTACTTGTTAATTTTTGAAAACATATTCTCCATAGAATTCAGCACAGGAGAATAACGTGGTAAATATTTGAAAATATGCCGAGCCTGTTCTACTAATTTTCGAACGTCATGAGTTTTGTGAATTTGGCATATCCATTGGCATTTCTGCTGCGTTCTGCTCTCATTTCTATAGTTGGATTATATTATAAGCTTAAAATCTTATTGCTTTCTGAAATAATACCTTTAATTTAATATTGAAATAATTATGGTCCGAATCACCTGTATAGGTGGTAAAATCACAACTAGTAACGAAATAAATACTTCTTGATTGGCATGAGAAGTAGAAAAGCGTTAGCAGTTCAATGCAGCATTGCAAATAACAAAAATAACTTTAAAAGTTAAAAAGATTTTTTGTAGAATCGATAGACATTTTAATTGATTAGTGAAATTTGATATGCTACTTTTGATTTCAAAACTGATCGTTTTGATATGGGTTTCATTCCTTTTGAATTTAATAATGCTCCACTTAATTTCAATATTATTGCAGTTGAGTTAAAATTTGTTGCTAGTAAATTTAAAATTGTTTCCGCTGATGTAAATATTGTTGCACTTCAATTGGCTAATGTTCTGCTTGATTCGAAATCTGTTACGTATAGACGAATCGTAGGGGAAGGTGGTGTACCGTGGTACTTCTTTTGAAATAGTCTTTTTTTGACAAAACTAATGAGAAAAATCTTAAGCAACCGATAATTATAGATTATCAAATCCATAACTTTTCAAATAATAGTCAAATATGTAGTTAAAAACTTATATTTCAGGATATATGAAAGGAAATATGAACGTCCTAATTTCGGTCCAAGGTACAACATGCTGTCATGGACAGTTGGGTATTGTGCCTTGGACATTTGTAGTTTACTAAGTAGAAATGAATAACAATATTCGCAAAGCAGGTAACTAAACAAAAATTGTTATAGATATACATATTTAATTTATTATTTATCTAAAGGACGATCCATGGTTTTTTTTTACATGTCCGTGGTATAAATGTTTCAAGTATCCAAAAGAAAGAAAGCCGTCTGTGAAATATTTTAAGGCGGACAATTCACCGCATGAAGCACGATTTATAATAGTAGATATAAACAAGTTTTATCTGAGCTGAAATCCAAAGATAGCGGATGAATAGAACTCCAATACTTTCAATTCTCTATCACTGGAAAATATTTACTTTTTTCACGACTTTTCTTTAAAGCGCAATAACTGCACATTTAGCCGACAAACTAACTCCTAAAATAACTTAAGTGCCGTCTGGTAATTAATAAAATCGGATAAAGATGCGCTTACGTAGGTAGTAACTACAGTCCGTGTGGAAAATGAAAAGATCAAGCTATACACATGTCCAAGGTACAGCATCTTTCCCTAATTCTTTGGATGTGATTCCGCGGAAATCATTCAGAAACGCAAGGGAAATTTTATCAGCTCACGCTAGTATACGATGAAGCGAGCTTAACTATGCCTCGTAATATGGCTCAAATAGAATGTACAAGATAATTTAATATACCAAAGAGGTTCAGAACATCGCACCTCTTAGTTGATTTTATCTTTGATCACGTACATACCTTCCTGAAGAGTGAAAATTACTGGACTTTTATTAGTAGATTTATAAAAATATTCCCCCAAAGAACCGCCTGGCCTCCTGAGCTAGTGTGGGAAGAATGTAGCAGGTACGTAGCAACATCCATTTTATATTAGTTAGATTGAAATCAAAAAGTAAACGTCAATTAAAATTACTTATTAAACCAATCAGATTCCGAGGAAACATACACTAACGAGAAACCAATTTCTTGACTGCTTTGAGATCTTTAAAGCTTAGATCACATATCCAACAATACATAGCAGGCTTGATTGTGCGACCCCACTTGCTAGAAAGATTCCAATTATTAGTACCTACACTTCCTTCATATTATCAAGGGTATACTGCTTAGGAAAATCTACAGCAGCACCAGATCCAGCTAATTCTTTAGCATCATACCATCTGCACTAGACTCTTTTCTAGTAGTAGTAGTAACAACAATACTTTCAGAAGTTTCAGGGGTCAATAAATAAAAAGAAAGTGTATCGAATACGTTATTTTTGCATTTTCGGAGTCTTAATTGCATCCTTAGTAAGCATTGGAGGAAGATGGAAAGCTCATTGTATTTGACCAGCTATAACAGACATAATTATCAGTCATCCTAGTTTTTCGACAACTGAGCACAAATTAATCAGTTTATTTATTAATTCAAATATATGTTTAGAATAACTGCAAATCCAAACAATGTTAGTACAAAATTTCTTTATATTATCACTGATCACAGCACATCTTTTATCGTACTTTAGCCCACATAAAATATAATTTATTTTAGAATGAAATTTCTAAATGCAGAGCAGGTGAATATCTTCGTTATTGCGACACGAAGTGCCTAAATTTAGTAGAAAAAAATAGCTAAATGTGCTAAATTTATATATATGAACACTCAGTAGTGCTTGCAAAATGACCTCTGTCTGAATTTATTATAGAAAGCTTATTACGCAATTTAATTTCGTCTCACTACCAATTTTATGTCACATCATAATAAACTCAGGCCTAATCAAACGAAATTTTGGAACATCTAATCTTACGAGGATCTTTTTCGGCCGTTTAAATTTCCTTTTTCTTGGAGAGAGATGATAATGGTGTCATTGCCAGTAATTGATGAGTGAGCTCAGTTAATCTTTTTTATTTGCTTTGTACATCAATACAATTCAAGTAAGTTACCATGAACCATTTATTAAGCTTGATCGAGTTAATTTTCAAAAATATATATAGTTCTAATAAAATTGAACTCATTATTTATAGAATCCAATAAAATAGCAATGAACAATTTAAGTCCATGAGAAAATATAAACAGTGGAAAACCCGTACAACTCCAATCACTCTGGATAATTACATTTATAACAGCGCCAATTTTCGTTTTATTTATTTTTTTACCACAAACTAAATGTCGATAGTTTTTAATATGATGTAGATAAGATGAAAAATATGACTGCAATAGTCATAATAAATCTTGTTCAAATTCCTACCGACTTTTGCGTTACGAAAGCAGTACAATGATACTAATAATTCTGCAACCAGTAAACATGAGCAATTAATCAAACAATTAATAAGAGCTTAATTGCTTGAATTATAAAAAGGAAATCAACCAATTGCAAATCGAAAACGTCAAAGCATTTGACTGGGCCTGAATGTCAATTAGAGAAAAAGCCCACACCTAATTCTAAATTATCAGGCTGATCTAAGCTTGAAATCAATTTTGGATTTTCTTTTCTCTTTGAATATATTTGCCCCAATTTCCTTTTTTGAGTCTTTTGGATGTTATCATCAGAGAATATTTTTCAGTTGTTATTTCATAGAGCACTTCTTACGAATACATGTATAAAATTTCTAAATTAAAATAGATATTTAAAATTTCAATTAATTCAATAATTACCGAAACTATTTGCACGATAGCAGTGCAAGAGATTCCCATAAATGTGGAAACAGATATCAAAACGGCAATTTCAAAACAATCTTTAAAATCGTGTAAAAATTCAAGTGCGTCTGAGTGCATTTTACCCAAATATTGCACAAATTCTCGCTGTTTCTCTTCGGTATCATATTTGCTCGTCATATCGCCTATGTTAATACACGATATTTTGCAAAGTTCGAACATTAGCACTGTAAATAGACAATATAAATAAAAAAATGCGTCAAATGCAAAAGCAAAAGGAGCGCTGATCAAAAACTGAAGTACAATCAACACATAGCTCATTTCATAGCCAGGATGACTTCGGTATCTGTAAATATTCATGAACAAATTTCAAAAAATTACGATTTGCTTAATATTACGAAATTCCATAAATAGGTGCTTGTAGAGGCAGTTTCCATTGATCTGACGAAAACAGTGACAAAATATTGTATGCGATTATTCCTACAATGTACAAAACAAAAGTAGTAGCCACGACTCTCCTGCAATTCATGTGTAAATAAATAACTATTTATAAGTATCACAAATTATTCATTACTCACATTGAATACATTCCGTACTTTTTGTTTATTTCCTTAAAGTTCTCGTTATTGCTTGTTTCTAAGGAGGATGTAAAATCAATTACGTACTTCGATAATTTCTCTCGTTTTTCTTTGAGGAGCCACAAAATCAGAAATTTCATTGATGCCTGCATTACATTAGCAACGAGCTCAAATATAGATTCAGTAAAATTTTTAATATAATTATAAAGAAAAAATAATACAAAAATATCGCAAAGCATAGCATTTAAAAGGATATTTTCAAAATTATTCCTTACGTGAATTGCTGCCAAAAATGAAAAAATAGAATCAAAACGAAGCTGACGATTCTTCTCTGTTATAACTGAGATCACAGAAAAACATGGGAACGAAATAATAATCAAAAATTTCAGAGCACACCAAACTTTATAACCGATAGTTCCAAATCTCGTTGACTCATTATAACCAGGTGTATCCAAAACTTTTTCGATAAAATCAGGCTGAGAAGCCCAACTTGGGGTCGTCGTGACAAATACTTGGCCCAGGAAACTTTTGAACATTTTGAAATGCAGAATAGAACTGAGTAGAATTATTGCGAAAAGATATCATTGCTATCACTAGTAAGGCCACGTCAGAAACCCTTATTCACCACCACGACTCCACCCCTACACCTAACCCAGATTAATAATTTATAAAACAACCACTCCACTTTTGGTGTCAGCTTTAATAAGAGGCTTTTCTTTCAGTTGACACATTAATTATAAGCTGACTTCAATGCATCAAATCAGGTGTCAAAGTATTCTTTGTGTGAAAATAGAACAGCTGGTATATTTGGTAAATTCTTGCACTTATCTGTATTTTGAGGCCTTCTCTCAGAAATACAACTGCATAACACATACTTTGATATAGAGTTGCTAAAGAAGCTAATTCCTTCTATTCTGATCTGATACCGAAATTTAAATTCTTATTTTATACCATCCCAAGGGTTTTCTTTTCTCGCCAGTTCAAGGTTCGTTGTTAATCTCACACTTATATGTGTACAGGTAATGTGAAGGACTTTAAAACGGTGAGAGTAGTTTGGATATTTTAGATAATGACGATGATCTTTGGCCAAGCAGCGAGTTTTGGTATTATAAGTCTAGTTTTGAGCATTATAAGAAAAGGCAATGTCTACTTTTCATACAACCTGAGAACAAACATGAGAGATAACTTTTCTACTTCTCGTGATTGCGCAGAATTGGTACGTTGTGGAAAAAGACTTACTACGAGAAAAATGTTCACAATAGAGCACTAATGGCCATGGACGAAAGAACTACAAAAATACATGCGACATGTAATAACTGAGGTGTATGTAATCCAAGTCCATGGAAATGTATAGTACTCGGCGTGACCTTTATACTGATATGCAACATTGCGCATTAGAATCAACCCCCACCGGGGGTTGCCACCCTACCCTAAAAGTATCTAGAGAAAAACTTTCTTCAATGAATTATATCTGATAATAAGCTGAGGCGAACTGTGAAACCTGTTTTCCGATCGGACCTAACCCTACCGAGTTAGAGCCGATCTAAACTGCGAAAAATCTAGTACCTCAGTTCCAATAACAAAGAGAGATTCTCAGATACTCAGATTTCTTCTCGGGACTTAAGGAATTCGATTCTGTACTAGATTTTCCACAATGTGCTGAATCAAACTTTGACCTGTCTCATGTCTGTTCATCTCGGGCCTGAAATTTGAATTCCCCTTTGTAAATTCCAGTCTAAGTCATTAGGAGTGTTATTATAATACATATATTACCTAGCCTTTACGATCCAACTATGGAAGACGCATGATCCTTTTCCACAGCGACTACACAGTAAAAACTGTGAAGTTAGATTCACAATTAAAGCCGAATATTATATAAAAATTCCGCTCGTCGGTTTAATCCAGGCTTATTACGGGTACAATTGAATGAGATATCTCTTGCGGTAAAACAGTTGGACTAATTTTCTTGAACCATTGTTGGTTTGGGTCTCATTTCATTTGGTATACATGTGCAGTGGCACACCCATCGTTTTATCAACATTTTATTTGATGGTTTTACTTGTTCTACTTAGGTGGAAACGCGTTAAGTTATTGTAACATTAAAGGTATAAATAATATTTATTGTAAAGCGTAACAAGTGTTTTAATCAATCAAAATAAGAGAAAAATAACTAATAAAAAATTCCGCCTTGCTAAATGCTTCTGAAGCCAAATGCCTCCGTTTTGAATGCACTAAATATTTTACAAAGGAAAATAGCAAAAAGTGTTTATAAAAATGTCCAAATTCGTCTGAACTGATAAAACCTAATTTCACAATTTTATGGTTATAAATGTAAAAAACTTTTGTTTTCACACTTCTAAAGTTTATTTATAAAAATATTTCTCAATTTTATTTCCCTTAAGTGGGCTAACCCACCAGAAGGTAAGTGGTTAATCCTCTTTTCATAACCAGGTGTTATAAGAGTTTCGCTGTGAGACATAACAGTATATTAGGCCCAACATTTTGTAACGACATACCTACTAAATTTAATGAGAGTAATTATAAATTCATTTTTAAATATTATGTGTTATCGAATGGTGATGTAATTGTTGAAAATCTTGCAAACTAATTTATAAAAAGCTTAGGGACTTATTTTACTTATTATAGTTGATAAGCTTTAAAGTTCAATTTACCTTAATTCATTTAATATGTAGTAATTGACTGTTTATACTTTCATACAGAAGTTTTGGTGTTAGCTTGGATTTATACTTTCTGAATTTCGAATATATAACACAATTGTATAAGCTGCAATAAATAAATATAAACAAAAATACTTGATGATTTCTTATATTCCTTCTCTTTATTTTTATGTGAATTTTACTATTATTTATCAAATATTTTTAGCGTTATTACATAAGAGTTAGCATATTAAAATAGAGAATTTTGTAAAGAATTTTACAAATCGGAAAATATTCTGTATTGTTCGTCGCATTTTATTTTTACGTCTACTATAGATGCTAAACAGATAATTACTTAAACACTTTCGTAAACTCAACATTACTACGTACTTGTCTGGTGGCAATAATTATTAAATTGTAACTACGGCTTATACCACTTTGTCAAATAGCTTCGGTGGATAATTACAATTTTAGTGTTTTTAGTGTCTGTTAATTCGTAGTCAATCCATGCATATAATCCCAATACAGTTATGACTCTTTTGTCCATTCTTAGTGGTAGGATTTTATTATTGTTCTATTTGTTGTAATAAAATTTAGTTTTCTAGCTATAATACAGCGTGAGAAATACCATCAAACATTTACGAAATGACAGAATTTTGACTGTTTTCGCTGTAATTGAAAATTGAAAGGCGAGTGTTACCAAATTGAGTGTAATATTACAATACGTTCTATCAATTTTACAACCGGTATTTTTTTTAAGTGCGGGGGACGAGATTCTAAGCATGGAATGCCAAAATGGCCCATTGTGCTAACCTGTTAAAAGATCACTCTCAGCAAAACCTTCCTGTCCTCTTAATGAAGGGCATCAGGTATAGGTGAAGTAAATTTTTCCGCTCATCCACAGATAGGCGAGCAGATCAAAGAATAACCAGCCTGCTGCGGGCAAAGGCCGAACATACACACAGAAAGTATTGGGTTGCCTTAGGCTCTCCTTCCAGACAGGACAGACACTCATGGCTGTCAACAATGCCCATACTTGTTAGATGAGCGTGAAGCGAGTTATGGCCAGTGTTGTTAATGCCTACCACAGCTCTGCGTTGTTCCGAGCTGCAATAGAAAGTCAGAGACATTGCTATAAAGCCAGTCAAGAAACAGTTTTGTACACATGCAAAGATTTACGTTCGACCATCGCTGCTGATGGTTTAAGCGAATATTTGCTTTAATGAGAGACCTAACTACCGAAGCGATGATGACTGCAGCGGGTTCCGGTTCAAAGAAGGGAGAACCAGAGGCAGACCTTGTTAGAAGGTCAGTCCTTTCTTTCCCCATGATCACCATATGCCCAGGAACTCACTGACCTTATTCAAGGCTGCCTGACTCTCCGAAAGGATAGCTATGTCCTGTCACTTGATCTCCATATCAAGGGTTATCCTTGCTTCCATTGCTATGGTGAAAACTTAAGTCTGGAACATAGTGGAGTGCCTTCCAAGTGAGTACTCGAACCTAATGTCAGATCCAAAAATCTAAACACCAGCTTCCTATTAGTTAAAGAGCGTTCGGTAAACATTTTTAGAGCTGATCGGGAAAGGCGCGATTCCCTTTCAGGAAAGTGTACATAAAAGCGACGCCCAAAACGAAACCCTGGAACTATCGCATCAAGTGGCGTGCGGTTCAGAGAGTCTTTCCGTTTCAGCCCATACCACAAGGAGCAACAGGAAGAACAAGTTTAGCCGTGTTCCCAGCATCCCTATCAGCGCAATCTATGTGTATACCTGCCACAATCATAAGATCCACAGGTGGCAGATTAAGAGAGACATCAAGGGTAGCAGAAACCGCAAATCGCATAGGCCATGTAATTCTCAGGCAAGCAAGCCTACCAAGCCACACTATTCACAGCAGGAATATGTAGGTCTGGTGTAGTTTTGTCTGTAAATGTGTAGAAAGGATGAAATTACTGTAGGATCTTCACTTTTGTACTTTGTTTATAAAATAACATAAAAATATACAACTTCCACAGATAAAGTATAAGCTGTAAAAAATGTGATATGCACTAGGCTACCACTATTAGAAGTTACTTCAAATAACTTGAGGCATTTGTGAAAAACTCAACACTTGAGCCTAAGTCATAAAAAAAATGTAAAAAGTGAAATGTATTCTATATTTTTAAATATTTATTAAGTTTTACATTATTCATTTAGAAAACAAGATTTAATACTAAACCCGGGAGCTTGTATTGTTTTTGTTGCTTAATCTATTTAAATTGTTGTTTAAGTGATAATTTACTTGACAAGTTTTTGCAAATTATGTTCACTTTTATGTGGGTATGGTATTATATCGAAATCCAATAGTATTGGAACTAGAGTAGACTCTCATTGGACACAAAGTTGGTAGTTACAGCTAGATATGGTTTATTCGTCACATATGTCCAAATATATTTTGTGACTAATTAAAGTTTTATTCAAATAATTTTGTGGTCTAGCTTACACACCAATTCTAATGTAAAAAACAAAAGTGAAGTAACTAAATTGAAAGCATAGCATGCTGAGTTACACTTTATATTTGGTTACCAAACATTCCGCCCGCCTCGTTGATACGCGATACAACGAATATTATATCCACCCGCCATGAAATATTCAAATGATGAATTAAAAGATGATGTGATAAATCTGATGAATATTATCATACGATGATAGTGTTGATCCATTAATTGGTAGGACGACTAGTTTCACGATAGGTCGACGAATAGTAGAATTCTTGCATTTGACTGTAGCAACGCGTGAGTTACATACATGGACCTAAAACGAGACATGACAACAAAACAGACACCGGATCTATTAGATCCAGACATGTACAAAATTGCTACAAAACTCAAACCTCCGGCTTGGTAATAACATTTAAACAAATCTAATTTCCCACATTTCCACGTTGCGACAACAGCATTTTTACTAAACATAAAAGGTGTCGGATTAGTTTCTCACAGAAATTATTATGAAAAAAATAAAACTGATTACATGACAATTTTACGAAGTGAAGCGTTAAATGGTGAATATCAGAAAAGCGGCAGTCTGTCGAGAACTTGAATTGCGAGTAGTTTCGAGTCGCGGTAGTTAAGAAATCTAAGTTTTTAGCTCTATATCTTATGCAGATTAGACACTTTACTTCTGCCGTTAATTATCCAGAATCTTATTCGGAGATATCCCAACGTAAGTTGGATTCCGCCGTGTAAAGTCTTCTGGTGTGCATCACTTATAAGGAGCGACGATAGCTTTGATACTGCTGAGAGTATCATGGGATATTTTGGTCGTATGGCAACACGGCGAGTTGCAATCTGCCTCCAACGCGTAAAATTCCATTACTGTCGGTAAAAGGGTAAAGGTAGCTGAAATGTGGCTACCCGGGATAGTAATCATTTTTATGGTCGTAAAACCTTATTCTCCCATCATGTAGAAGGTAGATGTTTCTAGCCTTTGGCTTTATTAGGAGAAGGGTTGAAAGGTATTCAAAGTCTTGCGGTATGAGAAGATCCGACAAGTTGTTTATGATTGGGGTATAGTGAGTTGGCACTCTGGCAGGTTGCTTCTCGGAAAGTTCGAAGAAATATTCTTTGGGTTATATTGGCCGCTTCGTAAGGTACTTCGTTACGGAAGTATTTTCCGTTGGCTGTGAGCGATCCATCGAAATGCTCGGCCTTATATAGGGTCTGAATCGCTATTTTTTGTATGGATCCTGCGACCATAATGAAAATATCTCAGAAAATTTTATCTTTCATAACCTGTAATTAATATCATTCAATGCGGAATATTGACATCTATAATTTCCCATCAAAAAATTTCCTTCATTTATTGAATTCATCCATTTAAGATAAAATTTCCAAATTGTGCCATAACATGGCATAATTAAATTCTTGTCATCCATGTTGAGAGAATGTTAATGTGAGACTTATTTTTTACCTACCTCGGTTCTCTTTTCGTCTGATTAGTTCCATGAACACACAAATAATGAAGAAGTGTGATGGTAGTTATAACCCTGGTTCAAGGTCAATAATTTCGTGGCTTCGTTCTCCGGTTCACCAAGTTCACTACACTGTAACTCGCACTCATTGTAGATTTTTGAAATTTAAGAAATGCTATAATTTGTAATTAATATATAATGTACATGTGCCTGGTAATATTATTTCAAATAATAATAATTTAAATTTATCTATGAAGCTAAATTCAATATTGAATAAATGTAAAAGAATAATTAAGATCAAATCTAGTTTATGTTAGAAAATTTTCTTGTATCTGACAATGTCTCACCAGCTCAGTATTAGGCACTCGATCAAATTGGTTATTTATGTTATTGAGATTTGTAATTGGACTATGCTTTATCCCAGTCGATACCCAGAATAAAATGCGGTTACTAATTCTGACTGCTGTCGATACCCACAGAAAGAAGCTTCATTCTAGTCGCTACCCTCAATAAAGTTTTTGTTCATAATTTTCTTATTCGGTTGATACGATAAGATTGTAACGAACCATTTCCAAGTAACCTCTTTTCTTGATCAAAGTAACATAAAAGTATAATTTTAGATCCCACTGTAGTCGAGATTAGTTACTCATAATTTCGTAACCGACAGTAATCTTCTCATTTCTATCCCTACTCTAATACAAAGTAGAAATTACCGAAATGTTCTAGCATCTGCCGTCAGAAAAGTATAAATGCATGCACACCATTCATTCGAGAGCTCAGTTGGTGGCTGGCTGCCGACAGAATGGGAGCTCCCGTGATGTATTTCTGGGGACTTCTTTCTTGTTGGACACCGGCTCATTGGCTGTAGCCCGCTCCTTTCCTTTCCGTACACTCTCGTGATGTATTTCTGTGAGTGTTTCCTTTCCTGTCACTCTCGTGATGTATTTCTGTGAGTGACTTGTATTCCTTTCCGCACGCTCTCGTGATGTATTTCTGTGAGTGTTTACATTTCCCTCCTCCGAACACCTTCGTGATGTATTTCTGTAGGTGTATTCCGTTCCATACACTCTCGTGATGTATTTCTGTGAGTGTTTCCTTTCTGTCACTCTCGTGATGTATTTCTGTGAGTGACTTGTATTCCTTTCCGCACACTCTCGTGATGTATTTCTGTGAGTGTTCACTGTTCCCACCTTCGTGATGTATTTCTGTAGGTGTATTCCGTTCCGTACACTTTCGTGATGTATTTCTGTAGGTGTATTCCGTTCCGTACACTCTCGTGATGTATTTCTGTGAGTGTTTCCTTTCCTGTCACTCTCGTGATGTATTTCTGTGAGTGACTTGTATTCCTTTCCGCACACACTCTCGTGATGTATTTCTGTGAGTGTTTACTGTTCCTTCCTCCGAACACCTTCGTGATGTATTTCTGTAGGTGTATTCCGTTCCGTACACTCTCGTGATGTATTTCTGTGAGTGTTTCCTTTCTGTCACTCTCGTGATGTATTTCTGTGAGTGACTTGTATTCCTTTCCACACTCTCGTGATGTATTTCTGCGAGTGTTTACTGTTCCTTCCTCCGAACACCTTCGTGATGTATTTCTGTAGGTGTATTCCGTTCCGTACACTCTCGTGATGTATTTCTGTGAGTGTTTCCTTTCTGTCACTCTCGTGATGTATTTCTGTGAGTGACTTGTATTCCTTTCCGCACACACTCTCGTGATGTATTTCTGTGCGTGTTTACTGTTCCCTCCTCCGAACTCCTTCGTGATGTATTTCTGTAGGTGTATTCCGTTCCGTACACTCTCGTGATGTATTTGTGAGTGTTTCCTTTCCTGTCGCTCTCGTGATGTATTTCTTTCAGTGACTTGTATTCCTTTCCGCACACTCTCGTGATGTATTTCTGTGAGTGTTTACTGTTCCCTCCTCCGAACACCTTCGTGATGTATTTCTGTAGGTGTATTCCATTCCGTACACTCTCGTGATGTATTTCTGTGAGTGTTTCTGTCCCGTTCTTTCCCCTACCTTACGGGAAAGTAATATAGTATTGGTTAGGAAATGGTTTCGACTTGCATGCATTCTTTAAAATACCATTGTAATTAAATAAAGGACAGATACAGAGAAATTTGTGAGCAAGTATACTGTTCCTATAAAAGTATATATTTGTAGAAATGATTAGAATAAGTAACACACATTGAAATTTTATATTAGGGTATATGTTAAGCCAGAATATATTTTGATTATTGGTTTATGTAAATGGGCCTTGTTATTTATTGACCCTGGCGTAACTCACGAGCACCCGGAACCCCTAACAAGGGCACACAAGGAAAACCCGTTACAAGATAAGAATCTTTATTACAGTCGATACCCGTAATAAAGTTGTTTATGTTAGTAATTTCTTATTCGGTCGATACCCGCAATAAGAATCGTTAATTCAATCACTATTCAAAATAAAATATTTAATCTAGTCGATACCCAGAATAAAAATAATTATTTTAACTGTCAATTAAATGAAGTATCTAATTTGTTACTAAAATTTAGACGACTTGGAAAGAACACTAGGAAATAGATTACCACCTTGATCACTGCACTGCCAAACTGAAAAGGAGATCGAGTCAAGTCAGATTCTGATTTATATAGCCATACATTGCTAATGGCACCAAAGAACGGCAGTCATGTACAAATGTAGTATACTACCCATGTACAGTTCACTGCAGCGTTGTTGATTTAAGCTTCTGATGCAATTTTGCTTGAGGTGGACAAAAAATTATTACCATGCATGAATGCAATGTACTGCCCGTGGACTGGCTCATATCTCTGCGAAATTAGAATTCTGAAATATTTCTTCTTTAGGTCGGTACAACATGTGTTGACAGTAAGTTTGCTAGTTTTAATTATATCAGAATTCTTATGAATTCTGAATAAGAAAATCTCGTTTGTTACAAAATTTGTGACCTTACCTGTCTTCAGGTGAGATTTTCACTTATTGTGTTTTCGCGGAAAAACCTCACAGGAAATAATATTTATTTTTATTCTATTGTGAAATCTTAATTATTGTGAAAGCTCTACTATTGGTTTTGTTCCAGAACTATGGGCACGACTAGCGAGCTGGAGTTCCTTCACATGGCCTGACCCTATGGGATATATAGCCAAAAATGTGTGCTGTGTCCGGCTATATGTTGATTGCCATGTCTGGCCAAGTGTTGATTGCCATGTACGGCTAAATGTTGAATGTATTGTATTTATGATTGTAGAATTTTTAATGTAATTTGTTATATATTTGTATGGTTACATTTGTAATTATATTTGTAAAATTTTGTTGCTTTGTATAGGTCGACGGAAGACAAGTAGTTTCATGAAAATGAAACTACCGTTACCGACGCCACGCTTAATTCACTGTTACAGTTGATCAGATCAAGTGATGAGTAAAACTTAGAACTTGTAATGACGAACACTACACACTAAACACCCAAAAATATATCCGAGAGATTCCATGTCCGATGATGCATTGAAGGTATCACCAGAGAGAAAGAATCTTTCGGAAAACCCCTACTCTGGTCCAAGCGTTGAAGCGAGCGAACTTGGAAACACGTCCGAGCGCGTTAATGTACTACTTGGAACTGCATAGCTGATATGTTCCATATCAATTTTTCCATAGTTGGTGTAAATGTCAAGTGAGAGACATTGAAATTTAACTAATTATGACATAATTGCCAATTCCCATGGGGAATTATGGAAAAATTGTATTTTTCTGTGTAAGTATATAAGTAGTTCATTGTTTAGTGTATTCAATTAATTCATGTTTTCATGTTTATTTCAGCTATTTGTTTTATATATGTGCAAGTAGGTACGAAAGTACCCGTTCGTGATAGGAATGTATCTAGTAGATTTTCCGGGATTCGGAATTAAGTTAACCACTTCAAATGTGTTTGATTTTTATTAATTGCTTTTATTTTTCTTTCAGCATTTTTCGGTGCGGAGCAATAGATATATATAGTTCAAATTCAAAAGGACGATTCCTTGGCATATTCCCAAAAAATCAGGTTTATTAAATTACCAAAAGGTACCGTTTTCAAAAGGAAAATATTATATTAAAAAAAAAAGAGTTTTAGTTTTAATGCGCAAATAAGGAGTGTTATTGAGTTATTGCGTAATTTAATATGTCTCTGTTCTTTTTGATTTTCCTTTTTTGATTAACTGTACTGAATGAAGTAATATTTGTTGAAGTAAACCTTTTTGGAATTCCCCGGTACAAACGAAAGGTAAAAATCGGCCAAGTGTAAGTCCAACTCGCACACGAAAGTTTCCATACCATCTTAAGTATTCGTACTCAATAGTATATACGTAAAGGTTACATCAAGTTTGATGCCTCTATATGACGCAAGAACAATAACTATTTGTGATTTTACTTAAGATAATATAATCTGAAGTAGGTATATTTTGCTAGTTAGGCATTTGTATATATTGCCATTATTAAAATCGAGCAAAAAACGTTAACAAATACGTTCCGTGTATGGGAGTCTCCTTTAATTATTAACTTTATTTTATTTTCATTATTTGTTTTTATAGCAGCTATTGTATTATTAAGCTTTGAAAAATGCATGTGTTTACTTATTACGGTTCAACAGATACACCCCGTTGACAGACAGATGGACGAACAGATGGATGGACAGCGAAGGCTTAGTAATCGGGATCCATTGACATCCTTTGGGTACGGAACCCTAAAAAAGGAATATTTTATTTATTCTATCACACAATTTTTTCATTTAGGGCTGCAAACTTTTTCCATTCTCCTATTCTCATTTGTTTTTTTTTTTTCGAATTACTCAATTCAGTTATTTGGGACCTTGAAACTTTCCGCCCTAAATAAAATGATGTGTGATGGAACGAAAAAAAACGTTTCATTTTTACTGGAGCGTCCCAAAAAGGCCTACTTGAACCACGTAAAAAAAAGATTGTAAAACTACATTCGTTGTGAATGAATGAAGGAATGTAGTTTTGTTAAGAAAGAACTAAACAATATTCAAGGCTAAATAAAGATGTTGAAGTAATAAACTATTTGTTTAAAATTTATTAGTAAATTTTTTGCCCCATTTAATAAAAGCAATGGAATATTTGTAAATCTATTTTTTTCCCATCAACAACTTTGGTTTAAATTAATTAAATTTTAATGGAAATTTTCTTCTATTGAAACAAAACTAATTCAAGATATAAGTAGATGGAAAACAACTGAGTGCTTGTGCAAATTTAGATAACAATTTATCGAACATTTTTTTTATAATTCAGGTCTGAATTTTAACTGCATTCATCTCAAAACTACATTTTTTCATATGGGGCAAAACATTATTCATGTGACCAATTTGGTTCTAATTTCATTTGGAATACACGTGCAGTGGCACACCTATTGTTTTATCAAAATTTTAGTAGACTAAAAAACTTATTGCAAGTATGTAAGAGATTTAAACTAAGCATAAAATCCTAAGGCTTCGTTAAGCTTTAAATATTAATTTTATGAGAATAGTGCATTTTGCTCTTCTTCACTCGAATACCGAAAACGGAATTCTAGTTCTGGGGTATCAACCCAGCATATTTTACAAAGTAAAATAGCAAAAGAGAGTATAAAAAAGTCAAAATTTGTCTGAACTAATAGAACTAATTTCGCCATTTTATGGTTATAAATGTAAAAACTTTTGTTTTCACACTTCTAAAGTTTATTTACAAAAATATTTTCAATTTTATTTTCCTTACGACCGGAAGGTAAAAATTGTCATTAGTGAATTATTTTTATTAAATGTTTGAACATTTTCTTTTAAAATATTAAAGATGGAATATGATGCTGTGTGTGAGAATATCCAAAGAAAATGCTACATTACAAATCCAATTTGGATCTAATAATTCAGGAAAATCTTCATTTTCCTTAAGCATTCAACATATTTTTATTTCCTCTTGAAGGTCCCACACACGTCTTAAAATTTTTCCCAAACTTAACCAACGGATTTTATTGTGATATAGTACATCTGAATGATTGGTATTTAGTTCTTCAAGGAGATCAATAAATTGCCTGTGATTTAATCCTTTAAATCGCAGGAAATTCACTAACTTCGATCGATTTTTAAAACAGGTTTCTTAAGTCCTTCTTGGCAAACTCCGGTTAAACAAAACAAAACAAAAACGATGTCTCCTTTTATGTTTATTGTCTTTATATTCATTTGAAACGGCAAAATTTCGGACCTAGGATTGGTCCATCATCAGGCTCTATGGTTCATTAACAAATATTTAAAAAATAAAAATAATAAACAAATAATGATTAGAGTGAAGAGTTTTTCAACAAGTCTTAGAAGTTTAAAAATTGTACTTTAAAAGTATAAATAATCTTAAGCATGGTAGAAAATTCAAAGTTAAAATGAAAAGCTTGATTCTTAACGTTGGCAAAATTTAGAAAAAATTTTTTTCCAAGAAGGACTTAAAGAGACCTTTGAAATAACACCCCCGGAAAGAAACGACCAATTGCTAAAATACTTTGAAATAACTTTTATCTACCCACAAACCCCTGACTAAATAACTTTTATGCTTTAGAGTAACGTTCATGACGTAAGTGAACTTTAAGGAAGAGTTCTACACATTTCATGGGAACATTTAAATTTTCTATGTTTAACCGTGACGTGTGATGTGATGTGAAATAATTTTTTCCAATATTTTCATCTCAAATTCTTTTACGTGGAAGTACTTACATTAAAGTGCGATAATCTTCTTAACTACTCACCACAGAAGAGAAAAACATACATTGCAGCGTGCGGAAGAGAACATGAATGCGAATTAATATGCATTTATCAGATCGATTATGTACCGTTATATGAGTTTTTAGTGAAAATGTAATGACTAAAAAGTTGAAAATAAAAAATAGTAAAAATTTTATAAAATTAATTACTTTCGTAAATAAGTTGTACTAAAATGTAAATAATAATTTTTTCTTTCTCAGTCATATAAACAAGAAAAGTTTCGTTGTAAAATAAGAAATCCTACAACTTAGATTAAATGTCAACAGATTGGGCATCATAACAATAGTCACAATTGTCTAACTTTAACTTATGCCCAAACCTTTAAGAAGTAACATTCTGTTCTAATGACATATTAATGACAATATGTGTTATACGCTGTAAATCAGGTGAGTAAAATTTTGGGCTTTTTGGATCCTTTTTTATTAGCCGTTCCCTCAGAAATAGGCCTGCCTATATTCGCAGTTATCTACCATCCTTTATTTATTTTATTAAGGGTTTGCGCAGGTGTGTCATCAAAGAAATTATGTCAATAGCTGGGATTACATTAATCTCATAAAGTTAATTTTTCAACTCAAGATTGGTTAACTCAGAATCTTTTAAAATGTATGAAAACATTTAAAAACCTGTTTTTCTTATATCACAATAAAGAAAATAAAAACGGAAAAGTATTTTGCGATTAATAGACAACTACACTTTCGAGAGTCCACTTTTTGTCGAGCCATTCGAACAGTAAAAAAATTTCCCTAAAGTGAGTGGCAACAATTTGTGCCAGAAAGCAAGATTAGGGAAAGCTCCACCTGGAATAACTTAGATTAGGTTTTTATCCCTAAAATGCAGGAAATATTCCCTAAAATGTAAGGAATTTTCAAGTTATTTTTTTTAGTTTTTCCCCGTAAAATGTAGGGAGTAGATTAAGTACAACTTTAAAAAACATAAGAATGGTGCCATACTCAGACCTGTAAAATTCCAAGTACAAGTACCTGTACTTTTCAAGTACAAGTTCAGGTACTGGTACTGATATTAGTACTTAAGTACCAATGTACTTAAGTACTTAACAGGTCTGGCCATATGTTTCTTTCATTAAACCATATGTAGTATGGATGTTAGTGCGGGGTCGCTAGGTACCCTCACACAAAATAGTGAAAAATGACTTGTTTTCAAAAACAATGTGTGAATTAGATTAACGAAAATATATTTGTAAGTATTCCATGAAAAATGTAGAATAATATCCGGGAGAGCTTAACATTTCGGGAATTTTACGTACTATGTAGGTTTTCTGGGGCAAAATACTGAAATTCAATGAATTTTCCATTGATTTTGGTACATTAAACTAATTTCCCCCTTCTATCTATTTTTAGGAAAAAAACTTGTCTTGAATTTAGGGAATTTCCCTAATTTTTTTATAGTAACTGAAGAATATAGGCATATGAGTACCTACGTATGGAAAAAAAAACCCAAGAAAGAGGTCCTTTTAGAAGATGTTGTTGCTTGAGTTGTACATAGTACCACAGAACACACAAACCTGGAAGCTTGTAACACTATCGCGCTGGAAATTGGGAATGGATTTGGAAAAAGGTTGTTAGGTTCCAGTTTTTAATTTGAAAAAGTGCACCTGATTAAATGAGCATCAAGTTGAGAATTTCCGCGGCAATCTAATGTCATCGTTCGAATTTGTAAATGACGTATACAATATTGGAGTGAGAATGAGCAATCACTTAATCCTTTTTATAGAGCTAGGGACATAATTAACCCTTGCCTGTTTTACAACAAGCACTTTTCAGGTCTTTTTGAGATTTTACGTGGTATAGGACATATAAGCACCATTTTAATCGATCGAACTTGTAAAAGACCTAAAGCTTTAACTCACGTAGGGCACAAACGGCGATACATATGGCCAAAATTATTCTATATTTGCTAAAAGTGTAGCGGAGTCAGATTGGTCCGAAAGAATCTCTTATAATAATTAGATTTAATTGACAAAAGTAGGATACAAGAATCGATTAGGGCAGCATGGTAATTTATTAGAGCCTGATTTTGCATCTTATGTGCAATATAGACATTCTTTTCATTACTTGGAGATATATGTCAAGTGCCACATGCGCATTCGCATAGCTTTTTTAAATGAAAAAACATATAAAAAAAAATTAACCGAATTATAAATAAATGAATTATTAAAGAAATATATGTATAAAAAAAAATGTGTGTAAAGTTAATAAAGAAACCCGTTCTAAGAACGGGCATCTTTGTGTAGTAGGGCGAACTATGTATATGAAGTGTAGAAACAGATGCTCAAAAATACCGATATGTAATGTTATTACATGAAAAAAATTATTGAAATTGTGGATGCTGCGCACATTAAAGTTTTCACAGACTTAGCAAACCAATCGTTTTCCGCTTTCTGGACATCGAAGGGGCTTTTGACAGGGCCACCGCCAGTCGCTATATGCGGCAGCTCGTCGACATGGTATTAAAAGCACTTTAGGGAGATGGATCGACCAAATGTGAAGACGACGATACTTAACTGTGGAAGCGGGCGGCCGGGCCTCTCTCAGTTTGCTGGCGAAGAGATGCTGGTCGCAGAGTTTCGTGCTTTCCCCGGTACTCTATTGTTTGTTGGTGCTAAAAAACGTAGGACTTTCATGTGAAGCGTATGCTCAGCTCTAGACACAGCATGGCTGCTGGCTGTGCCTTCATGCAACGAGGCGTCAATATTGTTGAGAACTAGTGCACCCGTCATTATATGATAGTGAACCCAAGAAAACCAGATCTTGGTGCTTTTCTCCAGAAGACGTAAGCTTGGATACTTTGTTCTTCCAAAGCTCTTTAGACACACTCTGCAACTCGCATCCCTTGCCAAGCAACCTAGAGTCTACCGTTATTCGAAGGTGATGTGGGGATTGCACGTAGAGGAAAAGTTAATGTGGCTATGAGGGTCTTCGCTCAATACAGGAGAATCTTTGGCTGCACATGGGGCATAAGATCGGGGGTTCTGCACTTATTGTGCCTCTCGCTCGCAACACCCATGCTCCTGGGTTTGGTAAGCGAGACCGCTTGTGAGGACTGCAATCCGGAGCTGCCGAGCTTTCAAAGGCGTGCTTTTACTTTTCTGAACCTGACATTGGGATGGAGTACTCACTTGGAAGACGCACCACTGTTTTTCAGCCTGAAGTCTTCGCCATCGTAGTGAAAGCGAACTTAGCCGTTGATTTGAAGATTAAGGGAAAGCACATTGGTATCCTTTCGGAGAGTCAGATAGCCTTGATGGCTCTGGGTGGCCAACATCTAAGTTACTACGGGATTGCAGGCCGCCTGTGGATAAGTTGTGTATCCAGAAAAAGGTGTCACTTCAGTGCGTTCCTAGTTACATGGGGATTATGGGGATATGCATAGGAAGCTATTACCAGAAATAGACGAACCCGACTACTTGCAGGTCCACAAAAGTGTTTCCTGATGGGCCCCAAGGAATATCTCTGATTTTCTCATGGGGCTCGGTAGAAAAATAAATAGAACTGTGGTTGGCATCTTCACCGGCCACAGATCGCTTCACGCTCATCTAAGAAGGAGAGCATAATGGGCGGCTCTGACCTCTGTCCTTGGGATCTACTTTCCCCTGTCTTCAACCCTTAAAAAAGAAAAAAAAATTCAGTTGTTTTCTCTTAGGATGATTGTAGAATTGAATTTTTTGAAAGAAATTTGGAATAATCGGGGATTTGAAAATGAAAGACTTGATAATTTGCTAATGGAAAGGAAATTCATTTCATTTCTCCATTAGAGAGTAGGTACATCAAAATTACAAAAAGATGAAGGGAATTGCTGAGAGAAAATAGGATGAGAAAGTAGAATGAGAAATGGTTTTGACGGTTGTATAGAGGTACCCTAAAATCCACTTTGGTTGACTCTCATTGATATCAATATGACATTGTTATTAGATTATCTCTTATCACTTGTTCATAAGATCACACGATATACCTGTTTGTAATATTTCCAATGTAGAAGCAGTTCGTCTTCAGCAGCGAGAGAGCGGTTCAAATAAATAACTCTTCAGAATTGGAAGAATGCCATCCCTGAACATTACATGTACAGCACATTATTGTGATGGAATAATGAATAGTTGCGTTGTTACTAATTAATAAAAAAATACTTCAGAATGCATTCGAACAAGAATTTAATTGATCTTTAATAATGTGTAATCTAAAAAACATCAAGAACTAAATAGTAATTCACATTCTTAGTGAAAAAAATCTCCTCTATGAGGAGGAACTTCAAAAAGGTTATTTTGTGTTAATTGAATTACGAATGTGATATATTGTGATTGTGGTAAATATAGAAAAGTTTTACATAAAGTTCAACAAAAATACAACAAAACTGTAACAGGCCTTCACCATCTGTGGAATAAAAAAAAAATTAATTAATTTGAAATTTCTGTACATTCCCAACATACTTCAGAAAAGGCTTCCAAAGATAGATCCATAAATCCCACCAACTTGATACCTTCACATTTTTGAGCATTCATCAAAATGAGGTACACCATTTTGCGCGTTGGAATAGTTTTAAGCTGATACCAGTAGCTGCAATAGATAGCATCAACGAACTCCTCCTGTTTTGTAATTATCATTTGTCCGAAACTTGAATACAGGAATAATTGAATAGAACACACAAGTAATCCGAAGTAAGCTGATAATTGATTGTCCTACATAGGAAGATAACAAATTGTGAAATTTAGTTTTAAGAAGTTAAGCGATACGTAGATTTCCATTTCTAGTAAACAAAACTCAACACTGGGGAATACCGCAAAGTTAATGCGCCGAAGCAATTCTCTAACAATTTCATGACCATTATTCTTCTCTAAGTCAAATGATCCCAATCATTTCTTATTGTTATGACTTCTTATTTCATCTAGTTCTCTTCCTGTACTTTCGTCTATAGCATACTTTATTCCGCACTTTTTAATTACTTCTACTACTGAACAGCTGAATTTATTTGGCCCTCGTTGAGATTGTAACGATTTGTAAAATAGTAAATAAAATCCGTTTTTTGTATATTCTATATTTCGTAGGGATTCTTAACGCCAAAACTGTTCACAGAATTGGTTTCTAGGAGGCGAATTTCTAGTAATACACTGGAAACCAGTTAAGTAGGGATAAGAAGAGCTAGCCTTAGAATTTTATAGTGTATGGTATTCTTTAAAATGAAACAGTTTCAACAACTTATGTAGATCCCCCCTTTTTTTTGGTTAATATCTAATGAATTATACTAAGGGCATACTTGCATAAAGGTGTAGCCAGTGCTGATATTCAATTTTTTTAACAACCGGTTCGCTTATCCAGTTACGTATTTAATATTTCATTATACTGGAGTAAAATACTTTTTCGAGTATTAAACAAAATAAATAACTATTCAATACCAGGCCATTTATTGAAAAAGCTCCATCCATCCATGTTATTAAGAAATTTAACATTTAACGAAAATATATCAAAAGGCCTAGAAAACTACCAAAATTCAATAAGCGAGCTCATTGGGGCATTTATATTTAAGACCAAGAATTAGATTACTAGTATTACAATAAGCACCAGATAGCTAATTGGCTTTCAAAATAGTTTTTATCACATTTCTTTTTGCTCTTCTATCTTCAGCTTTCTGATGGCCACGTTGTAACTACGACTTTACAAATCGTGTTCTATCCCAATTTGTTGTCATAAAATGTAAAATATTTGCAATCAACAAGGAATTTCTATTTTCAGTTCCCATAATGTTCATCACACTGAACGCTCGATCAACTTGGCCAAACTAACCGAAACAACTTTTGATATGTGGGTTTTGGTTTGATCTCGAAAATCATTTTTAGAGATAAAAAATTTCACTAGCATGCACAAATTCTCTAATTGTTTCTCGTCTTCTAGCCAAGGCGAAAGTGAAAGATTTCCTCGCCATATAGTAGGATTCAATACATTACAAATTGAATTAATAAACCTCTTGGCAAACGAACACATTTATTCTCAATGAACAATAATAATGTTTATAAGCGTCTGATTGGATTATGATACAAACATTCATTAGTTCCTTTATTTACTTTCATTAGCTCCAGTGCTCTTGTGCACCTTCGAATTAGTCTAGGTGCTTTGTTTACTGTCACTTCTCGACCATGTAATCCTAATGATAATTTGTGTCAGTTCTTCTAGAATGTCTATCATTAACCCTAGATGTTTTATAAGGCTTTTTTTAATGACAACAAATTTTTTAAATCTTATGAAAAGTTCAGACTGGTTATAACGAATTTGAATCTCAATAAATAAAAAAATAAAAAAATAAAAATAAAATAGAATAAAAAAAAATAAATTAAATTAAAAATATTAAAATAAACTAAAAGAAAAATTTACAAACTTAGGAGAGAATTCAATTCCAAGAACGGGCAACTTTAGCTAGTTTTAAATATAAGAAAGGGGAAAATTGCATTCGAATTTACATAAATCGAAAAATTAGAATCCATTTTTAAGTTGACGTTATAACTTTAGTAATAAAGGCTGTGAAACTTGAAAATAAAAATGACGATTAATGTGGTGACAGCTTTATTCTTTATGAGTCGTTTCATAACAGCCATTTAATAGGCATCATTCAATATATATAATACAACAAAAAAAGTTAGTAAAAGAAAAAAGAAGTTATCGCAAGAATTATAGCCACCCTGTACGGACACATTTGCATACAATATAGGTCTATTTAATGACCTGTGCTATAGGTTACTCTAAAGATCCGGTTAATCTAGAGCAGAATAGGGCAGGAAATGATTAATGAATTCAGAACACTGCTCTAAAACGCTCTAACGTGAAATAAACTCTGTTTAATGAGTCTGCTCTAAGGTGAACAGTAGTGTAGAGTAACATAGAGCAGGCATTTGAAAACTGTAAATTGTGTTGACAGTTCTGGTAAAAGTTCAAATAATTGGGTTTTTTGTTGACAGATATCAGAAAATTTCAGAAAAGTGTGTTTAATGAGCTTTCTGCTCATTTCTGCACTTTTTTGCTCTACTTTTAATTTGACAGTTAACCTAAGTTGAGCTGTCCTGCTCTGCTCTGCTCCGAACTTTTTTCGAGAAACAGAGCTATTAACATCTAAAGTAATGACGATCCCCAACCTCTTTTCTTTGCTGGAGGGAGCTTAGCCATTGCCTTCTTTATGTTCCAGGCCGTGACATCGAATTCTTTGAATGTATTAGAGTGGTACGATTTCGTACTTCTCTTAGCATTTGTTCTTATGGAAAAATGCATTACTTTCAATTTCAACCTTCTACACAATGTAAATAAGCCTCCGTACTAAAAGTTTTATTCAGGAATTTTGTTATTTAATTCCTTGTGCATTTACCAGCATAAAAATCTAAGTACTTTCTTTAAAAAAATTGTTTATATTTTATTACTCAAACATAACACTACAAATAAAAATGAGAAAGTGCGTTGAATTCTGTTGCCTTCATACCACAAGTCACACTAGAAAGCAATCAGAGCTTTGTGCTTGCCTATTGAGTTATATGAAAAAAATAAGACATTCAATGTTTAAAACACAGTAACTTCTTAAGTATAATAAAGACAAAAAGACAATGTTAACCATTTTTTTATATTATCCCGTAATGATAATATCAGTTTAAAAATATTTCCACCATTCCATATCAAATACTTCAGTTTTTTTCATTTCAAACATGACTCAAAGTATTTTTTTAATCAATGAATCGGCAGAGGTACACATTCGCCTCATGATTTCACAAGCTGCGCTTGCTCACTGCGCTGTGAATCTAATGGACGGCAACGGTTTTCTGTGTTTAACTCTTCATAACTTTTAAATTATAATTCAAAGGTAATTCAAATATTAGCCTATTTTATAGGCAAATTTGTTGCCTTTATGGTAGTATAATTTATACTTTAGGTTTTTATCATTTTCAAAAGAAAATCAGTTTCAAACAAAAGTAGATCAAATTTAAGAACTAATTTGCTCCCACTTTGAAGTGAGCTTTCATTTTTCTGTGAGAAAACACACAGAAAAATGAAAGCTGGTATGAAGGCAACAGAATGCAACGCATTTTCTGATTTTTATGTGTAGTGTTATGTTTGAGTAATAAAATATAAACAATTTTCTTAAAGAAGGTACTTAAATTTTTATGCTAGTAAATGCACAAGGAATTAAATAACACAATTCCTGAATAACATTTTTAGTACGGGGGCTTATTTACATTGTGGAGAAGGTTGAAGTTGAAAGAAATGCATTTTTCCATAAGAACAAATGCTAAGAGAAGTGCGAAATCGTACCACTCTAATACTTTTGCAAGTAGCAAAATCGTTTTGTGTCACGGCCTGGAACATAAAGACGGCAATGGCTTAGCACAAGTATATGCATGCGATAAGAAGATTTCTTCCTCCCACTTTCGATTTAGATAGGAACCTCTGTATTAAAAATTGACTCGTGTGTTTTGAAAGCAGTTAAGAGACAAAATGTAGTCACATTCACTGCCATGTATAATATGAACTGCATGATTTTCTATTTAATGTGAAACTAATTAGAGAACTGCAATTTTTACAGAAGACGTTTCCACAAAAATAGTAAATATAATTTCAAAAATGGTGTTGCCATACAAAAATGTATCCTTTGTACGTATAGTGTTAAAACTATCATTCCTAGAAGTTTTTACTGTACTGAAAAGTTTTTTAGCATATAAAATCAGATGAAATTGATTGTAATCATATTTTCTGTCCCACGAATCGTTCCAGAAATAGATGCGAAAACCACTTTAACAATCAAACTTGCACAGAAACTGACAAAATTACATACGGGCATTCATCTTCTAGGGTATCGTAAGATTAGTTATAGTTTTTTCCTTATTCCAGAGCTTTATTTATTTACATAGCTTGATAAGCTTTTGTTTTGAAAATTTTAGCTATTCATCTGGCAAACGGAAATGCACAAAAATTTATTATTTTATTAATGTCTCTCATGCTCCTTTATATAAACTTCTTAGAAATATATAATTCACAATATGTTAAAAGTTTCATCTTAGTATTTTGAGTTATTTGAGAACCGGTTCGCAAAATTCTGATTTTTTTAACAACAGGTTCGGACGAACCGGAGCGAATCGCCTGAATATCAGCACTGGGTGTAGCCTATTTAGAGTAACGTTCCTGACATATTTATATGGAAATATTTCTTGTTGCATAAAGTGAAAGGTTATTTTAATTTTATCATTTTTTCATTATCACTCACTCACCCATATCGATCTCATTCCCCCACCATTTAGGTATTCTGGAAAACAAATGGAATGAGATGTACACTGTTAATTAAAATAATCCACCACGTTAGTGTTGAAATAATTCTTCTGTTTGAATTGATTGTCTCTTGCACTTTACTGCACTGAGTTAGAAAGAAGCACTGATTATAGATTGTAAAGCTTCCTTTCCACTAATAATAATTATGTCAACTTCTTCGGCTACATGATGTGAGCTTCTTGGGAGCTAACTTGTTTGCTAAACTTCTTACAAACATTCTTGAAAATCGAATCGCAATGAATATGCAGGTGTTATGAGAGTCTTGTTTTGCATCTGCTATTAATGCCGGAAATTATTTGAGTTTAAGTTAAATGAAAAGAAGTACAACGTAAACGTTAAGATGGTGAGTTTTTAGTGTTCTAGCGAGGCTTGAAATGAAAGGAGTTTATCACCCTTTTAATGGTATATTTGCGACTTCATATTGAATTTGATAACTTATTCCGAATATCAGCAAAGTATTTTCAAAATTTATTACATCTGGTTGCACCTATTCCAATTATCGAAAATTTGTATCACCAGCAGCGAGCTGATGACTACAACTTAACAATTCTTAGCTACTGGCGATAATTACGCTAGTCTAATGTATCATCATCGACTTTCTATGTCTGCTATATATATCCAGATCTATATCAAACAGCAGTTGCATCAGTTTTTGGTGTTTCCAGTATCTTTAATTTGCTGAAAACATCACTAGAATCACTAGCAAACCTAACAAATCGACAACCACATAACGTTTCCATTTATACAGAATGTTGTTTCAATGAGATGCATTTTGAGGTGACTCAAAATGCCCTTCAAGATTACATTGGTCAACTTGCTGCCATTGCTGCCTTAGACCGTAGATAGCTCAAGAACTAGTTGTCGCATGCAGTAGGTACCAAAATAAAATATACAAAATTTATATGGCTGGGTGGTCTATTCCGGAATGGAGAACAACATTTGAAATTATGTATATGTCGAGTGATTTATATTTTTTCGAATCTAAAATATTGAGGAAGTCGATCAAATGTATACAAAGCTGCTATCATAAAAACATTTGATTTCGGCATGCTCGAAAACATGTTATGGTCCAGAATACACTACCCATTTCACAATTTGTATACTCTGCTCTGGTATGCCATCCGACATCTTGCTCGTGTGCCATCTATGCTTAGACCCAATCTACATTTAGAACTACACACTACAGGATGCAAACTACACGAAGCTCTATTTCAGCTTATTCCTATGAACGTAGTCAGTCCATGTCGATAACTACACCATGTAGGTTGAAGCTAACCCGGGGGTTACACCTGCAAGTACAGCTTGCATGCAAGCCTCCCTTCCAACGCGATTTTAAGTTTGACAGCAGAAGGCAGCTCGGTTGATGTCTTATCGGCTTGCATGCAAGTACATTTAAGAAATGGCATCGAGACGTAAAGTCTTGCGTATATTGGAAAATTATAGCAATAAAGGAACGAGCAGAGTGATAAAAATCCAAGAAAAAATTAAGAGGAAGGTGTTGGTAAATGCTGTAATGCAAATGATCCTAGAAAATCTCATTTTCCCAGAATAAATTTATCAAATTCTCTCAAGCATTTCTTTTCCGCCATTTTGAAAACTGTATAAATGTCAAATTACTATCTCCCAGCTGCCGTGGTTTTTCATCATGCAAGTTCGCTGAAAGCTGTACTGCCAGCATGACAGTAGAGGCTACACGTGCAAGAAGTATGGCAGTGCAAGTTGCATGCAAGCTGTACTTGCAGGTGTAACCCCCGAGTTATAGCCGTTTCTATGGTGAGCCATATGTGAACATTGAAATTTGTAGCTTGTAGCGTACAGCTTTCGATGTAGATAGAGCCTTACCGTCGGTGGAAGAAATACATCGACGAAATATGTAAATAAAAGCTACACACTGTAAGGCTTGAAACTAGAATGATAACTTGCCTCATAATAGCTAATAAAATACGTTCTGCCACAAGAGCTATCTGAGCTGCCTTCGAGTTTTAAGTTGCAGTTCACTCCTGCACCCCACCATCATCCGACCAGCAAGTTTCGTGTGGCATAGGCGAGACCCATCAACAAAATTATATTTGGTTGCTTTGACACAGTGTTAACGCAGCCTCCAATTTTTTCTTAGAAATTGACTGGTCTGATGTTCCCTTGTACATATATAAATGGAATCTCTCTGCAGAATATAGACTGTCCCTGAGCCCCTTTCTGGAATCAGTAGCCATGGTATAATTATAGTAATAAAGTATGACTGCTATAAACCACGGTCGGCCATATTGGGCATCACAGTATCACACGATCGCACTAAAGACATTGTGTGAATAAGAAAAATGAAAAAAAATCGCATCTATTTTTGAACTAATATTTACTATTGCAATGAGAATACTACGTATCAAATTTCAGTTCTCTTCTGGGTCTATGTGTTCTTAGGCAATGCCCTAATAAATAGCGAAAAACGAAATTTATGTATGGAAACCCTATGACGGAATTGCCCGAATGGTCCCATTTTCGAACCCAAATTTACTAAAACAACCCGTGTCCAAGATTTCTGCACTCTAAGTGGAAGCGTTCTCGAGTTATCGTGGAATGACGTAAGTTATATACATTTTTCCGCGTCTTTGTTAGCGACTGTCACCACTTTCGTACCATCCAATGTGTCTGCCATTTTTACCATTGATTATGAAATTAAATAAGTTAACCGATTTTGTAAGGCTCTCCAGGCCATCTCGCAGCACCCTACACCGCTCGAAGCCAGGCCGACTTCCCAATAAGTTATCTACGATGTTAAAAGATTATGATAAGTGGAAAATTTAGTTTATTCAATGACGTAAGTATTTTGGTCGCCAGCTCTTAGTCTATTACGGAATGAGCTCTTCCCAGCGTATTATAATGACTGCTACAAAGACTGGACAATGGGAAGTTATATAGCACATGATCCTGATAGAAATCGAAAGTAGAGTTCAATGTGTTATAAATGCGGGTGTGAAGATCATACCTAAATACCCTTTTCAAAACAAAAGTAACAGATTTCGAATCAAGTTATTATTCAGTTCAAGTGCAACAATATTTACATCAATAGAAATTATTTTGAATTCACTTGGAACATTATGAAATCTAAAAGGTGTGGAAAGTTTTTCATTCCATTTGTAACGTATAGAAATAATAATAGTAAATAATAGAGCGGAATGGATTGGTCATGGACACCCATGCATAATATTAAAATTTATTTTGATTTTTGCATGTCGGTCTGTCCGGCCGAGCGATAACTCGAGAACGCCTTAACTTAGAGTACCTACTGAGATTTTGTACACTGGATTAAAAAAAAATCGAAAATAGGAAAAATCGAGCAACTACTTCGTAGTGTTGCCGCACAAAATTTAATTTGTCCCTACGTATTTTAGCACTGCCCATGAATGCGATGACGTGGTAAGCCAAAACCCTAGAGAATACTTCACAAGCCATGAAACAGACTCCCTCCCTACCACATGCGAATCCCAACGGAGTCCTAATATTCTAAAATATTTGCTGTGTTCTTATGTAATACTGACAAAAGTTTGATTTGAATAGCTCCTCCGCCCTAAATTATTATTTATATAGAAAAATTGTGTTCTGGTAATCTTAAGCTTGCCTTCTTATCTTCTGAACTGAAATAAAATTTTCATACCTTTCCAAACGAAATTATTTAAAGAAATTTATTTTAACCAAATTACTACGATTCCTCAAACGAAAATTCCCAGCTGAATAATCATAGTAATGTCCTGTGCCGTAATATTTTATTATGTAAGATATATAGGAAGTGTGCATTTGCGACGGTAAGGAACCAAACTTTAAATTACTTGAAGACTATTTTCCTCTATGGATAGTAGTTTAGGCTCTATAGCATATATAAAGTCCATGTTTGGTACTTTTCCATAAGTATCACTATAGAACGTTTTAGAAAACGGACTTACAATGCACACATTTAGATTTCTGTTTCATGGCTCGGGAAGTATTCTCCAGGGGTTTTGGGTAAGATAAAATTTTGACACCTCATTGCTGTCCTAAGGCCAAATGTGTTGGAAAAATAGGGCTCTAAAAGTCGCGCACTGCACGCATCTGACCACTTAAGAACTGCTATTGTATATTTATTTAAAGGTTTTAATTTTTCGCACTTCCTAATAATATACAGATTACATTTTATACACAATTTGTAAATTACGTTAAAAATGCTGTCATCCTGCGTGTACTCCAAGAATCACGGGTATACATACATTCTTAATGAGACTAGTATTCGAGTGAGAAATTAATGGAATTTTTACTTTGGTGTTTCCTGCAATATCTTAGGCGGTACTGCCTGGAAGCTGCTATTTAACCTACAATTAAAATTGTAAGAAGGCAGTATATATTCAGTAGCAAATGGTCAAAGCACAGCGATATTAGTCAAATTATAAAAATATTCCCCCAAATAACCGCCTGGCGTCCTAGCTAGTTTGTGCTAGTTAGAGGAGGTACGTTCCAATATCCATTTTATATTAGTTTGATTGAATTCATCAAGAACATGTGAATTAAATTCTCTTGTTAAACCAATCAGAATCCGAGGAAACATGCACAAAACGAGGAACTAATTGCTTGATTACTTTGAGATCTTTGAAGGTTAGATCACATATGCAACAATACATAGCAGGCTTGATTGTGCGACTCCACTTGCTAACTTTATTCCAATCATTAGTACCTACACTTCCTTCAGATTAATATCAAGGGTATACTGTTCAGCAAAATATGCAGCAGCACCAGATTCAGCTAATTCTTTAGCATTATACCCTCTGCACTCGACTCTTTTGTAGTAGTTGTAACATCAATACTTTCAGAATTTTCAGGGGTCAATAAATGAAAAGCAGTTGCATCGAATACGTTATTTTTGCATTTTCGGAGTCTTAATTGCATCCTTAGTAAGCATTAGAGGAAGATGGAAAATTCATTGCTGTTTACCAACTATAACAGCTATACTTAATTATCAGTCATCCTAGTTTTTCGACAACTGAGCACAAATTAAGCAGTTTATTTATGAATTCAGATATATGTTTGAGGAAGGCTTGCATTAACTGCAAACCTAAATAATGTTAGTACAAAATATCTTTAATATGATCGCTGATCGCAGCACATCTTTTATGGTACTTTAGTCCTCACAAAAAATAATTTGTTTTAGGATGAAATTTCTAAATGCAGAGCAGATGAATATCTTCTATTGATTATTTATATATATGTAGATGTGGACAGAATCATTGACGTCTTAAAAACGAAATATCGCTACTTGCCAAAAATGTGATTGATACCTTTATTTAATGGTAAACATACAATTTTTCCATCATATAATACAAAAATGTTGCAAAAATAAATCAAAACTCCTTACCAGTATTTATTAATTCTTTTATTAAAAGTTTTAAAGCTGGAAATAACAAACGCAAGACACGTGGTGACATCTCCTTTCTTAGACGTCAATGATTCTGGGTACATATATTTATAAATAATCAATGTATCTTCGTTATTGCGACACGACGCGTCTATTAATATGCACGAATTTAGTAGAAACAAGTAATAAAGCGAGAATTGGTATGAAACCAATTCTTATTATACCCTAGATAAATTTTCGTATGGACACCGATCTATGCAAGTTTGATTTTTGAAGTGGTTTTTCGCATATATTTCTAGAACGGTTCGTCTCGTCAGATAGAAAAAATCATTATCACCCATTGCATACGATTTCATATTCTGGAGAAGTTTTTCGTACAATATAATGTCTAAGACTGATTATTCTCACAGTATATGTAAAACACCTAATTATTTAATATGGCAATACCAACTACAAGTCCGTGTACAAAATTTCGGCTTTCTAAGTGAACGCACTCTCGATTTATCGTGCGCACGGACCGACGGACGGACTGACGGACGGACAGACGGATGAACATGCAAAAATAAAAAAAAGTTTAATATTATGCGTGGGTGCCCAATCTATTTTGCTCTACCATCATTATTTCTATGCGTTATAAACGGAATGACAAACTTAGTATACCCCATAGATTTCATCTAGGATATAAAAATTAGCAAAATGTGCTAAATTTGAATACATGAACACTCAATATAATAGTAGTGTTCGCAGCATGACCTCCGTCACTTTAGTTAAGAGTTTATTATAGAAAGCTTAATAAGCAAAATAATTTGGTCTTACTACCAATTTTATGTCACGTCATAGTAATCCCAGACCTGTCAGAAGAAATCTTGTAAAATCTAATATTACGAGGATGTTTTTTTGCCGTTTAAAATTTGCTTTATTTGGAGAGAGATGATGATGGTGTCATTGGCAGTAATTGATGAGTTCGGTTATTCTTTTTTAATTTGCTTTGTACATCAATACAATTCAACATTTATTAAGCTTGATCGAGTTAATTTTCAAAAATATATATAGTTCTAATAAAATTGAACAACATCCATTTTATATTAGTTAGATTGAAATCATCAAGTAAACGTTAATTAAAATCACTTGCTAAACCAATCAGATTCCAAGGAAACATACACTAACGAGAAACCAATATCTAGACTGCTTTGAGATCTTTAAAGCTTAGATCACATATCCAACAATACATAGCAGGCTTGATTGTGCGATCCCACTTGCTAGCAAGATTCCAATTATTAGTACCTACACTTCCTATAGGGTCAAAAGTATACAGTTCAGCAAAATCTACAACAGCACTAGATCCAGCTAATTCTTAAGCATTATACTCTCTGCACTCGACTCTTTTGCAGTAGTAGTAACAACAATACTTTCAGAAGTTTCAGGGGTCAATAAATAAAGAGAAAGTGTATCGAATACGTTATTTTTGCATTTTCGGAGTCTTAATTGCATCCTTAGTAAGCATTAGAGGAAGATGGAAAATTCATTGCATTTGACCAGCTATAACAGATGTATCTATCGTTGATTCTAGTTTCTCGACATTTGAACACAAATTAATCAGTTTATTTATTAATTCAGATATATGTTTAGAGGAATGCTTCCATTAACTGCAAACGCAAACAATGTTAGTAGAAAATTTCTTTAATATAATCGCTGATCACAGCAAACCTTTTATGGTACTTTAGTCCACATAAAATATAATTTATTTTAGAATGAAATTTCTAAATGCAGAGCAGGTGAATATCTTCGTTATTGCGACACGAAGTGCCTATTAATATGCACAAATTTTAGTAGAAAAAAAATAGCTAAATGTGCTAAATTTATACATACATGAACACTCAGTAGTGCTTGCAAAATGACCTCTGTCACTTTAGATTTTATTATAGAAAGCTTATTACGCAATTTAATTTCATCTCACTACCAATTTTATGTCACATCATAATTATCTCAGTCCTAATCAAACGAAATTTTGGAACATCTAATCTTACGAGGATCTTTTTCGGCCGTTTAAATTTCCTTTTTTTGGAGAAAGATGATAATGGTGTCATTGGCAGTAATTGATTAGTTCAGTTAATCTTTTTTATTTGCTTTGTACATCAATACAAATCAATTAAGTTACCTTGAACCATTTATTAAGCTTGATCGAGTTAATTTTCAAAAATATATATAGTTCTAATAAAATTGAACTCATTATTTATAGAATCCAATAAAATCTCAATGAACAATTTAAGTCCATGAGAAAATATAAACAGTGGAAAACCCGCACATCTCCAATCACTCAGGATAATTACATTTATAACAGCACCAATTTTCGTTTTATTTATTTTTTTACCACAAAGAAAATGTCGATATGATGAAAAATATGACTGCAATAGTCATGATAAATCTTGTTCAAATTGCTACCGACTTTTGCATTACGAAAGCAGTACAATGATACTAATAATTCTGCAACCAGTAAACATGAGCACTTAATCAAACAATTAATAAGAGCTCAATTGCTTGAATAATAAAAAAAAAATTAACCAATTGTAATTTGAAAACGTCAAAGCGCTGACTGTGCCTGAATGTCAATTAGAGAAAATGCTCGCTCCTAATTCCACATTATCTGGCCGATCTAAGCTGGTAATCAATTTTGGAGTTTCTTTTCTCTTTGAATATATTTGCCCTAATTTTCAGTTTTTCGAGCCTTTTAGATTATATCCATCAGAGAGTTGTCTTGAGTTATTATTTCATAAAGCACCGTAATAAGTATACGAATGAAAATTGCTAATTAAAATAGATATTTAAAATTTCAATTAATTCAATAATTACCGAAGATATTTGAACGATAGTTGTACAAATGATTCCCATAAATGTGGAAACAGATATCAAAACGGCAATTTCAAAACATTCTTTAAAATCGTGTAAAAATTCGAGTGCGTCTGAGTGCATTTTACCCAAAAATTGCACAAATTCTCGCTGTTTCTCTTCGGTATCATATTTGCTCGTCATATCGCCTATGTGAACGCACGATGTTTTGCATAGTTCGAACATTAGCACTGTAAATAGACAATATAAATAAAAAAATGCGTCAAATGCAAAAGTAGAAGGAAAGATGATCAAAAACTGAAGTACAATCAACACATAGCTCATTTCATAGCCGGGATGACTTCGGTATCTGCAAATAATCATGAACGAATTTCAAAAAATTACGAGTTTTTAATATTACGAAATTCCATAAATAGGTGCTTGTACAGGCAGTTTCCATTGATCTGAAGAAAAAAGTGGCAAAATATGGTATGCGATTAGTCCTACAAAGTACAAAACAAAAGTAGTAGCCACGACTCTCCTGCAATTTATGTGTAAATAAATAACTATTTATAAGTATCACAAATTATTTAATACTCACCTTGAATATATTCCGTATTTTTTGCCAAGTTCCTTAAAGTTCTCATTATTGCTTGCTTCCAAGGAGGATGTAAAATCGATTACATACTTCGATAATTTCTCTCGTTTTTCTTTGAGGAGCCACAAAGTCAGAAATGTCATTGATGCCTGCATTACATTAGCAACGAGCTCAAATATAGGTTCAGTAAAATTTTTAATATAAATATATAGAAACAAAAAAACAACAATATCGAAAAGCATAACATTTAAAAAGTTATTTTCAATATTATTTCTTACGTGAATTGATGCCAGAAGTGAGAGTATGGAATCAAAACGAAGCTGAGGATTTTTCTCTGTTATAACTGAGATCACAGAAAAACATGGCCATGAAAGAGCAAGTAAAATTATCAGAGCACACAAAAATTTATAACCGATAGTGTGACTAGATCTCGTTGACTTGTTATAATAAGATATATCCAAAACTTTTTCGATGAAATTAGGCTGAGAAGCCCAACTTGGAGTCTTCGTGACAAATAATTGGCTCAGGAAAGTTTTGAACATTTTGAAATGCAGAATAGAACTGAGCAGAATTATTGCGAAAAGATATCATTGCAATCCCTCGTAAGGCCACGTCAGAAACCCCTATTCACCACCACGGCTCCACCCGTACCCCTAACTCATATTAATAATTTATAAAACATCCACTCCACTTTTGGTGTCAGCGTTAATAAGAGGCTTTTCTTACAATTGACACATTAATTATAAGCTGACTTCAGTGCATCAAACCAGGTGCCAAAGTATTCTTTGTGTGAAAATAGGAAGGCTGCTTCAGGTGGTAAATTCGTGCACTTATTTGTAATTGGAGTCCTTCTCTCAGAAATACGACTGCATTACACATACTTTTATGTAAAGTAGGTAAAGAAGATAATTCCTTCTGTTCTTACCTGATACCGAAATTTAAATTCTTATTTTATACCATTCCAAGGTTCGTTGTGAATCTCACACTTATATATCTATAGATAAGGTGAAGGACTTCAAAACTGTGAGAGTAGTTTGGATATTTTAGATAATGACGATGATATTTACCCATGTAGCGAGTTTTGGTGTCTTAATATCACGTCGAACGATATGAGCTTATAAGAAATGAGAATGCCTACTTTTCATACAACTTGAGAACAGACATTCTCGTGATTGCGCGGAATTGGTACGTTGTGGAAAAAGACTTACTACGAGAAAAATGTTCACAATAGAGCACTTAATGGCCATGGAGGAATAAACTATAAAAATTCATGCGACATGTAGTACCTGGGGGTATGTAATCCAAGTGCATGAAAATGGATAGTACTCGGCGAGACCTATAAATTGATATGCAACATACCGTATTAGAACCACTCTAAAAGTATCCAAAGAAAAACTTCTTCTATTAATTGTAACTGGTAATGAGCTGAGTAAAACTGTGACACCTGTTTGCCGATCGGACATAACCCTACCGAGTTAGAGCCGATCTAATGTACGAAAAATCTAGTATTTCAGTTCGAATAAAAAAGAGGGAAATACTAAAAAAGTGAATATGGGGATGGCTATTTATGCCTCCGAGAAGATGACTGTGGGTACTCAAACTTCTTCTCAGCGAGTAAGGATTTCGGTTCAGTACTAGATTTCCAAAATGTACTAGAACAAACTTTGACACCCCCCCCCCCCCCGCTAGATTGAAATGAACATTTTTAATAAAATATGTCCAGAGTATCATAATGCATCTCATGTCTGTTCATCTCGGGCCTAAAGTGTTAATTCCCTTTTGTAAATTAGGAGTGATTTTATAATAGCTGCATCTATTACCTAGCCTTCACGATCCACCAATGGAAGACGCAAAATCTTTTTCCATAGCGACTACACAGTAAGAACTGTGAAGTTAGATTCACAATTAAATACGAATTTTTTATTTAAAAATTCCGCTCGACAGTTTAATCCAGGCTTTTGTCATTACGGATACAATTGAATGAGTTATCTCTTGGGGAAAAACAGCTGGACTAATTTTCTTGAACCATTGTTGGTTTGGGTCTCATTTCATTTGGTATACACGTGCAGTGGTACACCTTTCATTTTATCAACATCATAGTTGATTGAAACATATGTTTCAACTTGTTCTACTTAGGTGGAAACGCGTGAGGTTATTGTAACATTAATGGAAAAAAAAAATATTTATAATTAATAATAAATACCCCTTTGTGAAATGCTCCTGAAACCAAATACCTCGGAATCATTACAGACAAGAAGTTGAAATGGGAAAAATACATATTGCAAGAATGTAAGAGGTTTAAACTAAGCATAAAATCCTAAGGCTTCGTTAAACCTTAAATATTAATCTTATAAGAACAACGCATTTTGCTCTACTTTACTCGGGTACCGAATACGGAATTCTAGTTCCACCCACCTTTAGCTCTGTTTTGAAAGCACTAAATATTTTACAAAGTAAAATAGCAAAAGTGTGTATAAAAAAATCAAAATTTTTTTGAACAATAACGCATTTCGCAATTTGGTTCAAAATGACAAAACAAAAGAACTTTTATTTTCATTCTAAAGTTTATTTATGTGGGATAACCAACCAGAAGGTAAGTGGTTAATACTCTTTTCATAACCAGGTGTTATAAGAGTTTCGCTGTGAGACATAACAGTATATTAAGCCCAACATTTTATAACGACATACCTGCTAAATTTAATGAGAGTAATTATAAATTCATTTTTATATATTATGTGTTATCGAATTGTGATGTAATTGTTGAAAATTTTCCAAACTAATTTATAAAAATCTTAGGGACTTATTTTACTTATTATAGTTGATAAGCTTTAAAGTTCAATTTACCTTAATTCATTTAATATGTACTAATTGACTGTTTATACTTTCATACAGAAGTTTTGGTGTTAGCTTGGATTTATACTTTCTGAATTCCGAATATTTGTAACACAATTATGTAGGCTGCAATAAATAAATATAAAAAAATTATTTGATGCTTTCTTATATTCCTTCTCCTTATTATACCCTAGATGAAAGCTATAGGGTATAGTAAGTTTGTCATTCCGTTTGTAACGCACAGAAATAATGATGGTAGAGCAAAATGGATTGGACACCCCCGCATAAAATTAAAAGTTATTTTGATTTTTGCATGTCCGTCCGTCCGTCCGTCTGTCCGTGCGCACGATAACTCGAGAACGCTTTTACTTAGAAAGCTGAAATTTTGTATACGGCATTAAAAAAAAAGTAAAATTAAGTTCGAAAATGAGATAAATCGGGCAACTCCTTCGTGGGGTTGGCATACAAAAATTTCGTTCTCCACTATATATTTGGACACTACCTGAGAACACGTCGACATAGAGAGGTGAAATTTGGTACATTGTGTTTTCATAGTAATAGCAAAAAAATTTTCAAAAATGGACTAAATCAGGCAACTCATTCTTGATGTTGCCATTTACAAATTTTGGTTTTTTACATATACTTTGAAAACGATCAGTTCTCGACATTTTTATTGTACCAAAAACTTCTTCAGAATAAGAAATTCTATAAAATTGGTTATAATAATTTTTTCTGTCCGACGAGCCCTTCTAGAAATATATGCGAGAAAGCAATGCAAAAAATCAAAATTGCTCAAATGGGTGACCATAGGAAATTTCATACGGGCATTCATCTAGGGTATCATAAGAATTAGTTTTACACTAATTCTAGCTTTTTCACTTGTTTTTATTTGAATTTTACTATTATTTATCAAATATTTTTAGCGTTATTACATAAGAGTTAGCATATTAAAATAGAGAATTTTGTAAAGAATTTTACAAATCGGAAAATATTTAGTATTGTTCGTCGCATTTTATTTTTACGTCTACTATAGATGCTAAACAGATAATTACTTACACACTTTCGTAAACTCAACATTACTACGTACTTGTCTGGTGGCAATAATAATTATACTACGGCTTATACCACTTTGTCAAATAGCTTCGGTGGATAATTATAATTTTAGTATTTTTAGTGTCTGTTAATTCGTGGTCAATCCATGCAAATAATCCCAATACGGTTACGAATTGTTTGTCAATTCATAGTGGTAGGATTCTATGTATTATTGTTCTATTTGTTGTAATAAAATTTAGTTTTCTAGCTATAATACAGCATGAAAAATGCCATAAAACATTTGCAAAATGACAGAATTTTGACTGTTTTTTCCATTTTTGATTTTTCGCTGTAAATGAAAGGCGAATGTTACCAAATTGAGTGTAATATTACAACACGTTCTATCAATTTTACAACCGGTATTTTTTTTAAGGGCGAGGGGAGGGGGGGGGGGGGCGCTAACCTGCTAAAAAATCACTCTCCACAAAATCTTCCTGTGCTCTTAGTGAAGTGCATCAGGTCTAGTTGAGGTAAGTTTTTCAGCTCATCCACAGATAGGGCAGCAGACCAAAGCCTAACCAGCCTTCTGCGGGCAAGGGCCGAAAAGGTACACAAAAAGTATTGGTTTGTCTCAGGCTCTCCTTCTAGGCAAGGCAGACACTCATGACTGTCAACAATTCCCATACTTGTTAGATGAGCGTGAAGCGAGCTGCGACCAATGTTAATGCCAACCACAGCTCTACATCGATTTCTTCCGAGCTCCAACAGAAAGTCAGTGATATTCCTATAAGGCCCATCAAGAAAAAGTTTTGTACACCTGCAAGGATTCACGTTCGTCCATCGCTGCTGATGGTTTAAGCGAATATCTGCTTTGATGACAGATCTGATTACCGTGGCGGCGATGCGGGACAGTTGGTTCTGGTTCAAGGAAGGGAGAACCAGAGGCAGTCCTTGCTAGGTGAGCGTAACTCAGAACCATCAAGGCTGCCTTACTATCCATGATAATATCAATGTGCTTTCCGTTAATTTTCATATCAAGGAATATTTTTGCTAACATTGCGATGGTTAAAAACTTAATCCTAGAGCATAGTGGTGTGCCTTCCAAGTGCATCGAATCTTATGTCAAATCCAAAAATCAAATCACCAGCTTCCTCATTAGAGAGCGGTCGGTGAAAATTTTTAGAGTGGACCGGGAAAGGCACCCTGGAACTGTCGCATGAAATGGCATGTAGTATGGAGGGTCTTTTCGTTTCAGCCCATACGCTAAGAAGCAACAGGAAGAACCAGCTCAGCCATCATGTCAGCATCACCATTAGCGCAATCTACAGATAGCTGCCTGAAGTTTGAGTCAGATTGAATTTCTACTTTTCGTCGCGTAGGTGTTCAATTGAACATAACACTTGGAAAATTGTAACTTTTTTTTTATGGGAAAAAAGGAATTTGAGAAATGTTTATTGTCTAATTTGTATAAATGTGAGATAATTTATAACTAAAACAAATTTGGCGAAACTCAAATGTCAACGCGTTCAATCTGCCAACTAATTTTTATCCAATTCGTCCCATGCGACGCTGTCCTCGCGTCCAAAATTTCAATCTAACTCTAAGATCAAGAAGTGGCAGATAAAGTATGACATCAAGGGTAGCAGTACGGGTGGATCGCATGGAGCCTGTAACTCCCAGGCAATCATGCCTTTCAACCCACACCATATACAACATGCATATGTGAGCTTGGGTCTGGTGTAGTTTTTTATGTAAATATGTACAAAGGTTAAAAATACTGCAGGATCTTCACTTTTTTACACACTTCTGTATTTTTATTGTAAAATAATGTGAAAATATATAACTTTCACAGAGATAACTACAGATGAAGGATAAGCTGTAAAAATTGTGATATGCACTAGGCTCCCAATATTAAAAAGTTGGTTCAAATGTTGCATATTTCTGTGGACATGGGCAGCTGCAGAATATTCAGAATTGCGGTCAGGAGAATACCCGATGGATCCCAGAAACGCGGAAATGCTCACACTACTTAGCTGGATTATATCGACGATGGAAAGCATAAAAAAATAAACTGCGTCGAATGGTCTGGCTTTCATTTCTCGACAATGAAAACAAAATTATTTATGCCATTGAAAACGTCTGTAACTTTTCCAGTACTTCGATTTTATTTGCAGTAATAGGATCAAAATAAGCAACTTTTTAAATACATGTCGCTTAAAGCAAAAGAAATTTTGAATATTTTTAAGCGACTTACATTAGCGATGTGAAATCGCGCGAGTCGGTGCTAAAACCCTCGGTTTGTGGTTCGAGCAATATAAAAACGCTTCTGTTGTAGCTCGAGGTATTTGGGAAAAGCTCAAGGGCAGCTCGAGCATCTTAATAAGCTGCTCGGCTATAATGCTAATAAATCGCTCGGTGAAATGTATTCCACATTTTTAAACATTTATTAGGTTTTAGGTTATACATTTAGAAAACAAGATTCAATACTCAATTTTTTACAACCAACGCAAAATTTCATTCAATTTGAATTCTTCAAAGGTCGGTATCGGATAGATCAGATCTACCCGTGGGACTAATGTAGAAAAGTTTGGAATCGGCGTGTTTGTTCATGTCAAAACCATGCGACCAAGCCTGAGTTACAATGTGACGGTGTTGCGAGATGCGGTCGAGAATAATGTTGCTGATGCTGACGCGGACGCAGTGGCTTTTGCTTATGCTGCTCCAATGAAGACGCTCTAACATGTGTTGAATTTTTGTTTCCACCATTAAGTAGAATCATTACATTGTAAATAAATAAATTAACTTGTTATTAAATAGTGTAACATTACTTAAAACTTACAATTTTCACTCATTATTTAAATTTTCTGCAAAAATAAATAGCCTCAACTCCAGCTGTCAAGGTGTTGCGTGTCTCACGTTGAAATACTTTCAAGTATAAGCAACTTGCAGCGACCGACGCCAGAAATATCCTTAGCGTCGCACTGGACCTGCGCTTGAGTATTTTGATACACTTTACCTTTTGACAGGTTTAACGACAGTGTCCGCGACTCGCGACAGCATCACACTGTAACTCAGGCTTTAAGCACTGTAGCCTTAAAAGCTCGATTGTTCAAACTAGCGATTATTAAACGATCGAACGTTAAAGGCTCGTAAACACCGAGTCGGCGCCCAAAGCTTAGCGCCAGCGTTGCCAGAAATTATTTGTCACTCTACCGTAGGTTTGCTAAAAAATTATCTTGTTTCGAACTTTTTTACCGTAGGAATAATAAAATATCATATAAAATTGCTTTTTTTTATTTTGAATAAATTATGAATGAACACTTACTGAATGCAAAAGTAAAAATATATATGAGATCCAATTTTTACATTTTTTACTTTGTATTAAGAGAAAGCTTGTTTCGGGACATTTTAATTATTTTGTTCGTTTATTTAAAGAACTTCTTCTAAATCTTCGCAATCACTGTAAATATTAGTCTTCATTTTCTTGTGTATGAGATCAGTTGACTCAAAATCAACGCATCCACTGAACTTTCTCCTTTCAGAAGCTAAATACTGTTAGTATTTAATTAATTTCAAAACTTAGGTTTTAGGAGAAATATTGTAGAAAATATACGTTCACAATCTGCATTGGATAGGGGAGACATTCTTAAATTCGTAACGGTTGACATTGTCAATTATTTGAATTGAAAAATTTGGGAATCAATATTCATACAAATGTTTAAGCAATATTTGTAAATATTATATACTAAAGGATACGTGTTCCTAATTAAAAAAGCAGTCAACCTTTCTCGCATAATGCTATCAATATTTTTAAAAGAGGGTCATCTAAATTTAATCGATTTTAAATGCCTGTATAACTTAATCTGTAAAATTTGACGCAGTGAATTTTGAATTTCACGGCTTTTCATAAAATAGCAATCGTCACTTCCAAAATAGATATTTTATTTTGTTATTTTTGAACACAAAAGCATTTAAAATAGCATTTAAAAACGGTCTTGGAGCAAATTGATCTGTTTAAACAACAGTTAAGACTAGTGTTAATAACTCTAGAATCCGTCAAAATATCACACAGCTACGCACGTTGTTTTCTCACTGAACATATCAGTTGATTTGTCTACTAAAATTCTGAATTTAATGATTTTTTTTTTACTATTCAACGAGAGTTTCTTTCTAACTAGAATCTATTATTTCATTTGTTTCTTTTGTTTTTAATTTTAATTTAGAAGTTATTCTCAAGACAGGAAAGTTGCTTTTAACTAGCTCTAACAAATGATCCATAGGATATGTTTATGTTCAGCAAAAACGGAACATAGTTTATCTCTAACATTTCCCTTAAATGATAACAAGTCAAAATTGCTTTTGATAAGCTCCCTCCCACCACATTTTCCTTCACGATTTTTTAAAATCATTAATTACGCAATAAAATCAACGTAACACAATTTTCATTTTTTGGAAAAGATCTTAGCCAGTCTTCAAGTTTGCGCTGCTCAAGCTACTCTTTTCGAAACCGTTACGCCCCCTTATTATTTTTTTTTTACTGGGTGGTCATCTCCATTTCTAGATATTTTATCGATTTCTTAAAATTAAATTATCGGTTTTTTCAGTTAAATCATTTTAAAATTTAGACACACGTTATACACGTTATTTTACGTACATAAAATTGACCCGGATCTTACAAAAATAAAAATCGCAGCTATTAATTCACATTTAGTTCTAATTTTCAAAATAACTTTCAATCGAATTTAGCGACAAAATTCTTAGCAAAATCTTTTATTGTTTTAAGATACCTCCACGTCCGACGTTACAAGATAACCCCATGAACGATTGCAGAATCATTTGCTGCATGTCTTTTCTAAATATAATTTCAATTTCTACAAAAATTCTTGAATCATTTCAAGATTTCTGTAAAAAAAACCTTACCCGATACTAGACAGTAAAAACAATTTTTATATTCTAACATATGCCCTCTAGAGTTTTGTACTAAAAACTACTGTTATCTATCTCTAATTCTCTACCATTAGATGATTTACCCTTCACAAAATTTCTTAACCTTCTTGAATTGAATGAAGTTTTCTTTGCTTTAAATATTTTATTCTAAAATTACTGTAGGTGCCATAGAAGGTTATTTCCTTCTTCAACATTTATCTTGAAACTACGGTAATTACCGGATGTATGGCAACGCTGCTTAGCGCTCAGCCAAAACCCTCTAGAATACTTCCCAATCCATGAAACAGAAATCTACATGTGTGCGTTAGGGGTCCGTTCTCTAAAATGTTTTATATTAATACTAATGGAAATATTCCGTATATTGACTTTTTATATGCTATCGAGCGTAAACTACTATTTGTATAGGAAAACAGTCTTCTAGTAACTTACAGCTTCTTTCCTTACCTTCTCACAGGGGCGGATCCAGGATTCTTGTGAGGAGGGGGCGCAACTCTGGTTATTGCCAAATCACCAATGAGTCTGAATGCTCTTAAATCTAAAACTGTACGACCAGCTTCGTCTCAGATATGGGAATTGTATTTCATCTAGATTCCATGGGATGAAATATTTCTAATACATTTTCAGAAATCCAAGACATATCGATGCTTCTTTGGCAACAGAGAAGATGTGATCGGTCCAACTTAATTTACAGGAAATATTAATGCCAAGAATGCATAAAAATGGTGTATCGTAGATCAGTGATCAGTGCTCCATCAAAATAAATTGAGTGTTAAAGTTATGATTTTGTTTTAAAGAAATGGGATAGTTTTGGCCTTGACTCCTACACGATTCGCTTTACCTATGTAAATCAATGATATTATCAAGGTCGTTAACCAATGATCTAATCATGCAAACTCGATTGACGGATGTGGCATTCCCTCTGGAGTCTCTAAGAGTGTTAAAGCAATAAGCGAAATTAAGGCTACTGTTATAGGCAAAACTATGGATAGGCTTAAAATAAAGGAAAATCAGATCATTAAAGAAAATTAACAAGAGGGCCCTGGGGACATCAGCAGTTATAGGGTGAGATTCTGCTGAAACGCTATCTAGTAGAACCGGTATTAGGCGATCAGATAAAAAACTTTCAACCTATAATAGAAGAAGAGGGAGAGCCCAGTTGCTTTAAGTGTAACTATAAGGGCTGGATGCCAGACTCTATCAAAAACCTTTGAAATATCCAAGTAAACGATTTTGGACCACCACAATTGTGAAGACTACGGTTCCAACGTGCCGTAAGAAAAGCCAGCAAGTCTCCAGATGAACGAACGTCCAGTCCGGAAGCTATATCGGCGGTCATTGATGCGTTGTTTGGTTTCTAGATACTTCTTTAATTTGGAGTTAATAAAAGATTCAAAAACCTTTGAAAGAATCGAAGAGATTGCAGTTGGTCGATATTGTGAGGAAGATGCAAAATAGGTGTCTCTGAAGTGAATAGAAAACGAGAATTTGAGGCGAATCTACCAACCACAATATTAGCTTTATCCACGGAATCAACACCCACTTCACCATTGTTAAGTAGTGAAGCTATAGAAGAATTGGTGAAGTTGTTCCTGACGGTTTTGACCAGTGACCAGAAGCCCTTGCTATCCTTGATTTCAGGATTCTTAGTCTAACATTTCTGTTAAACAGAAATTTTTTTCACCGGAAAATGGACTTGGACGTATTCTGTTCAGTCGTGTCGATTTGTTTCAATTCTGGACATGAATGCAATCGCAGACTCGTTCGCTTTTATTACTTGGTTGAACTTATCGTTAAACCAAGAGCGACTTTGCTGTTGTTGAGACCTGCTGTTTTGTTTGGGGAATCGTAGTCATTTGGTTCAAATAATTTTTTTTAAATAATTTTGTTATGAAAGGTATATAAATTTTATTTCGGTTCGGAAGATAAGAAGGCAACCTTAAGATTACCAGAACACAATTTTTCTGTATGAATAGTAATTTAGTGCGGAGGAGCTATGCAAATGAAACTTTTGTCAGTTTTCCATTAGAACACTGCAAATATTTTAGAATGTCAGAACTCCGTTGGGGCTCTCATGTTTTAGTGAGGGCGTCTGTGTCATGGCTTGTGAAGTATTCTCGAGGGTTTTGGCTCAGCGCTAATTTTTAAATCACTAACTTTCATACAGTTTTCGCGGTTTGAAGTCTCGAAAGGCTTACATAATTTTTGTGGATCGTAAAATGTTGAATGCTTTTATTATCTCCCGATATTGTTCGAAGTTACTACTTTTTCGAGGAATTGTTTTGTATGAAAAATAGCTTTTGTTATTGCTTAGTTTTGCATGAGAGATGCAGTTACTGTATAACTTTTGATTTTGGCATAGATGGCGCAAAAACTAGTTGTCGCAAATTTATATGGCTCGGTGGTTCATTCCGGAATGGACCACAACATTTGAAATGATGTATACGTCGAGTGATTCATATTTTTTCGTATCTGAAGATTTGAGGAAGTCGGTCAAATGTATACAAACCTGCTGTTATAAAAACATATGCTTTCGGCACCTCTAAAACATTATGGTCCATTCCAGAATGCACGACTCATTTTACAATCTGTATACTCTGCTCTAGTATGCCATGTGATATCTAGTTCTTGTGCCATATATGCTTATAGATAATTCGGAATACGATGTTACTACATTAAAAGAGTATTAAATAAAAACTTGATAATATCTACAGCCCTTTATTTAAACCACCTGTATGGTTTTTGTGCTATTCTACGTGAAATGTTAGATCTTCTTAGTTCTATGTTTAGAACTTGGATATAGCTCACATATATCATACAAATAAATAAGGTATATTTGATACAGCATTTCAGTTGCCCGAAATTTATTAACAATAATTTTGCTCCATATATTACAGCTATTCAGATACAGCATTCTTGAGGTCCGTAAAACAAAAATTGGATAACTGTAAGTGGCAAAACGTATACTTCTACTAACTTTACCGTAATTTTACTTATTGCTAATTGTAGATATAACTTTTGAAAAAAGCTTTCTAAAAATAGAACTTCTATAACAAATAGTTTAGAAGTTACAATTTTGATTATGATTTTGAAAAAGTTTTTGGGCTGTAGCGTAAAATTTCATTTCGAAAGGTTACATTAATTATGCTCTTCAGCGTAGATATGTACAAGGATCTTCGGATGCTACACGAAATTGCTATGTAGTTAGTTACATGAAAATGATGATGATTTGTAGTACATGGTAAAAGTTAATGGGTGAGTATGTTCACATGACAGTCGCATCAGCTTACTTGCAACCTTATCTGTTCTCACTTCATAAATGGATTCTAAAATTTAATTTCATCTTCTATGCAAAAACATCATAGCTCATAGCACGCGTATGTACACATACAATACATATTATAATTAGAATTAGAATTTATTAATGCAAAGACGTACACAAGATATTACAATCTTTTTTAGTAGTTATTTGGAAAATAAAATAACAAAAGCAAATTAAAAAGATTAACTAATAAAAGAATAATAAAATACTAAAAACAAATATAAAAGATGTACTAATAAATAAATAAAATCCTAAATTAAGGCAGAACAAAAAAAAAAGACACACGAAAACTAAATGTTAAACTATAAATCAGTAAACAAGCTATGTTATACAGGAAATAAGATAAAAGAGAAGAAAAAAACACAATAGAATAAATTCAAAGAAAAGAAAGATAGTAATTAAAAACAAGTTAAAACTAATAATAAATAAAATAATAATAATAAAAATAATTGTTAAGTTTTTAAGGAAACAATAAAAGAATGAAAGAACCAAACATCGAAATTGTTGCCAGCGTTAGGTCACTTGGCAGGAGCCCAGATAGAAAAATTGCACCTTAGTAATCCCTTGAATATTCCGAAGCAACCGGCGTTTTGATTATTAGCTGGTAAGTTATTCCATAAACGAAAGATCTGAACATAACAAGCATCCTCAAAGATGGCTCTGCGAAACCGTGGCATGACCAAATTTCGATTCCTGGCTGATTGAAAGAACTGAATATTATCAAGCAAATATTTTGGGGTGTTCGTGCTAAGTAAATTAAATAAAAAGTAAAGCGCTTTTAGGTTGAGATACCTGGACAGTGAGCAACCAAGAAGCTGTAATTTATAGGGCGACACATGGTCGAATTTGTGTAGGGCAAAAATAAATCTGATGCAGTCGCTGAAGGCAACTTCAAACTTACGTCTACATGCGCTGTCAAACTTAGCAAACACTAAGCCACCAAACGTGAAGTGTGGCAAAAGAAGAATTTTAACAAGCCGTAGTCACATTTCTTTGCTTAATATATCGGCGGACAGACAAAGCTGCCGAACTCCATAATAAATCTTACGTATAGAAGCATTAACATGATCACAGCACTTCATATTGGAGTTGATATTTCTAACTCTATTCACTAATGTTGAGCTCAGCTGGTGGAAGTTCATCAGTATGAAAACTATTATTGTGGACTATCATATATTGCGATTTGGATGGATTCAACTTAAGCTGACTGTTTACTGACCATTTGTGTATATTTTTGAGGTCGTTATTTAAGCGAGCAAAGCTATCCTCTATTAGCCCAATAGGCCTGTCTAGGTATATCTGAACATCGTCAGCATACATATGAATTTGTGCATCCTTTATAACTTTCGGTAGGTCGTTAATAAATATACTGAACAATAGAGGTCCAAGCACTGATCCCTGAGGAATTCCGCAATAGAGCGGTAGACGACCAGATGAAGTATTTTCCACTTTAACTTGCTGCCACCTATCAGTTAGGTAATTCCAGATTAGTTGAAGAGCAGAAGAACAAAAGCCAAAATTTGAAGACAACTTATCCAAAAGCATATGAATAATACTGTCGAATGCCTTAGAAAAATCCAAGAGCACAAGAACGCCAATGTGATCCTTATCAAGTGAACATCGTAGATCATTGGTCACTTGTCGTACAGCTGATTCACAGCTATGGTGAGAACGGAAACCGGACTGCCACTCAGAGGGAAAGTTCGTATCCTCAAAGTACTCCTGTATCTGCGCGGCCATCAACTTTTCTAAAACGTTAGAAAAAAAAAACACAAAATGCTAATCGGCCGGAAATCATTCCTATCATTCGGAGATATCTTTTTTGGAAGTGCCAGCACCGTGGCAGACCTCCATAAGCGCGGAAAAGTTGAGAAGGTCAGGCAGGAATTAAAGACATGTAGTAAATATCTAATAATGAAAGGCAAAACAATTTTAATGAATCGCGGAGAAACTTCATCTGCTCCTACTGCATCTGATTGTATCGCATGGATAGCCCTCAATACCTCACTTGCATCAACACAACGGAAAGAGAAAGTTATATCGTGTTCAGTTAAAGCAGAGAGATATCTAGGTACACTGAAAGAAATCGTGCAAAAATATTTAATTTGCAGGAATTGAATTTCATATGCCTTAAATGAACACAAATGCCAGAATCGACTGATCATTTCCAACAAACCGTTGTACAGTTGTTTTAAATGATTGATAAAAATTACAATTTTGGAAAATGCAGCTTTCTTTCCAGTAAATTAAAAACAGAAATGAACCTTGTTTTAATTAAGTAAGATGTAATTTCATTTACGGAAAATGTAGGGAAATCATATGACGTGAATGATCATTACTGAAATCATTTTCAAGAAATAATAGAAAATAATCTTCATTCGTTGTGACTGAAATTACTTTTGAAGAGAATGAAGTTTCATTTCAGATATCATTTCTTAAAAACTAACTGTTGGCTTTCTTCTATAAAGTACTCATTTTAGTTTTGTGAAAACTACAAGCCAGTACTTAACTTAATTATGGGGTACAGCAAGCGTAGGGTATGATATGTTTTAAAATAGACAAAGGTTTGTCTATAACATAGACAAAATCATATACTAAGCTTGTGCCTGTTACGTTATCGTGACCGATATAATATATTCGAATTCAAATTTAAACAAAACGATTGATACTTGTATGGGGTTAAATCTCGGACTTAATAAAGAGTACGCAATAAAGAGTCGAAATGTTTGGTTCAGCTGTCAGCACACTAGCTAATGATTTAGGATTAGCTGAATTATCGAAATAGTTATATTTTTGCATAACTTTAAACACCTGGTAACCGACTTGATTTCTATATTACTTAAATAAATCTTAATTATATTTTCTTTCAGAAATAATTATTTATTGCATTCGCATCAAAACTAGATTCACAAATTTTAATTTACAATGGAGACATTTATAAAGAGATTTGTGATACTAGAGATAAAAAGATTTACTCAGTTATCTTTCCTTTATTTGTAATAATATGTTTGCTTTTTTCAGTATTTACAACAAACCTACACTATATTTTGAACTTTATCCATTTGTGATCTCCTCTGACAACATGTGAAATTGAAAGTAACTACAAATAATATTAAATATTATATATATATATATTTAAAGGATTGCTGTTTTTAGAATCATTAGAATATCCGATAAAATGATATGACTACGATCGTTGTGTAGTGCCCGAGAATAGATAGTAGCAAAACAAAATTTTTCATATGCTCCTTATAAAAATCAATATATGTTATGCCATTCCTTATAAATTCAAATAAATTATTATGTATAGTAGTAGTTTACTTTTAAAAGTGGTTATTTATATAAAAAAAATTATATTAATTATGAATTTAGAATGACATCTATACATTAATTTGTATATAGTACAAGAAAACATTAAATACCCCATTTACGACCAAAATGGTAAGTTTTGAAACACTTTACTTGACGACTGGTAAATATATATAAGTTGTGTGAATTTGGAATTCTTTAAAAAAAAGTTACAAGTATTCCTGTAATAAAATTTAAGTTTTACTATATTGCTTTGTTTTTAATTTCTTTGTATGTTCATATATACATTTTTTATATTAGAGTCAGGTAGCTTAAATATATCCCGACAGAATATGAATAGCACTGAAAACTGAGCTTGCCATTTTAACGCTATAAGTGTATGTAAATGCAGAGATCAATTTAAATACTAAAAAATATGAAAAGCTATGGACGACTTTTTTTTAACTGAATTTTAATGCTCTAAGTGGGTCATTCCGTGTGAAGGCATTTGTTTCGGTTTTTTTGGGAATTTTTTCTGACGAACTCATATGCCCGAAATCGTCGCTGATTAATGGAGTACACGGAAACTTAGTCACTCATCTTCAAAAAAAGCATTTTTCGGTAACCACGATTGCGGGCTTTCTGCTTATCCAAAACAAAAAAATCAAACGGCATTTTAATCTGTAAAGTATGAGATAATTTCTGAACTAGGATTATTAAAAAATATTGAAATGTAAATTTTTGACATCTTGTTGAACATTTTTTCGTGAATTTTAGTGTTTTTTCACTACTTCTTCAACATATAGAAAAAAAACGGCTTGATGAATTCGAATTATCCTTGTTTGCAAAGCGTCTACATGAGTACTGAATAATTCAATAAAAGTTCACAGGAATTCGTTAGATAGATTTCGAGATATCGTAATTACCAGTTTGAAAAATAAAGTTTTGAGAAAAACGCCTTTAAAAATTCAAATACGATTATCACCAATAAAATTCGAACACTTTGGGTACTCAATCAAGACTAGACTAACCGTTATATTCGAAAAAGGAAATGAATTTAGAGATAAAATGGCTTCTCTATTGTGAATTTATAACTTCGTTTGTATTAAAAGGGAGCATGTAAGAAACCTAAGCGAAATCGAAGGGGTCCTATGCTGGAGCGCACGCTCCTCCAAACACCTGGCCTGTTCAAATCTGTAACTTCCGAACGACTCCGAATATCGGAAAACCCCACATATTTTTCCCTATATTTGGATGCAATTTATGAAAAAATAAATAAAAATATTTTTCAATCAGTCACACGGGAAGACCCCGTTAAGGAACAAGAGGAAGACATTATTGGTAACCCAAAAATGACCCACATTAGCTTCAAAAGTGGCTGTGCATTTTTTGTAAATGATATTCACTTGCGGAAAATATATTTCAACATTTAAAGCAAATGAGCTGCATTTAAGGCAAGTAGGAGTAACCAGTAATCCCCACAAACGAGATTCATTTGAAGAGACTCTAATTACATTTGGCATTGCTGCACAAGTTCATTCAATACAAATAATTGACATTTATAGCAAACCTTGTATAACATTTGCGAGAAAAAATTGCAATTTAACGAAACTGTAGTGTTTCCTTCACCGGGAATGAATTTCATTGTCTATAAATGAGATTATACATTTGTCGTAAATGCAATACATTTACGCTTATTGTTGTAGCTTTTGTTATGAACGTTATTTCTTTGTTCCCACAAATGAACTTTCATTTACTTCAAATATAGTTACATTTAAGGCAAATGTTTTTATTGTAACTCGGTATCTTTCACCAGAATTGAAACATTACAATTTTTCTGCATTTGCAGCTTATTTCTCTAAAAATACGTTTGTGACAAATAAGGTTATTTCTCTGAGCGTATGTGTGTACTTTATAAACGGGTTATTTTAGTAAGAAAACGAAATTTACATGTACTAACATCTTAAAACCATAACCATGTTAGTATCATCTTATAAACCATGAGTCCATGAGCACCTGTTTAAACTGCTTTTAATTAAACAATAACAATACTAAAAAGAAGAAAAAAAACTACGCCTAAGCTCCTTGTTGTGTAAAATCCCCGTAATCCTATCAGCAAAAGTTAATTTCAATCAACCGTAATCAGAGGAATTTCAAATTTTGAGGGATTACGTAATCGATTTCCTGTCTTCCAAGTGCTGTTACCACCAGACAAGTTGGTGGTAGATTAGAAGGGTGCTAATCTCAAACTGTAAGCAACCCATGGGGAAATTTTACATGGCATTAGCAACTGCTGTGGTTTTTGAGGGGACGAATGTATATTCTTGATTCGTCAAAATTTTAGGTTTGGGTTAGGATTGACTTTACGCAAAACCAGAAGTTTTGTAACATAATACACCATCTGGTCGGGGAGCCCTTTAGCCCTACTGTAGAAGACTTACTCTACTGTGTCATGTACATAGGCTTTTCACAAACAAAATACTTTTCATTGCTTTTATGATAGACACACATATGTACGAGTATATTTGCCTAGCTATTTTCCTGATACCATCCTTACTTCCTATGTTGAAAATGAAATTTATCGTAAGAATAAGTACTGGCACCTGTGCAAGAAACTTCTCACATCATCCGATATATATTTACCTACACTTTCAGAAGAAACTGACTTTTCAGTTAGGGGAGAAAACGTAAAAAATAATGACGTTAACTTCTTTGCGAAGGAAATATTATCACCCATATTCGCTCCTTCAAATTGTTGGGAATAGTCACTCTACGAAGGAGGGTGATGCTATAGAAAAGAACGAAGATTTTCATATTGTCAATAATAATGACGAAATGACGGTAAGTGTTCTACTCAAAGGTGTGGAAATTTATTGTTTTTTTTCTCTTTTTTCGAATGTACTTAAGTTCCTATAGCTATAGTTAATATATTATTGTCAGTTTCTTGAAAATTGATTTTTTGTAAGAAATGGCAATGTGAGGAGTGAAGGACATGTACGCCTACAATGACGATAATATTTTCTTAAAGTCCTTAAAATATGGGTAAAAAAACGTAAATTTTTTGTTAAATAGGTTTGCAATATAAAAACTCGCTATTTATGGTATTTTCTTCCCTATACACAATTACCTGAATGTTTCACTGAAATATGAGAGTTTTGTATGGAGCACCATATCTTAACTGTTCAAAATTTATCTACATACATGGCTGCTTTGAATTTTTTGTTTTTCAATTATAAGTTGTCATATTTTCACAAGGTGCTTATGGTTAGTAAATAAATCAAAATTAAGAATAATTTAGTAAATTATTCTCTATTCAGGAACAACTAGTTTCTTTATAAAAAGTTGATAAGTATTAACATCTGGCATGTAGTTCAGCACCACCATAGCCGAAAGGATAGTGTCGAAATGTGAAAATTTTCCGCAACTGTTTTTATACATATCGCCTCTGTATTACTAGAAAATGTGTCCAAATAACGTGGAATTTTAGCCCCTAAATGTATGAATTTTGATATCTTGTAAAAAAAAATTATACATACGTTTAGCATTACTTCGTTATTGAAAAAATCTGCCGAGAAATATACTGAGAGTAGAATACAACTCCACGGATTCTTCCTCAAGCTGCACAAATTCTACAAACTGAATATAGGGCAAAAAAAGCACAAAATAACATATTTTTTTTATATAGAATTACCAATTACTTATCCGACAGTCAGCTTCCAATATGATGTCAACATCAGGTTTCAATACTGAAAGGAGAATACAGCAAGCAGCTGTCTGTACTCACCGCAAAACCGGCGAGCGTATACTTATAAGAGAAAACTCTTCCTACTAGGCAATGAAAAACTGTTGCTGACCTTCAAATGGGTAACATCACTTTCAATAAGACAAAACCAGACTTAAAAATCATTGTGTCTAACAAAATGAAAGCAAAATTATCTGCCATTAGTGTGTAAAAAATTCTTAAATACAGAGAGGATTACAAATAATGTAGGGGAAACGATGGCAAGATGGAGTATTGCATTAAGAAGAACTACCACTGATATTCCAAGTTTGAGCAGAGTGATCTGTTTGCGAATAGCTGCAATCAACGCTAAGCAGTTTTTGAACTCTCCCTGTAAAAATCATTGCTGTCTTCAGACTGACTCGGCTGTCATTCGAAAAATTGTAAAAAATGGCCGGTCGATGTTACTTCATCCTGTATGAAATTTTGTGAGTTTTATAACAAAAAGTGGCGGTTTCAGAGTGTCATTCCTTTAGAATAATCTTTGAAGTTTTATTTATGTTAATCAGTAGAGGAGGGGGTAGAAATATGAGATATGGTAGCAATTTGAGACACCGGGGTTTTGGTCTCCCTACGTTACTGATATCTAAATCGTAGCTAGGCTTGCATTGCTATTAGTTCTGCGAAGGTTGTGAAACAGCCGGCCGACATTTCTTTATTAGGCTTGACGCGTGCTGAACGTTTAGATTTAGGGCATAAATGAAAAGTTTTCTTTTACATGTTTTGCTTTCTACTTTATATCTGTATATTTTCCTAGTTTCGAACAAGAATACGGTAAGTTACATTATATTTACTTTAGTCTTAGAATATAATTAAGTGGTACAAAAAAGCTTTAGTTTTTCTCACTAAATTACTAATTTGACTGAAAAAATCAATTGGTTGCAATATGGTAATAATATCAGACTATCTCATAATTCTACCAACTATTAAAGCGGTATTCTAGAAGATGATGATGACTTTTGTAGGCCTACATTAGAGTTATACAGTAGATTAAAAATCTCATATAATATTACCGAGTTAGTACCACTGATACTGCACATCTTTTGCCACAAATTGTCTTTCGTTTTTGATATTTTAATACAGTCTCATATTGCTACCCTAATTTGGAAATTTCTAATTTTGATATTTTTTGTTTAAATAAATAAATTTTGAGCGTGTTGTAGTCTACATTATTTATGTTAATATCACTGATGTGTAAACAAAATTTCCTATCTTTATGCCATTTATTTTTTGGATATGTCTATTTTGGGACCTTTTATCATTAAAACTAAAACAGGTATCCCAGGAGGTAGTTTTTTTTTCATTCAAAATACATAAAGCTATTACTTATATATTCGAGTTCATCTTTGGGTTAAAACGGACTAGTTTCCACAGGAACAAGAAGGACTAGTATGCTTAGGATGCATTTTTTTCTTATTTGTACCTACACACCTACACCTATAAAAAAAAACCAGTCGAAATGAAACGTGGACGGAGATTTCCATGCAGAAGGCTCCATAGCTGCTATCAATAATAAGTGAAGGGGGTATAAAAATGCCAGCAAGGTTTTGCGACACTTCCTATTTGAAAAGTAAACACACAAAATCCTTCGAAGATACTTGGACGCTTCAAGCAAGTTTTAATGAAGATCAAGAAATCGAGTTATTGGCCCACATTATAAATTTTGAAAAGTGTTTTTTTTTTCATTACCAACCAGAGATGTGCGATCGGTGGCATTTTGGACTTTATTTTATGTTTTCTCCACACTTTTATGAATTCTAAGTATTTACTCTGTTTCATTACATAAATTAAAAACATCTGTAAAATACATGCGCTTTGAATTGTTAATAACTTTTGACTTTTGTTTTAGGGTCCATTTTACCCCTTGAAGAATTCCTTTTTACCCCACTAGTGAGGCAAAGCGGTTTTTCTTTGCAGCCCTCTGTAAAATAACTTTTATACTAAGTTAAAAACACGTTAGTAAACATTTAAAAGCTTTATATTGCAGACAAAGCATGAATGCTAATTTTTAAATAGATTTGGTGGCCATTTCGTGAATAAAGTTAGACTAAATTGAATTAATTTCTTAGATGGTCCGTTTTGCCCCTCCCTCCCCTACCTATAAAAAGTTCAAGGTTTTTATACATTAATATTTGTAATAAAGAGTGTACATATCCTGGGATTATGGTATTGTTACATAAAAGAATTTTTTCATTTCCATAATATTACCAAAAAACTGAGGCAAGTACGACGAAAGGTGCTGCAACGCTCGTTACTTCACTCGGATAATACATGATTAAAACTAAACATTTGGAAAACATTTTTCACACAAATATCATATCAGATGTTTGAGAAATGTTTGACAAACTTTTGTTAAACATTTGTCAAACATTTGTAAAACTTTTGTCAACGGCCTACAAATAGTTTGTCAAATGTTTAAAAAAATGTTTTTTTTCCGATTCTTGTTATATGTGGATGCACTTAAAGATAGCAAGATTAAAACAAGAATAAAGATTGAAATGAACACACTTTCTTTCCTATTACTCTGAAATTTTCTAATAAGGTGAAATGGATTTGACATTTCTCATTTCACCATTAAATATCTTGCAGTATTTTGCCGCCGTGGACGAGAATTACAAAATTGTTTTCTGATAATTGTGTTTAACTTTAAATTTTGTGTGTTCCCAATATTTAGAGATAGAAATATAAATATTTATTTAAGGACACTGTACACAAGAGTTAATAATCTTTTTTTGTACATTTGATATAAAGGTGCTAGAGATAGAGTTTCTAACGCTAAACACAAAGAAGAAACATAAAGATAAATTTTTCCGAAATAAAATGAGAAAATTTACAATTATTAGAATTTAATTTCATTTAGTGTTATCTTTAAAATTTAAAAACGTTACCCATAAATTCTGCTGTTATAATGAATAGTCATTATAACGATAAAGTAATACTATACTATAAGTTTTTCAATATGCCCCTTAAATGAACATACAGTGCCTGCAGTTTGGGCACTCAAGGGCAAGTTATTCCATAGACGGGCAATTTGAACAAGATAAGAACCTTCCATGTAAGATTTATAAAAACGTGGGAGCATTATATTCCTATTGCATAATGATATTGTGAACTGGAAGAATTCTCGTAAGTATCTAGGTCTATCGCAATTAAATAGATTATGTAAGAAAGCTAGAGCACGTCACCGCAAACAAGGAAACAGTGGACAGCCAAGCACTCGAGATCGAAAAGGCGAAACATGGTCAAACCTGCGCAGTCCATATATAAATGTAGTCGGATGTAGTCGTTGAATGCTACTTCCACCATGTGGGTACAAAACTATTCATTTTAGGAAATACATTACTTCCACAAGTGAAGTGGGGTAAAATTAAAGTTTTAATTAATCTGATGCGATTTTCAGTAGAGAAGATAGCCGCTGAGAGCCACAGAGTCCGAAGCCTGCATAAACTTTTCTGATAATGTTCTTAAAGAAGTCGCAACACTTTGTTTCGCTGTTTAAAATAATACCAAAGTATTGAAATATAACTGGACATCATCCCCATATAAATAGATATGTACATCCTGGAGAACATCAGGCAAGGCATTTGTAAACAGACTGAAAAGCAAAGGACCCAATATAGAGCCTTGAGGAACCCCACTTAGCAGTGGTAGTGCCGTAGCCAACATTTCGTTGGTTTTTGACTCGCTGTTTACGACCCGTCAGAAAATTTTTGATCAAAGCAACGGCCGAGCTGCTAAAATTGAAAGAGTTAACAAGTTTATTGTGGAGGATGCGGTGATTCGCGCTGTCAAAACCCATAGAGAAATTTAGAAGTACTAGATCATGAAATGATCCCCCTGGACGATAGGAATCATTTGGAAAAATGTGGTCATATTAGTTTGGGACATCCTGTATATGAGTAGTTTGAGCGCAGTCTTACAAAAAACAACAACCACAGAGATATAGGGTCGCTCACAGTTATGTACCAAGAAATTTGGCAGCTGATGCTCTGTCGAGGAAGGTTTCGGCTATGAATATATGATTAGTGTAACAATCCACAGGAAGGCCCATAGAATCATCGAAGAGAATCTAAATAGATCTATAGGTCTTCAGCTGACTTTTAAGAGAGAATTACCCTCATGTGCGAATTCAAGATAACTATGACCTGAGATATGTCCTAGGAAGAGAAATCATAAGGATGTGCCGAATCTTACTGCAGTTATCATGGGATACTGTCTCTTTGTCTGCGGAATGCATGCCAGCTTCATGTAATGACTCCTTTAGAAGCTGTAAGGGCAAAGAGAATGCATTCGGTGGTTACAAAATCCTTCTGAAAGTCGCCATTCTGGAAACAGATTAAAAGTTCGAAGACACTAGCCAACATTCGCAACTGTGAATTGCAGAAAATTTATCATTTAAAAGGTACGGGTCGAACAAATATTTATTTCACTATGCAGACACAGTTTTATAATAAACTAAAATCATTGCTGGTATAACATCGGTAAAATGTTAAATTCTTAGAATTTCCGAATCACTCAAGAATATAGTTATAATTCTCCCTTGAGGAAGTGCAGGGATCCTATAATTAAACTCTATGTACTTGAATAAAACAAATACGAGTGTATAAAACCAAATAGACGAAAGAAAAACCAAATAAAATTCCATGAAATTTTATAGAAAAGCTGAAAAAAATTGTTCTCTGCTCTTCGCATCGACTGCTTTGTTGATTACTTCTTTGCGATTTCAAAGAATTCGCTCTTATTTTTCCTGCGGATATATCGTTATTAGTGTTGCCATCTCTGAATGGCTTTCAATATATTTGTTGAAGAATTTCAGTGACATTGGGAAACAGCAGCCTTTCCTCATTGGGACAGCTTAAGCTAAACTTATTTTCAGAGTGTATGCAATTTTTAGGCCCTACATAGACAAACTGGCACCCTAGTATTGAAGAAGCTGATCCCACAGGTAGTATCAGCATATTAGCTGCTCTTCTTACGGTCGTCGAGGCGACAAAGGGTTGACTTGGCGCAAAACTCGGATCGCTCTCAGGAATAGCACTCGTTCAGTATGTCATGGGACCTTCTGGGCTGAAGACTGGGGGCTTTCCAAGTCCCAATAAAAGTCACGCTCATCAGGTATCAGCAATTCCTGTTTTCTCTATAGGCTTCAACAGCTACGGCCTAAAGTGGAGCGATGGCCAAGCCGCTAGCCATAAGAGCTGCGTTCTCCTTAAATGTATCAAATTGAAGTTGGAAACTTTCAAATTTTTATGTTTATTTTTATAAAAAATGCAGTAGAATAGTTTTATTACTCAGTGAATCATTTTGTTCGGGAAAATGCAGAAGATCTGCTGTGGAGCGACGCGAGGGCGGGGGGCACCAACTCGCCCAATAGTTTTATTTACTTCTGATACTGTAACAGATATGTATAATAAATTCTAGGCATAATTATTTTCGTAAAAAAGCAAACCTGTCTAGTTTTTGTCAAAGCGTTTCACCTTGAGTGTTGATATCCCAATAATACTTTCTTAAAAAATTATCTTTGACTATAACTTTACCGCTGAATGTACAGATTTGAAAATTTCACGTACTTTACTTATATGGGAAATTGAAGCTGGATTACTCTATGTATAAAACGATTTCTAGAAATATGATTTTCTAATAATATTAACAATGCAGGCGTAAACAAACAATTCACTACGAGCAGAATGAAATATTTACATTGATTCATATTATGTGAATCGTTATGCATTTAAAGATTAGATCTGCTCCTGGATACCATGAACAGCTCCATTAATTTAATTGGTTTATAATCTGACTCGCAATATCAAACAACTAAAATTTTATATGGTCTCAATTTGTGTAACAACTGTTGATAGTTTGTCGATAATTAGAATCGACTTGTTAATTGTGTTTTGTATTAGATACATTTTTGCTGAAATTTTCCGAAAACTCTTCAAAATAAGAGGATTGTGCGAAGGATTATTTTGAAGTTCATTACATTTTCTGGCTAAAAGCTTATAATTGAATTTGCAAATTGACAAATTGAATGCATCACACAATTTTTGTAGTTCATATTTTGTTGCAAACAAATTTTTTGAAATAGATAAAATGACAACTACCTCTTCAAGATATGAATCGTCTCAAAGCAGCAATAACTTGATTTGATGAAAAAAAAAAATTCTTGATTACTTCTAGATCTAAGATTGCTGTATAGTCACTCTGCACGAGTTTTTAGATAAACTGAATGGACGAGTAAACTTAACGCGAAATAATCGAAAGTTTTTATGATTTGCTCAGAGTGAGTGGTCTGAGAATGAATCCTATCCAGACTGTATCTCCAGCATTTATTAACTAAATCCTCTGCATTATGATATCAACGATGCTTATAGACATCTTTGAAAGATTTTATTGGGGATGTAAATGATAATACAAAGCTGAAGTTAGGAGATGTCTTTTAGGAATCAGAATTGAATACAGAGATTGGACAGCACTTTTCTGCAGCTGCCTTCTGATTTTTATTCGTAACTTCTTCCAACTACCATCGAGGCTGTATAGATGGCATCGATAAAGCACATACCACTGAAAGGCTAAACAGGCATTCATAAAATAACGCATAATAAAAACTGGATTGATCAATGCTCTGTAAAGGTTATATGCCTATCCATAAAGGCAAAAAGTGTCAACTTAACAGTAGAACACACTTCTGGGAACGGGTAGGCAGTAAAAGTTTTGAATCAAAAATTCTATTGCAGTATAAATCGTTTTGCAAATTAAGCACAAATCTGCTACACTTTATCTATCTTCTTGAATTATTCAAATTTTTCAGAACAGTTTCAGTCTCGAAATAGAACTTACATAGTATTTAATTCAAATTAGTCTATTGATGCCACTGCAATACATATCAACTACTGCAATGTACTTGAAAGCAGAACTTTATAATTGCGTCCGTTAATTAATAGCTTTATCCTTGAGCCTGCTATGGAAATGTTTACGGATATGTTTGTAGTTAGGCGGTTATTCTTGCGTTGCTCAATCCCGGAATGCGGAAAGCATAATCTCTACATATTTCACTATCTGGAATGTTCATAGCAAACATATCCTGTGTACGTATGTATCCAAGGAAGCATATCAATTTACATGCATAATTCGCTTCCAATGAGAATTCCCTCCTTCCCGTCATGCCCTTATTTTCCGTTTTGCAATTACCTAAAGATGTCGTTGTTTTCTTGAATTTTCTCTACTGCATGCTAACCTGCTATAAAACGGTAAAAGGTCGACGAAGTGTACCCTATCTCTGTTGCAGGTGTAAAGGATGTCGACAAGTCTTCGGTTGAGCCGAGAAGCATTTTTGTTGCTGCAGTCTAGTGACTTTGGATGGCATTTTAAAATGATCTTTTGTATGCAGTTCGTGACACCGACCAACTCCTCTGGAGAGCAAAACTCTTGAGACTGTGGTACTTTGCATGGTAAATGTCATAACAACTTGTTGACTTTTTTTTAGCACTATATAGGTAGCCATACTCTATATGCTACTCCATATAGGTAGGTATTTTTTCACCTTGGTTCGTTGGAAGAAATCTCATTTCCTAGAAACCATTCACTTACTTACCTGTGGTACTCACGAAGGAGTTTTAAAGTTATTATGCTCAACTTGTATACCTACCCCGTTCTGGGATGCTTTCACTTTACAGTTTTTGTCATCAGAAAACTTGCTTATCTCTTAGCAAAGTTTGAAGTAGTTATCGCCACTTTTTCACTTTTCTGAAAATTGTATTGAAACTGCTTTTGAATAAGCCTAAAGTGTCCTCTTTCGTTATAAATTCGAAAAAAGTATAAAGATATTGGGGAGGATGCTGGGTAAGGGGAATCATCCGTTGAAAAGTAAATTATGATTTGATGCTTTGCTTAGATTTGGAAATGATCCCAATAAGAAGCGAAACTTTCTGCATCAATTCTGGAATCTTTCCAAAATCTTCACCTCTACCCCTATTATGTACTTGTAACAGGAAAAGTCTTTATTTTTTCCTTTTAAAATATATTATTATTAATACTACAGGACACTTTTACTACAATAAAATATAATTAAAAAATGCAAAATTTTGAGAAAAATTAACAAAAAAAAAACACAAAACAAAATTTATTATGAAAACGATAAAAAAATCAAATAAGAGTGCAAAGATTGGGTCACCTTGTTAGAATATAATGTGCTTGCACGCATAGGGTTTGTAAATAACAAATATCTTTCAAATTCTAATGGAAAAAATGACACAGAAATATTTATTCAATTAAGATCTCTTCTTCACCTATTTGCAGGTATTTATTAAGGAACTGTGTTTAATTGCTAGTAAAATTACAAAATTAGTAATTAATAATATAAAATCACAGCAAACCCAATTATATTTAAATTTTACTTTAAAAGCCCGTATGAAACAGTTAAATTTAACGTACATAGGGACATAGGGTTTCAGTCCCCGTTTAGTGCTTATGTAAGATTTTTGTGCTTTGAAGTCATCAATAATCGTTATGAGATGATTAATATTTTTTCATAAGGAAAAATCATCATCAGAAAAACTGCAAAAAACGCAGAAAGAGCTACGTTTTAGGTACAGAGTGTGATAGGTCGTTTTAAATCGAAACTTTTGGGCTTCTAAAATCTTATATGATAAATTGGTGTTGACGACGTGTTTTTTGATAAATATAGTAGTTCAAAAAACTAAGTTCAAAATTCGAAATTTTAAATTTGTTGAAAACGAAGAAGGGGAGGGGTAAACTTTGTATACCATTGGAGTGGTCCAACGATCTATGCAATTTTAAATTATCATCATAAGCTGCAACGTTAGAAGTTACATGGTGATATATAAAAACATACACAAATATTTTTAAATCCCTTTATCCCGAAAACCGTAAGGATTTCCCCCTACCTTCTATACAATTTTTTGTTTGTCTAAATATGGCCTATCTATAGCCTTCAGATGCAAGACCACATTCGGGACAACTCGCGTAATTTTTAATTCGTATTTTTGTTTTCACAAACCCTTCAAGTATGTAAGGTTTAAAAAAAATTGCTGATGGTCATATCACACTTTTCGTGATTTTTGTCGATTTGCTATGGAATGACCCACGAGGAGTTACCTGGTTGGATATTTTAACTGACGATAAATAACACGGCTAGTTCGCAAGGTATCCACGCCGTCATCCTTACAAGGCAGCAGCAATATAGCGTTATACTACTTATATACCCCTATCTAGGCCTGCTAAAGGTTACCATATAAATATATTCCAGCTACTTTAAGTTTTAATTTAGTTTTATTAACAAAACTTATTCTAAAATATATTGGACCACTGGAATTGCTGAATGTCCCTCGATCAAATATCTTTCCAAATTGGTAACATGATTACCCACAAGCAAGGCCGTATATATGGAGTGGGTTTTAGGGGTTCAAACTCACCCCATCGTTGTAGTCTATACTTTTGTTAATCTGATAATTCAAATTTTTAACCACAATTCTTTATATGTATGGGATCAAAGCAATTGGTTTTGTCATTATGTACCTTTCCTCTGTGGCATTTTCAAGTAAAGCAACTTTAGGAAACACGTATGCAATATAGAGTCAAGTCAAGTGCGTTTGCCCCATTTTCCTCTTGCAGTTGTCAGAGTTTCCTTCGATGTTCGCACTATTGTCCTCTTTGTTCCTTGGGGCTCATCTTTGGCCCTCAATTCGGTTCTATGTCTTCTGTTGTCCTCTTGTTGATAGTTGTCCTTTTTTTCTTGCAACTTTCCTTTTTACTGTCGTCTTTTCCTTTTCGAACGATGCGCCCTATCAGCCACACTGTAGAAGCAATATAGAGAAAGAAAATAAGCAGACCATCAGTAAATGGTAACTTACTTTGATACCCCATAGCTTAATCCCAGTGGTTAAATGTTGTTTACATTTTAAAGGAATTATTAAATCTAATTCTAATTTGTTTTTCGTCGTTTAAACAACAACTTTCATCATAACTAATATTTTCCCTGAGCGCCCCATGATTTTATTTAAATAGTGCACAAGGTTACTATGATTTATTACAGGGTAGATTTTATACTTATTCAACAAGGTTATTTTGGATGCTCCGGCACAACAGCAGAAGCAAAAAAAATTATTTGTTATTTCATCACACAGCCCATATGATTTTGGGTGCCAAGTTTAAAGTCTTGGATTTGACTCATCATCAGGTCCCAAATAGCGAAATTAAATGACTCATAATGTAGAAAAGAAAAATAGAAAAATTAAAAAAGTTAAAAAAAGTACAAATTAATTCGAGAGAATTGAACCTGCGTAAGCGCACAATGGGCTGAAAAACGAAAAAAATAAGATCTTTTTTAATTTTTTTAATTATTTTTTTCAATAAAATTTTTTTTCTAGTTTTTAAATTTTTTCATTTTTTCATTTCTTTTCATTTTTCAATTTTTCATTTGCCTTTTTGAGCCACTTACTGTGATGAAATAACAAATAAATGTTTTTTTTTTGCTTTTGCTGTTGTGCCGAAAAATCCAAAAATAGTGTCGACGGACCAATTGAAATCCTTAATTGCTGATGTAGAATAGAAAAGCACTGTCAAGCAGTGGCAGCCCGTTGTTGTGGTTAAGAGTGGACAGCAATATGGCAACCCTCATAAAGATCTCATTTTAAAGAAAGATATTAAATCTTGTCGGGCAGTTGGTCTCAAGTAATGAGTGAGGGCAGTACCTTGAGATCCTTTTAATATTCAAGAGCCAACACATTGCACTCCAGGTCTTGACAAGGGGCGCGCAACAATGGGTTAGCCTAGCTAGGGCTGCACAATAGTCTAAGTGTAGTGTGTTGAGATATTCAAAGTGTTTTAGTGAGTTTACAATAGCCCCCTTGAATAAGTTTTGTGAGATCTAGTCTCGAGCGTAAGGGAGGGCGCCGGTTTAGAAAAGGATAACTCAGCTATAAATTCAATTCAAATATAAATTTTATTAAAGTAACCTAAATATCACAATTCAGTTTCAACTTAAAATCTCTTATTACTATTACTGCAATTAAAATTCAGTAAAAAATTCAATAACAAAACACATAACGACAGTTTAAAAATTCAAATAAAAATTAAATATTAAACAAATTCCAGTGGTAATATTCCAAATTGAGTTCTCTCTCCAAAACGTTCTCCTTATTCCCGAAATGAACGAGAACAGAATAATTTTTAATTTATTGGAACTAAACCTCCACAAATCAAATATAGAGTAAAATACTCTGAGGGCGAGAGCAACGATGTAGCAGAATTAAACTTCGGCTGCAACGTGCTGAAGCGTGCAAGCAGAATTAAACTTCTGTTACAGAAAATGTCAAAACGTATGCGGGGAACTATACTTCAATCGCAACGTCCTGAAGCGTGTTAGTAGAATTAAACTTCTGTCACACGATTGGGGATCAAATGTCAGATTTTGGGAGTGTGGATTTTAATAGAATTGGACTTCTATTTGAAGGATAGAACAAAATTATACTTTTGTTCAAAGGATAGGAAACAGATTAGACTCTGGTGGAGGATGCTTTCAGATTAGACTCTGAAAACCGAATGGTGATTTTGTTGCGGCTCACCGCCTTTTTATAGCCACCATGAACAGCTATGTCCCAACTCCATTTTGTGTTGCCCTGACAACGCTGGGTTCATTTTGGCCACCTTTGACTGTGGCGACACCAGCTGTTTGACGAAATGTCATTAGATGACATTACAAAAAATGTAAATTTGCTGGAGGTATATGATTTGGTAAGTATATGCTATTTTTGTGTTACTTTATATGTAATCAGTGCATTTTCTTTATTTTTTCTAGGTAAAATATTACATAGGATGGCGATGGGAAGGGATTTGCGGTGGAGTATTTGTGTAATTAGATAAGTATATTGTGTTATATTGATTGGGAATATGATGCTTTGTGTTTCCTTTTTTATATATTTTTTGGAAAAGGTGATTTCATCGAGAGATGTAATTTGATGGCGAGATTTCAACGAGGGATCTACAAATATGTATGTGGACTGAACAAGTTTAAATAGCTAAAAAAAATTATTCTCTACTTTTTAGGTCACATTTAGGTCACATTTAGGACCACATATTTATATATAAAATGCCGTAAAACGCAAAAAAAAAAGTCTAACAAGTTTTCTCTATATGAAAGACTCCTGTGGCAGTTGTTTTTGAATGAAACAAGCTATCCGTCAAATTTGTTTCCTAGTTACTCTGCCGGTTTCAACTCAGACGACTGAGAGAATGTTTCCCTCATTGAAGAGGTTGAAATAATGACCCTGCAATTCCACAGGACGACTGATTGGAAATGATAAAATTGATTTGAATTAAGTAATTTTCCACTTGGCAGCAAGAAGGACGAGATTTAATTTAATTCTTTCATTTTTTGTTTTCTTTTTATATTAAAAGTGGACCTTATTTTTTTCCTTGGAATAAAAATAATTGTAATAAAAATAGGGATAAACAATATGTTTTCAAACATACCTTTAGCAGACTCACGGACCTCATTGAGTTCACGATAATTCTCAGCTATTCTTTCGTCTGTAGAAGGTGTTAGCGTATTACGTTAAACCCCTCCCATTCATGATCTATATATACGGTCTTGCCCACAAGCATCTTTGTTTTAACAGGAACTTTTGTTTTTTACCGGATGTACTACGAACATTTAAGAGCCGGGTTCGAACAATTTTATTAAAGCACACAATTTGTTATTTGTTAAATTAACCACTAACCATTTTCTTTCAAATCTCAGTTATTCGTTAACTCATGTATGTCCAATTTTTTATCTCAACCATAGAAATGTTGGTTACTTTACAACCATTATAACGTGATTTAAGCAAATGGGTAATATTTACGTTCAAACCCTTGCCAGTACACTTCGAAGTGCATAGAGGTTGGTGTCACATTTTAGCTGAGAAATTTCCCAAGTAGGCGCCTCCGCACTTGGATACTATCGCAAAATATCTAACTCGTTCCGAAATGCTAAAAAAACAAAACAACAAAATAAAATTGATTTTACACGAAAGATTTCTTTATTATCCAGGTTAAAAATTTATAAACGATTTTAATGAACTGCGAATAATAACTGAAATTCTGGGGTAAAAATTCAATGTGCTGTTTGCTCCTTATTGTTGATTAAGTGATTTTTATGTGGTCAGGTGGAATGGCTTCCTTGAATTTTGTCGGTGGGAAATTGTTGATTATGCGTTTATTACTTCTATTGCATGTTAAATTGAGTTTAGTGAATTGACAATTTGTGATTACTTTTGTATAAAATAAATGTCTATACCTATATGGTTAAAGGAAAGTATGATGATGTAACTAGCTCCCCCATATCAAATTTAGCTCATGTTGTGTTGTGTTACGATTGCGCTGTATGTCTCATTCAGTATTCTGTACTTGCTGTTTAGGAGTAATTTCAAAAGAATTATAGGTGGGGGTATAGTAAAAAATGGTATGAAATATTTGCGATTTTCTTATTGCCAATTTTCTGGTAGGGTATTCACACTAGGCCAAAATTACGTAATTTCGATGAAATCGTCGAAATCAGCTCAAAATTATGCAATTTCCCATACATTTTTTTAGCTCATTTCAACGTAATTTCTACAAAACAACCGTCGAAATTACGCACTTTTTGCCGAACGCATCCCAAATTTCTTGAACATTGGTATTTGATTCGTTTCAAAATTGCCGACGTGGTTCATAGCTATGGTGACTGGTTCATAACTATGATGACTGCTCGTGTTTTGCTTTAAGAACTAGGCAAATAATGAACCTTAAAATATATAGCAAACAGGAATGGTGATAAGCCAGATTTTGCGTAATGAATTTCTGGTTGGATCCCAGCGAGAAAATGATCGTGTATGAAAGTAGATATGCAGGAACTCGTGGAGGAAATCAGTATCGATGAAAAATATGTGTACATGTCAGAAAAGATGCGAAGCAAGTTCAAATCAAGTGAGGACCGGGGTGCCTGTATGTACACGATATTTTTACTCTTTTGTTTGATATTTCTTTGCGTAAACGTCAGTGCAGGTCAAAATTTCAGGTGTTTAGTTCAAGTTGGATTTAGTACGAGTGAAAATTAAAAAGTGCGTGTGATAAAAAACTGATTTTCTTTAGTAATAGGAATATTTGGTTACTGGTTCGTGTGCAGTGCTCGCTATGTATTTGGTTTGTTTGTTTTTGCAATAAAGTAGGTACTACATCAAATATTAGATAATAAATTTGTTGCATTATCTCCTTAATTTTTTTGTAAATTATCCTCAGATCATGTGAAATATACGTTTAATTGTTTGAAAGAAATTTTTTTATTTTCCAAATACTATTTTGCTTGTATAGTAATAACCGATTAAAAATCCTTTTCTATCTAAAATCCATTCCTTTCTGATGTGGCGCTACTATATCACTTGAATCAAATAAAGTCGAAACGACTTCTACATACAAAAAAAAATTTTTTTAGATATATTTTAAATTTAGCTATAGTCGTTTCAACTTTACTCGATTCAAGTTACAATATTTTCATCGGATATTATTGAGGTTTTCTTCGAAGATTATTCATTGACGTTTTCAACAATGATTATTCTTTGACTTCCTCATCGATCGTTATTCTTTCAAGTTTTCGTCGAGGACATTTCAATGACGTTTTCATCGAAGATTATTCACCGACGCTTTCTTCGGCACTTACTCCTGCAGAAAGGCATCGCACCCTCCCTAGGACATCGTGCGTAAAATTCATCGAAGTTTCGGTGCAGAAATGGGTCGATGATGCATGCCAGTGGTGCAGTACGGCTTCGATGCGGTGTTGCATCCACTTCCCGCTGGGATTGGTAGGCCATGTTTTACATGTATTTACACGCCATCCCTATTCTAAACAACTTGTCAATTTGCAAAAAGTAAACAAAGGTTTTGTGCGGTAAAAAATGTTCCTTTTCTACTTTATTTTGAAATAAGTCACATAATTAATTTATATAAATCTTTGTTTCTATTAACAAAAAAGATAATTCAGATAGTGCAGTTGCCTGAAACATGATTTTCCTAGTTTATAATCCAATTTATATTTGCAAGCACTGACCGAGCATTTCATTTCTGTTTTTTTTAATTGATATGAAGATTTTAACAGGCATTAGTGGCAATAAAACTTTGCACTAAATAAACTTCAAATATAATTAGTTTTTAAAAGAATTGATTTGGTACTTTTGTTAAATTTCACAAAAGAATTTTAAATTGATGAAATCTGCTCACAAAACAAAAGCACATTTGACAACTTGACACTCAGCTTTGACAAATGTTCCTTCCTTCATCTCACTTACTCCTAGGCATAATGTCCTGCTCTTGACAAACTACGCTCATGTACAGGAATTATACACGATTGAACCATTCCTGTTTACCTTATACTCTAAGTAGTGAACTGTCAACGATACAGGGTTTCGTAATTTCGAAAATTTTGCTCGAAATTACGTAATTTGAGGCCTGGTGAAAATGTGTGTACTATAAGAAGCAAAAGATGCAACGAAAATACGGCAGAAAGTTTTTCTAGCGAATCACAGTCGCTTGCTGGTTTTCTTTCTGTTTTATCTGGTTTATCTGTTTGTTGTGAGAAATATTTGAATTGAGATCGTAGAAACATATACTAGACAAGCTTGGTTTGGTGGCGATGATTTGATAATGATTTTTGTATTCAGCTACAAATTCTTGTAAACAGTATCAAGTTCAGTATCGTTTTGCAGTAGGCTGGGGGGCTTGCATCATTTGTGCCAGAGGCAGAGCCGCATTTAGACTTGATAAGGTCCTAAGCTATTTGAAATATGGGGCCCTTTATAATATCTGGATATTATAATATGTCAGCGCCAAATATTATTTTCGGATCCCTAAAGGGTTTAACTTTAATACAATTAAGAAGTATATATGTAGATAGTGGTGAATGACGTTTGTATGGGTCTTACTTTCATATAGAAAACGGTGTAAGTGGGGTTAATGATCCGGTGTTCCAACTAGCTTCAAAGAAAACTTATGCGGTTTTTAATGCATATTTTATTTCTTCAAAAATCCAATATATCGGTCTTGGGTGTAGACCATTATCAAGGCTAAAAACAAAGGGAAAAACCATAAATCAAAATTAATCTTGCACATGACAGAAGCAAATATGACTAATGTGAATTTTTTCCTGAGAATTTGGTATGTCAAAAAAACGGAAAACATCAATGGATTGTTGAAAATCCTCGTCAAAACAATTAGAATATTAAAAATTCTTTAAGACATTTGAAAACAAAGCACTATGAATAGATAAAAACTGACTAGAAAAGTTCGAGATAAAAACAACAAGAAGCTATAGCTTGTTTAGCTTATATGTAACTCTGCACTGACCAGAGGCACTGATATATTTTTATTTCGTTGAAATTTCTATCGGAATTTAAATAAAAAATAGTTATGTGTATAGTGCCACTAAAACTAAATATAATTTTGATTTAATATTATATACACAGGACGATTTAATGAATAATTAGCACTTCCCTCACATTATTATTTAATTCATAATTAAGGATCGAAATTCAGATCACAATGAAGTACGCTAATGAAGTGTTTTTTTCCTTCATTAGAGAACTATTGAGGAAAAATGAGCTAAAACTGACATACATACATATAATATAAATATGGAGCTCATATGAGCAACTGCCCGATTAAAAAATAAGAAGAAAAAATGTAAAGCACAAACTATATTATCAGAATACTTTTTAATATAATCTGTTTTTCATTTTAAACCGTTAAATTAAAAAAATAAAATAAATAAAAACTAAGTTTATCGCGTCGATTCAATCCATATCGGTTCTTCATTGTCATAAGCATTACTGTCAAACCCAATTTGACAGTGCAAACTTAACTAAAGAAATGGCTGTGTGTCCGCAGTTGCTTAATGAATGCTTTGCGTCTAATAAGTTATTAGTTAATTATTCCTTAGGAGTGCAGCGTGTTTAAGATATTAATGTAAAAAAAGGAGTTGTGGGTATTGTGACGGGCTTAATTGAGAGCATATGCAGTGCACGGCCTTTCATTTTGCCTTTTACTATGAATTTATAGGTGTATGGTTTTCCCCTGTGTTTGAATTATCTTGGTCAGCTAAGGATTTTCTGTCCACAAGAGTGATAACTAATACGCAAATATAGTTATAGCTTGTATTTGCACAGATCTCTAATAGTTTAAATATTCTAACGTGATTAGATTAAGTAGTATTATCAATTTCCTTATTTTTATATTAAGTTCATTATAAATATCATGCCTCATTCACCGCACATAGTTTTTTTTTAATCCTTTTTGAATGTTCAGAGTTAATTGATCGGCTAAAGATCTATAGGTTGATAATTTGCCTTATGTGCTTCTTATAAAGATAAAAAAAAAATATAGGAAATATAAATATTATACATAATATATTTACTGCGTGTGCTGTAGGTGCCGTAGCATTATCTTGCTGGAAAATATAGTGCCTTCCGTAAATCCTCTCGGCATTGTTCGATATTTCATCCTTCAATAATTCTATATATTCTCCGCTGTTCATTTTTCCTTTATAAACCGAATAAATATACGTTCTTCTGTTGCAGTTCAACTCATCACACCACCACATCACATTTGTTCTGGCTTATTGAACTCAACAATTCACAAATCGTGGAAATTTATTTGGTCCATCCAATATAAATCTCCTTTCATCAGAAAAAATTACTCATGATAAATCGAGTCTGCGGGATGGTAGCTAAGGAAAGATTATTGGAAACCGAAACTGAATTCTAGTGGAGGAGAAGTAAGGCTTTCAAACAATTAAAGCTATTCCTGGAAACTAGTCAAGAGCTTCTGAACTTTTACTTTTGCACATCAAACGCCTTATTTCTGGGCACTACAAGGACTTGCACATCAAACACTCCAGGATACATGTGCAGATTATGCAAAGACGAAGAGGAAACTGTAGACTACTTTCTTTGAAACTGTGAAGTATTAGCAACAACAGACTGAGACTTCTTGGGGAATATTTCTTGGCACTAATAAAAGTAATGCTCAACTGTTTGTAGAAATTACTGGAGTTTAAAATAGTACACATAAATGGAATTCACAACAGGAATACTGATAACACTACCAGATCTGTTGACAATTTGAACTCCAGATATTAATTGAACCAGCTACAATCTCTATCGTATCTTTTTGTCGCATAAATTTTACAATGAATGCAGAAAAAATCTTGGAAAAATTAATATTTTTATAATCAGATCACACATCTGGATTTCCTTACAACAGGCGATAAAATATTAACAAAAGATTCATCAGTTCAGAGAACCGAAAACTATTCAGTGATGTCAAATCTTTTTATCGCTAAGTATAAACAAAGATATTAGTTTGAACTGTACCATTTTCGGATTCCAATTTGATACGGTACTTATCATATCGAAAAAGACCAAGACCCTGATAATAATGATTTGGGAGTGGTAGGAATTAATACAACGGATTATCGCACAACATTACACACTCAACCCCAGTTACAAAAACACGATTGATATGAAATTTACGTAAGTATAAAGCTCTTACTGTCAAAATTCCGATGGTATTATTCAAGTAAACCGACGAATCAAAATTTATTGTGTGTATTAAAGGAAATTCCCCAATCCAACAGAAGAAAAAGGAAAATGCTCGTTCAACTGTGATTACTTCTATTTGGTTAAAATGTCCTTAAATCCTTTCCTCTATGTTCCTTTATCTCAATAAAGCTTTGTCGATGGCACAATCGGTAGCAACAAAACAATTCTAGAATGACAAATTCTATAATTTATATTTGGCCAGAAGTTTTATTGTCAACGCTAAAATCGGACATAAGAAAGCTGTGCCAGGAAAATGGACAATCATGGAAATTGTACTTAAGCCGTTTCGACATATACCGGAACCGAATTGGTAATTGTATCCATCCGAAACAATTTCATTCTGAAATGATGTCTAAAGAGACTTAGACATGCTAAAGTGACACAAGTTCATCCATGAGAGAGTCCTTTACAAAAAGATTCTGCTTGATGGTCGTTAAGTGGGACTCGGCCTGAAGATATTTACTTCCGCTCAAATCAGAGCCCTCCCTCCTAAGAGGGTGTAAATGGGGACATTATTTTGTCATTAAGCATTTGGGTCAGGAGAGATTTTGCTGTTGATCATTCAGCCCTGAAATCACCTTGACGATGTGGGTCGATTCACTTTTACTTTCTCGTTATTTTTTATCTGAGTTTAGTTTAATTAGGCGAAGAGATGAAGTTCTGAACTAAAGTGTTGAGTTTGTTCTTTTTCGCGAATCTTTGTGTAATTATGATGAAGAATTATTTCCGTCACAGTCAGCGTGTCGGGCAAATTAAATCATAGAGAAAATGTTTTTTGTTTTTTTTTTGGGACAAATATTTCATTTCAATTATGTAATCTCAATAGTTTGTGTTTTGGTCTTAAAATTATTCGAACTTTGGTTAAGTTTCTTTCAATCATTTTAAATATATTTTGATAACTGTAGACATGGACTTTTGACTGAATTAAATATAAAAATGGTTTTAAAAGAGGTTGAGACTTCAACGGGTTCCTGAAACGCGTACGCCACAACAAATCCCATTGCTCACTAGCGCGATTATTTAGGTCTGAATACAGAGTTTTTTGGACATTCTATTTTCGACTAATGAGAATAAAATCGCCAATTATTTTAGCAGAAGTACCTACTTTCTAAATATGGAGTTATAATATTTGTGTTATTTTCTCGAAGAGAATTTATTTTTTGCTTAAGGGTCTAGAGTCGTTGTAAATAATTTTGGCGGATGCTTTGAATCATTTGCGTGGGAGACAGGTTGACATTCCTAGAATAACTTGTAAGATTTACGAGATAAATGGTTTGTTTAGAAAAGTACCCCGAATAACCACGTAATCTTTTGATGCAGTAGGAAGTCTTCTAACTGATAAGGATGTGTCAATGAAGAATCAAATCAGAACTGAACTCAAAGTGCAACCAAAAAAATGAAATTGTTTGTAAATTGTCTAAATAATGCTAATGAGTGTCGATGTACATTTTTGGTAAAGATAACTATTTTTACTGTAGCAGAGTTGAAACTGAGACACAGCGATAATATACGTTTTACGAGTTGGACGTTTATTATCTAGGCTATGTCTATGATTTCGTTTCTAATAGCGAGGGAAAACTGCCGAAATTTAACTTCCTTGACTGCGTGCCATGGAATTTCTCGTATAATTGGGGCAATCGATTCGATGGTGGATTGAAACGATTACATTATATTCTGTCAATGTTAAGCGAGATATATATAACAGAATATCTCTTATCGATTATCACAGATTGCTCTTGCTTATTGACCAATGACCAGATTGTCAATTTTAAAAGCGACATTTTTGCAATTTTATTCACATCAAAAGACCATTTAATTTTAAAACTGATCTTTTTACAAAGAGGGCAAAAAAACTTGAATGAAACGAATGCGAGGTAACTACAGATTAATTTTTCATAAGGTGATTTTTTCATGATGTAAATTATTAATTATGTAAAGTTTTTAATATGTTAAACGTGAAAATCAAAAATTCAGTCAATGGCGAAATTTGAACCTTTCTACCTTAATCTGTATTTCTGGACTTTACTCAGTAGGTACTCGATAAAATATTAAAGGTTTACATGGAATACAAAAATAACTCACCCCTAATTTTATTTCCTTCTACAAATCCGCACATCCTATCGAGAAGTTAGAAGTATCATGATTTTATCATTAAATGGCAGTTTAAAGAAATCGGTAATAGATAGATCGATTTTTAGGATTGAGATGTCTAATGAATCCAGATACCAATTTATGCTAAGAAATATGGCAATACCGAAAAATACAAAAAAATTATATGATAACAGTAGCAAGAAATTGCCTGATTTTAGCAATTTAATCGGCCTTCATTTATTCATAAAATCACTATGTACAAAGCTTTAGCTGTTAGATTAGCACATTCTTAAGTCATCGAATGAATAAACGGACGCATACAAGGCTATATAGTACCTTCTGATTTTATGTGCGGTGTGAGATCTGTGCTCAAGCTAAAGGGAGGTGCCGGTTTTGAAGGATAACTCAACTTTGTAAATTCAAATATAAAATATTTTATTCAATTATATATCGCTTAAAACTTATATCACAAATTCATTTCTTAACGTGATCTTAACCTATGTAAATTAATTCAACACTTAGAATTAACCTAGCCTACTACGATAATTCAAAGAATTCAGTGAGTTCAAATTTTTATCCAAAATTCAATAAAATAAAACAAATGCTGCCGCTGAGGTCTGTTCCCCTTATTTCTGAAAAAAAAAGAGAAAGAAAATCCACTATTAATAAAGTAGAAGTTCTGTGCTACACGTGTAAGCACGGTAGCTGTGCTAAAATAATTATAATTTGGTAGAAGTAAATTTCTGCTGCAAGGGTAGCTTCCTGCTTAGATGGAAAAAAAGCAGAACTAGATTTCTGCAGTAGGAGTAAATTCCTACTCAGGTGGGAGATGAAAAATAAGCAGAATTAAATTTCTGCAGTAGGAGTAAATTCCTACTCAGCTGTGGGATAGAAATTAATGCAGAAGTAAATTTCTACAGTAGGATAAATTCCTACTTAGGTGTGGGATGGAATTAATGCAGAAGTAAATTTCTGCAGTAGGAGTAAATTCCTATTTAGGTGTGGGATGGAAGTTAATGCAGAAGAAAATTTCTGCAGTAGGAGTAAATTCCTACTTAGATGGAATGGAAGCAAAATTTGGTTTGGATAATTAGGAAAATCAGAGTAAATTCTGATGTGTTCAGATAAAATTCTGAATTGGGAATGGGTGCTTCTGCTGCAGCTCGTCGCCTTTTTATAGCCGCCGCAAACCGCAACGTTTCGGCTTCACGATGAGTTGGCAACGATCGTTCTCAAAGTTGTTAACTTTGACGGCGGCGTCGCGCAGTGACCATTAAAGTTGCACTGAACTCTGACTGCGTCGAAGGCGAGAACTTCTGGGGCAAGATGTTATAACTTCGGAAGATTCGACGTTCGACAATTTATCGATAGTCGGTATGTTGTAACACTTTCGACAGGCGATAATTTCGATAGAATATCACTGAGTTTTACTGAGAGTGATAGTACAAGCAAAGATTAAGAACTGTATGTAAAATTTAAGAAACTAGATTTAAATGTTACATTTTTTAAAATTTATTCAACATAAATTATTTTATATATTAATTATATAGATTCTTCAAAGTTGTAAGAACATTTCTTAAATTCAAAAATCAAAAAGGCACTACATTTTGTTAGGCATATCCATAACATGATACCGCTGCCTTAAAAATTTTCTTTTGTCGCGGTAATTAATTATTTCTTCGTCATTTTCATTATCCTCCACAAATAAAGCCACTGCGGTTGAAAAATTCATAAATTCAAATTTTATTATTATTAAAATTTATCAACAACTAGAAAAAGAATCTATAAATGTCATTTGTGCTTGGGGAAAAAATTTGGAAACTAATTTCGAAACAACTAAAATCGCCTATCGAACGAAAATCTTATAACATACCGCCAGAGCGAAATCTTCGCTTCTATGATCGCTTTCGATGCGAAGTTATAACATGTCGTCACTGGTGTGATGTGTTGACATTTTGACATGTCAATTTGTAATCATATAGAGGTACGTAGGAAATGGTAAGTTTGGAATATTTATTTTATTTATTAGTTATTTATGAGAGTTTTTGTTTATTTTCAGGTGGAAATATAATGGAGGAAGTTTAGGACGGCGTTGGACCAAAGGGAGGAAGCTCCCTAATATTAGATAAGTGCCTTTTTTAAAATTATTTTTAGAATTGAATTCTTTGTGGATTTTTTTTGTATTTTTTAGGAAGTATTTCCATCGATGGATTTCCAGTTCAGTATGTGGACTGAACATCCGGTATAAAATTATTTAAATACATAACTCGCATCTCGACATTAAGAGTTGAAGAAATATGTTCAAATAAATTCCAAAGAAAAAACTAATAATTGCGTAACTATGTTGTAGTAGGCTTAGCTCATAAGATTACGCAATAAAGGAATCTATCAATTTCAATATCAATTTCAAAATATTTTATTCAGCTCTCTTCGTCAACGCGTTCTCTAGCAGTGACAAAATTTTTAGCGAAAAATCAAAGTTTTGTATGGCAGCACCAAGAAGGGGTTACCCGATTTCGTTCATTTTGAAAAGCGTTATTTACTATTCCTATGAGAATACTATGTATCCAATTTCTGTTCTTTACGTTAACGTGTTCTCAGACAGCGTCCAAATATATGTATAGTGAAAAACTAAATTTTTGTATGGCAACCCTACGAAGGAGTTGCAGGTTAGTTTCATTTTTGAACTTAATTCTTTTTTTTTACTCCCGTGCACAAAATTTCAGCACTCTGTTTATGTGAACGCGATCTCCAGTTATCATGAGGACGGATAGGCAGACAGCAACAATAGTGTATCAAAATTCTAGTCAACAATTTAGATAATATGCTCAATTTAATGTTCATCTGCGCTCAATTCAATGCTCGTCTGCGCACATGATAATTTTCAGTAGCTAAGCCAAGGGTTCATATCAATCCAATTCTTTTGGAATTGCATGAAAATTCAAATGAAAAAAATTGTAAGTATATTCTTAAGAAAAAACAAGAGAAGAAATTATAATTAGTCTAAAACCAGTTGCCCGATTGATCCAATTTTCCAACTATAATTTCCTTAAAAAAAAAAAAAACGGTATGCATAACTTCAGCACTCTTAGACATCACATTCTCTAGTTATCGTCAGGACAGACAGACTGACAGACAGCCGCAAAAGTTGCAGTGGTATTTACACATACTGGAATGAAGCTGCGCAACCTGCAGTTTTTTGCTCCGTTGCGTGCTACTCATCAAAAGAAGTTACAAATATGTTTACCCAACCTGCAGATATTGCTGATCGTAGCTCTTGTTGTTAATAGTCTCCAGTAAAACTCTGAAACATTTTCTGCGAGTGAAAAACAGCCTGGCACCATGTATTTCGTTGATTCCGAAGTACAAGCTGGCACTTGTTTGGCATTTCATTTTTTAAAAAATCACAATAGGAAATTGAAAAAGAAGAGGTGTTTGGTGAAAATGTGAATAGCTAATAAAAGAAACAAAATTGTCTACAGAAGTACTGAAGACGATTTTTTTTATAAAAATTTCTTGCCCCTATCAACTGATTGTTTTGATGAAATTTTAATGCAAGCAACTCTTCTTATAAAGTTAATGAATAGCTTTGAGATTTAGTAACAGGTGAATTTATATAGGGAAATATTTACATAAGTTATTATTTTACAGGTAAAATAATAATAAAAAAAAAGCATCTATGTATTTTCAAAAATCTCAAATTAAAATTTCGTTACTTACCACACAAATATAAGCAACATCTCAAAAAAATTGCATGTGCAACTGCAGGAAAAGTTTCATCCAAACTAAAATTTTCATACTGCGTCTGCAATATTTTATTTAGATGTTTACACATTGCAACTTCCGAGACTGTAGCAATGCGAAAACTACAAGCATTCGAGTTGTAGGCACAACATTTTTTTGGGTTTCAGAGGTGTTTACACATTGCAACCCCCGATCTTCGCAGCAAAAGTTGTAATATGTAAACGTAACTTTAGTATACCCTATGATTTTATCTAGGGAATAGCAGTAGCTGTGGTATTTTGGTTTCGTGCAGTGCAATGCAGAACACAGGTGATTGCGAATATAAGTGACTTATAGGGTGCATAGAATTAAAATGATTTTTTGAAAGTATTAAGAAAATAATCATGATGCCATGATGTTAATGCTTACAAAATACTGAAGTTTATCAAGTTCTACTTTGACATTTATCAAGGATTCAAGCTTAGAATATGGAGAAAGTATTGATACCTATAAAATTCGTGTGCATGAGCGTCAGCGACTAAGATTACGACTAAAAACATTTTCGGTGGGAGCAACCACAGTATTTTCAACCATATATCATGTTTCCAGGCTCTCGCTGTTGATTTTACTACATGTCTGTACTGAGCTCTCATACAGCGGCAACAGATTTGATTTTGACTACGCTGAATTTGGTTTATCACACTTCCTGTCATCTCTACATTCTAGGGATTCATGTCATGGGAATTTAATTATTTTCTCCATTACTTTCAAAACCTTTTCTACTTCTATCCACCCTTTAGATCATTCAATTTGCAATCTTCTAGATTCTCCAGTGCACTGTAAGGAAACAAAATAAAACAGCTATAGAAATGGTTGTATAGGCTCTAGAACATTTTCAGGGCCCCAGCATACCCCGATTTAATCCAACTCGTTTTTGACTATTATCAGTAATATATTTCCAATCTCTTACTCTTACTTTTTCTGCCTGCTCTATTGATATTGAAGATTTTCTTGAGCAACATTTTATGCATTCAGTTATACTTATGTCCTTTGGCTCAATGTAAGATTAGTTGCAATTCACTCGCAATGAATTTGATTTACTACCACGCTAGAATCATTCGACAAAATACTTTCAATACCGAGAACAACTTTAGCCATTAGCAGTGATTTACATGATATTTATTGGGAATTGTGGACGAAACCTTTACAAAACCATCGCATGTGTACCTTACACGTATCACTAGTACATAAATATATGAGCCTAGAAACCTGCAGGTACTTAGTAGAGAGGGTAACAGGTGCAATACAAGGCATTTATCATGAAAACTGAAATAAAGTTGCAAATATTGAAGTGCAGTTACGGAATCCTCATTGGATTTACGTTTAGGTCTAAAGATAGTTTCCAACATTTTTGGAATTTTGTTTAATTCATGGCTCGTAAAATTTCTCACTAAACTGAACATACACACGTTTATCTATCCATAATGGATCCATAAGCTCCATCTAGTCGGCTCATAACACAACTATTAAAGGCAAAGTTGAATGGATCTAAATCTACCACATATCTCATGTTAACCTCGATCCCATCCAACTTATCCAAAATTATAATCTAAGCACCGTACGGGATTCTGATGCTAACACCAGAAAAGCTATTTGCATTTAATCACTCCTCGTGTGATATCAGAAACCTTATGCTAGTTGTAAGAGTTCGACATCGTCGTCGGCAGCTCAGTGTCAGTGCTCCTTTTGTTCAACCGAAATCTTGTAACTTAAGCATCACATGGACTTGGAAGCTATCCAAGAAGCTTCCGTTCATTGCAGAAGGACTGGGTGTGGAAAGGCACAGCCTGGTGAATCAGAACAAAAAAAAACAATTTAAATCTTATTTAAATGGCGTACGTGTGTTGTTGAAAATAAATTGAAACGATGGAAGTAACTTTTATGTAGCCCATTTCGGATGATAACCCAAACCCGGTTGCTTCCTGTTCGACCTTATTGTGCGCCTTAAAGCAAAGGGCTACAAGAAACAGGCCCCAGGCTCCAAAATTTCAGGATCTCATCAGCTTGCAAAATTAATTCGACGTTGTCTGCCTATCTGAATGTGCCCCTCCCTATAATACTAAAGAAGGACGAAAATTTAAATCATTTGCTGTCGTCAAATTTCAGTCAGGGAAGAAAGCCACTTCAATGAGAATAATTTAATGGGACCACAAGACGGAAGTGAGCGGGTAACAGGACTTGATTGCTAACTGCCAGCTAATTGATATCTTGGTAAATAACACTGTCTTTGCCTGCTTGCCGACTTTACTATTGGAGGGAGAATAAGGAACCATACCCGGATCGTTAGGCTAAATTAGCTCTTTTATGAAAAATTCAACCCGAAACGACTGTCGGAATCGTCAAGCGGAAGCCTTTTCTGATTCATAAGGTGGCTCTTAATTATTTAATTTGTATTCATGCGCTGTCATTATCTTACCAGATAAATGTTTCGTTGGTACTGTCACTGCCAATGAGATGTTCAAATTTCAGATCTTAAATTTAAAACAGTGGCGTAGCATACTGATTGGTTTAGCTTGCATTTAAAATGGTAGGGGTTTTCCTCCATGAACTATATTGATAAAAAAAAAACTAATGTTAACTAGAAAGTAAGGAAGTTCTATAAAACAAATTTTTACTTTACAATTTTATTTTAAGTGAATTACACGAAGAAATTCTTCACTCTTTTTAAATAATAAAGTAAAAGCATCGATCTGATTTTAATGAAGGATAAACTATAAAGTTGCGTTGCTAAAGATGTATAGTGTGATGGAAGAGGAGTAACATTTTTTCGCCAAAGAATTTGTTGAAACTATTTGAAACGAGCACCAGTATAAGAACACTAAGGATAAAAACAGGAGGACTGGGCGTTATGAGAATGTGTAATGAAAAATTAATATAACGTCGCAACATTTTAGAAAGCTAGACGAAATTCTTTAAGCATATGCGTCAATAATAAGAATTATAGATTCATCTTGCATTACTGAATTAGTTTGTAGATATCAATATGGTTATTTAACTCGATAAATGAGTTCAAAAACTTCGTAATTAGTCGCGATCTAATTAAACTGCTTCTCAAATCTGACAACGGTAGATTCATCCGATGTCATTATAAATCTTTTTTAGTAAAAAAAACTCTTTTACAAATGAAAAATCTTTTTAAAAGAGAATTTCTACGTAAAAGCAGGCGTTTAGTATCAGTAGAAACCGTATACTCATCAGTACGGCTTGATTCCTGTCTGCCATATACGCCAAAGTGAACAGCCAAGGTGACCTCGTATATGCACTTAAAATAAGTATGAATTATATACGAGGCGAAATAGTCTTTTTTTTTCAAAGGCGAGATGTAGCTTTATTGTTTTCTCGGGCGAGAAAATAGTAAATTCTCCCCATTTCATCAAAATTCTTGTTTCACAATAAAATATACCCCTGGTATACCACATTAAAAATTAAGTGAGTTTTCGGCAAAACTTAGCTCAATTATTTTTTTACATCCGAAAACTGCTGATTTCATCCATTTTATTGTTTTAGAATATTTAATAACAGTTGTTCTGCGCAAGAAAAATATAAGTAAGGATGGGGAATGTAAATAATAACGCCAATGAATACTTAAAGTTAGTCGTTCATTACATACACGCGGGTCTAGCTTAATCACACAATTCCAACCTTGACTAGAACTAAATTTAATATAATAGATTTCAAATTCACTTATATTACGTAAAATAGATACTTCGATAATGTCATTTAACAACTAGATTTCACTTACTAACTATATTTCACTTATATATATAAATTCAAGTTATACACAACACTGTAATAAATCGTGATACCTTTCAGGAACGGCACCAAATATATATTTATATAAATATAATAAAAAATGGGATACGTCATATGAAATATAATAAATGATCAATCGAAAAATTTACTCACCAATTTAAAATGTGGAACTGACTTTATGGCGTTGGTAAATATATAGTTAGTGGTTATCTTGTTCTAGTCGTTCCCCGGAAAAAGATACTTTGCTTCAGTCGAGACCCAAAGCAATGTTGTACTAGTCGGTACCCAGAATAAATATCATTATCGCAGTCGTTACCCAAGATAAAGTTGTTATGTTAGTGAATGTTATTCCAGTCGCGACCTAGAACAAATATCTTTATCTCAGTTGATACTCAAGATAAAGTGAGTTTGTTAGTAAGATGTATTCCAGTCGAGACACAGAATATGTATCTTTATCTCAGTCGGTACCCAACATAAAGTTATGATGTTAGTATTCTTTATTGTAGTCGTTACCCAGCCATAATATGTCGAGTTTAATCTCCACTAAAAGCTGCCTTATCGAAGTGCTTGTAGGTAGGTAGACATAGCTTCGTTCCCAGCCTAGTTTCAATAACTAGAAATATTTGGAATTAAACTGACATTTCGGAGTTTTTTTCCAAGATTCGTTAAGATTTTTTAATTTTTTTGGAAGCATTTTAGATCTAGGAAAGCTTTATTCACACCGCCACTATAGGGATAGTGATAAAGAAGCGACAGCGACAGATCACTTAAAATATTTTTCAACATAAATAATCACATCAATGCGATAGATCAGTGACACAAAGCATTTCTATAGCGTTTGATTAGGGATTGAAATCTTTATCGCAGGATGTGCAATTTTCGTAGTAAATGGCGAGCTGTGGAAGCAAAATCGATAGTTCAAATTCAAATGGTGTCGAAAAATGAATTGAAATCAAAAAGGAATGCTCAATTTTATACATATTATCTGAATTTAAAGGATTTTAAAGATATCAGAAAGAAATTGTAGGATGATATTCCCAAAGAGTTGAATATATGTAATTTTGGTACATGATACACAAACAGGTTAATTTAAAGGTAACGAGCACAGCTGCAGTACTATGATGAACACTTCTAAAATGTGAAAATTTTTTTTTCTTAATTACTCGCGCGATGTAGCCTCATTTCATTGTGAAAGCACCTTTATTACATACTATATATCAACATTTTCTATATATAATTCATCTTTATTGCACACATTTTCAAAAAAATCCCAAACACCGCCCTTGTTGTTTATTCAATTTTGTTCAGATACTGCAATGTCCCAGAAATTTCTGAATGTCACATATGAAATTTAAGACGAACAAACATGTTCAATTTTCCTACATCTCTTCCATCCTCTAAATCTATATCCACTTAGACAGGACAGGAGTTAATTAAATTAACGCTAAAACTAAACAAACTTGATATATTACGGAGATGATGAGCTTTTTATGGCCCTTGAGTACGCAATGATAAAAGTTTTGTTTCAGTTCTTACAATAAAGCCAGCCCAGCTTGTACGGATTTTATCGATTTTGTCCTTCTCCAGGACTTTGTATGCTTGACGGCTTGGTAATCTTATCAAGATAGTCCTGATAGGATGCAAATTTATTCTCTACCAGAAATTGCAGAAGTTACAGAAATCAACGTCGCATTAAAATGTTTACAACTGTTCCGGTAAACAGGAAGCTTAGACAGTTCAGATGGATGTCTTACTTAGAATGTATACATATGTACATATATGTATGTGGATTGGGTATATGGTATTGGTATATCGTGCCTTTGTACAGTAATGAAATTAGAAGGAATTCTTACCTGAATCGATGACCTGGACTATGAATGAAATGGTTAACGTGTGAAAATAAATTTTTCAGGAAACAGTAATTAATGTAAACAACATTCACACGTACAATAGACAAGGAATAAAACAGTTTCTTTCGATTCTATGTTTTTCGTGGAAATAACTTGTATTTTCATCACGTGTATGGGATTCACAAAACACTCATTAACTACCGTTTTGTAGTCTAGGTGAAAATAGGTGAAATGTATCTAATTCCGGACGTTTCCGAAAATTTTCAATATATAAACGTAGTTAAATTCCTTTCGGAATATGGGCAAGGAGAGCGAAAATCTTTCACAGATATGAGTTCCCACAATTTTCATTCGTAAAGTTTCCAATAGTTCTTACGATCCTATTTGATACAGTTTTTGGTCGCTATTTCTTTAGCGTAGAATTCGCACTACTCATTCCAGATTATCCAAACTCCAACGACACCAAGCAGTAGTTACGTATGTCAATGCCATAGGATCTTGTAATCTGTGGCCGCTGTTAATGATTTAATTGGTAGGATTTTATTGGCTCTGATGATATACGAGGTTGGATCAATAAGTACCCATGTTTGAAGGTAGATGCCGCTGTTGGGGATTGCTGCTGTTACCATTGTATACTGTCAGATGTCAAATGACAGCACACAAGAGTCTTGAATGAGTTCATAGTATAGTTTTAAATTTATAGGTATTGGTGTTGGATAAAGATATCCTTAATATCCTTTTTCGAGTATATTTTTAAAATTCTATTTGTCTCGGATAGCTTGAGATCCTGTCTTTCAAATGAGCCATTTTTGACTGTCCTAGCATAAATAGAAAAATACATATGAATTTTTAACGAAGAGTATTTGTGCGAAATTTTGAGAATAACCATAACTCTCGAAATACGGACTTTAGAAGAAAATATTTTAATTTATGCTGTTGTTTTTACAAGCCCTCCAAGTATGTATTGCCTATTTGACATGGAATGGCCAATAATTAAAATAATTTATACGTAACTCTTCATCCTAAGTTCCCAATGGGAAATGGAGGAAGCATACAATTATCGTGCGTTCAGAAGCGTTTTTTGGAAGGTTTGATTGGATGACTTCTTGCATACCGCTTACTATCGTTTTTTCTACAAGTATGTTCACAGGTGGAGCCCTTTCCAAGAGATGTTTTGCAAGTAATTCAGATGAATGACTAAAATCGCGTTTGCTTCTGTTAGACAAAATAGAGAGAGAGAGAGAGAGAGAGAGAGAGAAAGAGATATATATATATATAGAGAGAAAGAGATAGATAGAGAGGGGTGAGAGATTGAGTAAATATAGAGGGAGAAAAGAGGGAGGAAGAATCCAGAAAGGCTGAAAAACTCAATTAAAAGTGAAATCTCACAACAAAGTTCCCCGCTTTTAAAACGGGATCTTCCCTTAAATTCATAATTTTTTATAACATCCTTTTTTTCCTTTTTCTTTTGTTTTTGCTTTTTTATTTAAAAAAAGGATATGCCTTACAGACGGAGTCTGAGTTGTTCTTAAGTTTATATGATATATCGAACAAATTTTCTTCTGAGGCGCAGGCTATTAAGAAAGAATCCAATGCCTTTTCTTCCAAAGCAACTCCTTAGGAAGTTTAAAGAATGCACCAACACGGATTTGTTCCTTTCTGATACCTTTCATAGATGCTCAAAGCGCAAAAGTAAGTTGTCATTTAATTCCCTCTATTTTTTTAATTTTTTTTTATATTTATTTATTTATTTATTTATTTTTAAGACAGGGGACGAAAGAACCCAAGCAAATAGCCCAAGGTAATACACTGTGTTAACGTGCGAAAAATAAGAAAAGAACTCTTACCAAAATCTTCCTATCCTCTTCATAAAGCGCACCAGGTAAATGTATATGAGGTAAGCTTTTCAGCTCATCCACAGATGGGAGAGAAAACCCAATCGTATGTAGCCTGTTCCTGACAAGTACACAGGAAGTGTTTTGTTGTCTCAAGTTCTCCTTCCAGACAGGACAGACATTCGGGGGTATCAACAATTGCTGAGAATACATTACAACATCAATGTTACATACAAAACATCATCATTATCTTTTCAAATGCACTATCAACTGTAGTTTTACTATAATTCAACCTTATTTAAAACATAAGATGATGCAAAAATGCTTCTTGCTTCAATTATTTCAACTAAATACAACTTTTGAAATAAGATTAATTACGGACTCTAATTGGTGTCATTTGTAGTTCCAGAGATAAACGTCCGGCCCAACCCTTCTCCCTTCTCGTGTATACATGGACTTTAACACATGCAGCTTATAACCTAATTGCTATTTACAAAACTTTCTAAAGCAAACGGAATCTGCACACAACTTTTAAGTTAATATTCACTTTTCAGTGTGAAACTTTTTCTTGTAAACTAATTTCGTACAATTCGCCGGGAATTCCATCTGAATAAATTTGCATTTGAATTTTAATTCAACATTTCTCGCCATATCCAAGGCTATTCGCTAAGCAATTCTGGTAGAATGTCTGTCCAAGAATGATTTCTCTCAGCCTCATTTTCTGCATCGTCTTGTATGAAAATATTTTTTGAATTTTGAGGATTCATTTCATAATTTTTTAGAACGAAAGCTATTCCTGTCCATTGCATCGAAAACTCTAGTTCACAAAAGTATTGGGAGGGATTATATTCGAATGTCTTAAAGGGATACATTTGCACTTTTATGCATTCTGCAACTGCTTCTAGGATTTTATTGAAGTCCAGATTTTTTAGAATGGTGTGTCTAATGGTATCAGAATTATTGTGGTTGTAATCGGTGATTTAAATTAAATGTTAACAAAGACAATTGATTATTTTACCAGGACCATAGAGATACAGATAGATTAGCGTTGATAGGCAGGACTAAAGACAAACATTTTTCGTCGTCAATAACTGACCATTTCATATACCTACCTATAGAGAAAAAAAAGATTTAAATTAAAGAATTATTACTCCACCATTGTTGGGTAAAATATCTGCAATAGAGTCCTAAGGATACTGTTAAAACGATCCCTTAACATACTTGGACTCTTAGAAAAAGGTGATGATAGGTATATATGCCAAACCGGGAAAAGAAACTCTGGAGCTTCTTTTCCCAGGCTCTAATTTAAATAATATAAATTATCAAGTGAAGACGAATTTTTACCCTGGCTTCTCCTGGTTGGAAGTATTGCCAAATCTTCTCCAGCCTATCGAGTACTTGTTATGAAAAAAATTTTTCAGATTCTTTGAACAAAATAACATTTCAGATATTAATTTATTTTTGCCATTCGGGAATCGAACTCACAATTTTTAGAATCGATCATAGATAGAGAATAGACGAATTTTAAAAAAAATTTAATTTTTAACGATTCTAAACTAAATCATAAATTGAAGAGGAAAAAACAACCGCCTCGTCCGGTGTTTGAAACCGGGATGAATTTATGATTTAATTTACAATCGTTAAAAATAAAAGTTCTTAAAATTCTTCTATTCTCCATTTATGCAATATAGCCACACCTTCAATAAAAATTTCATCAAACTTTTTAATCCAGCAGCGCTTTTTGGAATAATTTATTTCACTGTTATTTGCCAAGTTGACTATATGCATGACATAATTACCTACCTAAGTACATAGCTCCTTTTAATATCCGAGAGATTCTTTGAAAAGAAGTCAAAACCAAATTAATGTTTTGTAGTTACAGGAGATTTCTTCCGGAAAAGTCCTTTTTAAACTTTAATGGAAAAACTTTGAAAAAAAAAAATATTAATTAATTTGAATTGCGCTGGCAGGAATTAAAAAGGGCAGCTAGTTTGAAAGCTATTGTCACTTCTTTGAGAAGTTTTGAACGTTGTTTTAATATTTTTACTCTATATTGTACTAGGAATATGCAGAGTGTAGTATATGTACGTAAATATACAAGTACAGACGAAATTTCACTCATTTAGGTGGTACTTCAAAGAGAAGCAATGATATCCTTTACGTTTGAAAGTCACGGCCTAAAAGATATTTGACCTTTTTTTTCAACTAGTACTTTTTTCAAATAAACCAGAAATAATTACTAGTTTTTGTATATAATTTACGCAGCTCAAAGTCTTTGTTTTCAAAATGCAACCAATTTTATTTTTGGGTTTTCATCGAAGATGGTTTAATAAAACAAGAAGTTTGGATTTTCGTTACAGATTGTAAGCTGACGTCTTCCTAAATTTAATATGAAAAACTAGTATTGATAACAATATAAAAAATATGTGTTTTTCGGGTTCCATAAAACAAGAGGAAAAAGAAGACGGAGCCCGTATAAGATCGATCGTGAGTCTGTCTGTTTGTCTGTCACAGACGCTTTTCATGTAAACTCCGTAGGAATTTGAAATTTGGCACAATTTTAGGTATAAGAAACGCGCAGATATTTCGACAGTCAAACATTATGATATATTTTTTTTTTTTTTTTAAATTTTACGGGGGCCTACCTTAAAATTATATTTTGCTGGAAATTATTTGTGTGTGTAAGCTCTTATTAATAAGACCAAATCTTATATAATTAATCTATTTGAATATTATTCAGTTTTCAGGGTTCATAAGTGTTCAGGATTCATAAGAATTCTAATATTAGCTTTAGTAAAACCAACAAAAACTTTCATGACAACATATTTATATATCGGTATGTATCAGAGATCTAAATTATAACAACTCCGTACTGAAACGAGCCTGCCAGGGAAACAACTGCACATGGGGCTGTACACTAAATTCACACATAATAATTAGTTGTAATCTGAAAAAATATTAATGGTGCTTAACGTATTTGAAATTTAACATTTATTATAAATTTAGAATAAAATTGAGAAGGCAAGTAATTTGCAATTAGGCAAAAATACTTTACAAACAATTTTATACGAAAGCTTGATTAGGATATTATTTATTCACTCACATCAATTGATGATCAAGTCAGTTGTATTGAGAATTTCATTGAGAATCTTTGCGATAAATGTGTTCCAATCAAAACTCGAATCATATTTAATCCCTGCTGGTCGTGGTTTACTAGAAGAATTGAAAGTCTGATTTTTCAACGTAACTTTGCTTGCCGTAAATGGAAACGATTTCGCACCAATGAATGGTGTTTGTGCTATAAGTGGGTGACATAGCATTGATTCAATTCGCAATTTTGTAGCAAAATGTTTACTGGGAATTTCGGGATCTTGTTAACTGCTTTCCTAAGTCCTGGAGAAATGTACGTCTGCCGTGGGTAAGTGTTGCCATCGTTGGATTGTTCTCCGAATAAATTATGTACACTGCGAGACACGCTAAATCAAACATATTGCAATACAGCGCCAGCGGCCATCGAAGAGTTCTTCTCTTTACTGAGTGGTGGGACAACTTTTTGTCCATGATATCTACGCCCGCTTTAGTGGTGTTGTAATAATGTATTATATCGGGCTTATTCTTTGATCCACTGACTTTATCATCGTGATGGATAGTTGATAACATAACAAAATTTTTATTTTTTTTCGGCACAATTGAGCAAATGGTAACCTTGCCGTCTTCGCTGAATCCAAACTGAGAAGATAGTGCTTTTCGGTTTCTGTTAGGCATAATTTCTGGTGGAACATATGCTTTGTTTTTGTTTTTAATGTACCAACCAGTGTTAAATCCAATGAAATTAGCTGGAATGGCGTACGCCTGCTGTAATCAATATTCTTAGAAAGCCATCAAGTTCTTAGACAGTCAGTTTACGCCATTTTTTCTCCTATTTTACACCACTTTTCTCATTCCATTCAGCATAGAAACTAATGGCCTTCCTGTTTTTTTCTCTCAATATTATATAACGCATTTGATCTGTGAAAGTGCGTTTGAATGTGCACAGAAATGGTCCTTGTTGAATTTACTGGTCCAGATCTCTTATGTAGAATATTGTGCCTTGGAGTGCGAGTACTAACAAGGGGGTACGTCTCCATACACTATTATCCCTGGCACGTAAAACTTGGCCATCGGATGTACTGTCCTGATCAGCATCACTTTTCTGGTCTTCTTCATCATAGTCGTTGACGTCCAGTTCACCAGCTAATACAATATCCGCAAAAGCATCTTCGATGTCTGAAAATTCTTCATCCGTTTGCGGAGCATTTTCTCTGCGTGTTTTAGGTGTAATCCACTCATTTTCAGAGCTGTATTCGTGATTCTCATGATCATTATCCGAATCATCTGATACTAGTCTTCGCAGGTACTCCATTTGCTCTTCGTAGGACATTCTAAGGTAAAATCAAACACAAAGTAGTAATACAACTGATCAATTTGGAGGACCCTAAACTAAATTACTAGATAACGCAAATAGCTTTTCAACGAATTTCAAGTAGAAAAATATTGCATATTGAATGCCTCATTAGACCAATACTTCTAAACACTTATCAAAAATATATCACAATATATATTTAAATAAATCCACCCCATGTAACAATTTTTCCAATTTTTGGTGACTGAAGGTGATGGGTAGTTTTATAAGGGGTATATAATGGTTACTCGGTTATATAAGAATTTCAGTGGTTATGTAAGTGTTTTGTAATATTACCAATTGGTGAGTAGTTATATTAGAGTTTTTTAAGGTTACTAACGGTTATAGGGGAATTAAGTTACTTAAGGTTTTATAAGTTGGTGATGAAAATGTTTCCATCACCGAACTATATAACTTAGAGTAACCATTACTAGAAGGTATAATAGTAAGTTTTATAACTGTTTTCGTCACCACGTTATATAACTTATTGGTAATAAGTGTTTATTGCGGTATCCGTGGTTACCCTTATATAATTCGACACATTCAGTAATTAAGGTGACTTTAATAAAAATTGGGAACTTTCGGTAATACATATACCCACTATAAAATATCGTCAAATTGTTGGTGGCCCTTTAGTAACTACAGTGATCATTATAAAAACAAATTACTTTTAGTGTCGAATGCAGCCATTATAAAACTGTTTTTATTTATCTAACACAATATAACCCAATGGTATATAAGAACACTATAACGTATGTTTTTTGTCATTATAAGATATATAATATTACCAAAGGTTACATATTACGACTAAAGGTTATGTAAGGACCATTTTGGATGCATGGTAGTTCCTTTAGTTAATATTGTTACGTGCCACAAAGTGAATCAAGCGACATCCGTTAGGAATGGAAGCAACTTTAGGTTAGTGTCATCTTAGTAAACTTTGGGTTCGGAGAACGGAATATTCAGGAAGGTTCTAGGATAATTCGTAGAGTATAAATACGGCGCTCTGACAGCTAGGAGGCGAGTATTATTTCAGACAGCGAAGTGAGAAGTGAACGAAGTAAACTATTTGGATTGCGATAATTAGAAGTACAGTACTAGCGATAAATAAAGAGTCGACTTGATAATTATTTGTGAATTTGTGAGAGTAAACAGTAAAGTTAAATAAATAAAGAACTTTTGAATTATATCTGAAATATTGTGTTTTAAATAACGAACTAAGGCCACGCTCGTAACAACTGGTGTCAGAAGTGGGATAAAATCGCGAAATAAATTGGTGACATTTGAATTTGAAGTTCAAAGAGTGATTAATTTTGTGAAATCGTGTGTAAAAATTCCGAAAGATAATTTTATATTAAACTGTGAGTGAATTACAAAAGACGCAAGAATGGGACGCAAGCTAGAGGAGCTTCGCATACAGGAATTGAAAGTGGAGTTGGGGAAGCGGTCGTTACAAACGACTGGCCTAAAGAATGTTCTAGTCGAGCGACTTACACAAGCTTTGATAGAGGAAGAAAAGAATCCTGAGACATTCGTTTTCGAAGAAGAACCAGAAATTGAGGAAGAGCCTGCAATGAACATAGAACAGCTTTTAAGTACTGTAATGAGCAAAATGGAAGCTCGTTTTGATGAACAAAAGAATTCTCTCCAGGAACAAAAGAATTCTCTCCAGGAACAAAAGAATTCTCTCGAGGACCACAAGAAATCTATGGAAACCCGTTTGGACGAACAAAAGAATTCTCTCGAGGACCACAAGAAATCTATGGAAACCCGTTTGGACGAACAAAAGAATTCTCTCCAGGAACAAAAGAATTCTCTCGAGGACCACAAGAAATCTATGGAAACCCGTTTGGATGAACAAAAGAATTCCATGGAGTCCCGTTTAGATGAACAGAAGAAATCACTGGAAACGCGTTTGGATGAACAAAAGAGTTCTCTGGAGAATTGTCTAGAAAATCGCTTAGAGGAACAAAAGAATTTCCTGAAAAACTCGTTAGACGAACAAAATTTAAAAATTGAAGGAATCGAGCAAGAAGTGGCGGAAGTTCAACAAAAAGTGACCGAACAGCTTGACAACTTCAAATCAGATTTGGAGAAGATGAAGCATCGACAACCACGGCACGAAGGAATTGAAATATCCAATGCAGGCAGAATGAAACCTCCAATATTTGATGGACAAAATTCGTGGCATATTTTCAAGAGACAATTCGAGGCTGCTTCCGAAGTAAATGGATGGAATGATGCAGACAAAGCTACAGCTCTGGTATTAGCACTTCGAGGTTCTGCATCAGAGCTTTTACAAACTATACCGATAGAAAGGCAACGTGATTATACTTCATTAGTACAGGCGATAGAGTTACGTTATGGAGATGAACACATGCAGCAAGTATATCGCCTACAGCTACGCAACAGGATTCAAAAGCATGGCGAATCACTACAACAACTGCAGGCTGATGTGGAAAGATTAGCTTATCTCTCATACTCTAGCGTAAATGCGGATTTCCTTAATGAAGTGGCAACAGAAGCATTTGTGAACGCTATTGCAGATCAAAATTTACAACAAGCGTTGAGGCCAGCAGGAAAGAAATCAACAGCAGAAGCACTAGCCTATGCACTAGCGTATGAATCTGCCAGGCAAGCTTTTCGAAGTGCAGTACGAGTGAGAGAAATTTCGGTGGAGGAATGTACTTGTAACAGAATGCAGTCATCACAGAGCACTCCTTCAGGCGGTATTTTTCGTTGCTGGAATTGTAATAGACTGGGACACATCCAAAGGGACTGCAGAAAACGCCGACGAATGGAAGCGCTAGAAGAAGGGCAGAGATATCGAGCTGGGCAAAGATATCGAGTTGGGCAGCAGACTCACAGCAGAATACCGTCATCAGAGACCACTCCTTCGCGTGGTGTCATTCGATGCTGGAAATGTAGTAGACTGGGACACCTGCAAAACGACTGCAGGAAACGAGGACGAATGCAAACAACAGAAGAAGAAGGGAGAAGATGGCGAGCTAGAGAGCAAGCTTTCCGTGGAGAGACTAGACTGCAACCTCATGACTTTGAAATCCCATACCGCAGAGGACGTATCCACGGATATGCAGAAGCTTTTTCACAACGTCCATGCAATCCTGAATGGAATCATTGCGGACGGATGGAAGAAAAAGATGACGATGACTACAATGATGATAACGAAAGTCGAAAGAAGAAAGGAAAGAAATCAAAAGATGATGATGATTACGGTGATAAAAGTAAAAAGAAGAAAGGAAAGAAATCCAAAGATGACGATGACTACAATGATGATAACGAAAGTCGAAAGAAGAAAGGAAAGAAATCAAAAGATGATGATGATTACGGTGATAAAAGTAAAAAGAAGAAAGGAAAGAAATCCAAGAGCGAGGACAATGAAAGAAAGAAAAAGACGAAAAGTAAAGGGTCTAAAGATGCTGATAATGACGATGATAAGGGTATAATGAAGGTCGGAAAAGGTAAAGATAAAGTTTCTGACGATGATGATAATAAGAAGCGCAAAGGCGGCAATGAAACGGATGACAACGGCAATCGAAAGTGCAAGAAATTTGAGGACAAAGGAATCAAAGATAAAAGACGAAAGAAAAATCAAAGCATGGAAGAGTGTTTCAACAGAACATTAATCAAATATCTCAGGAAGGTCTTCAACTATAATCAACGCGATTGGTTTCGACATATTCCTATATTTCTAATGGCTTATATATCAGCTGTTTACAATATGACCAGACAAAGCCCATTTAAGGTAATTTTCGGAAAGGAAATGCGCTTACCTAGCGACCTCATGTTTGGTATACCCAAAAGCGAACAAAAGAAACCAGAAGACTACGTAACAAAGCTCAGACAACGATTAGCTGATGTGCACGAGGCCACGAGACGTTCTCCAAAGTTATCACAACACTGGGAGAGACCGTATGCAGTTAAAACTAAAAACATGCCATACAAGAATCAGCGCGGTACAAGATGCAAGAGAAAAATCGTTCATCTAGATCGCTTGGGTCAATTCGGAGAGCACCAAGACCGTGGACCATCTGTTGTTCGGGACGAACAAATTTTAAGAAGGGGGCAGTGTTACGTGCCACAAAGTGAATCAAGCGACATCTGTTAGGAATGGAAGCAACTTTAGGTTAGTGTCATCTTAGTAAACTTTGGGTTCGGAGAACGGAATATTCAGGAAGGTTCTAGGATAATTCGTAGAGTATAAATACGGCGCTCTGACAGCTAGGAGGCGAGTATTATTTCAGACAGCGAAGTGAACGAAGTAAACTATTTGGATTGCGATAATTAGAAGTACAGTACTAGCGATAAATAAAGAGTCGACTTGATAATTATTTGTGAATTTGTGAGAGTAAACAGTAAAGTTAAATAAATAAAGAACTTTTGAATTATATCTGAAATATTGTGTTTTAAATAACGAACTAAGGCCACGCTCGTAACAATATAATATTTCTAGAAGTTTTATAAGTGTCATTAAGTTTATATAATAGAGCAAGAGTTTATATAAAGCTACTTGAAGTTTTATAATAATAATTTGTTCATTTAAGTACAAGCCGCCATTTTTTCTTCTGTGCATTGCAGATAAAAAGAAAATGTCGGTTAAGCCAATTTTTTAAATTGCAGATATATGGCTTCCATTTTATTTTTGAAAATTTTAAATTTTTAAATTTATTATTTTTGAAAATTTTAAATTTTTAAATATTTAATTAAAATTATTAAATATTGCTTATTTTTGCAGCGGTCTATGTTTTTTAGAAGTATCTATGATGATATTCATAGTAAAATTTTAATTGCAGTTGAATTTCACCACGTATATGCCGAACGAAAAATTGTAATTCTAAAATAAAAAAATATCAAACCATGACATTATAAAAATGCAGTACAAAAAAATATCGAGATTCTATGTCAAGATAGGTTTCGTAAATATTTCCATTATATTGTTTTATAAAGGTAACGAAAAGTAATTTCCTTAACATTTCAATCACTAAAAGTAATCAGTCTGAGAAAATTCCATGCGTTGTGGAAACGTTACCATCACCATATATAAGGGTTATATAAGAATTTATCTAAAGGTAAGCAGAATAGTTTTGTTACTCAGTTTATAAAAATTTTAGTTATATATCGTTACCTAAATTAAGTCACATAACCTTTATATAATCCTCCATTTAAGCTCTATAAGGGGTTTATAGTGGTTACAAAGAGTTTTCGAGTATACTAGTATATATAACTCAAGTTATATAATTTGGTAATGGAAACTTTACGGTTACCACTATATAAAAAAATTTGTTTCTTGGGACCTTTTTCTTCAGCCTAGAGTTTTAAACTGTACCGAATTGCAAATATGCATAACGCTTAAATACTATTTTTGTTGATATACATGTGCATTGGTTTTAGAGATTTTCACATCCTGTAGAAAATTTTTGGGATTTTGTAGATAAAGTCAATGCTTTCAGATTCAGGTAAATCTAAATGCATCATGCATTGGTACCTAACTATCTAAGTTGATTTGAATTTAAGATCTCCTTTTTCTCAGTTTGTGGTATGTTAGAAACTGCGACTCAACCATCAGGTATTGTCATATTACGACCGTACTAAAATGTACTATCACGCACTCACTTTATTACTCCCCAGGAATCCTAACCGCAGTCAGGTTACTAAACTTTCTTGGGTATACTTAACTCCTGCTTATATATACGCACACACACACATTTATATGGCAACATAAACACACACTAAAGTTAACGAAGCCACATATATTAAATCATTATTTACTTGTTATTCCATAAAAATAATAAAATTTCCATACAAAATATATGAAATATATGAAAACAAGGGTTTATAATATTGGCGTTGGGAAGTCTAAGCCTATTGACGTGAATGTTGATCTTAATGAACTTTATTTCAACATCGAATTCGGGCAGTGAATATACATTTAATAGTAGATATCCTGAATTTATTCGTTATATTCCTGCTGAGGGATTTTCCTTGAACAAAAGGTATATGCAGCAGTTATTGGTATAAGATCGAACGCAATGGGTATCGATCGCATACATCCTATTTTCGTCAACGCTATTCTACATATTTTGCTACCGCATCTTACATACAACTTAAACGCTATCATAACCTCCTGCTGCTTTTCTAAAAGTTAGAAATTAGCTAAGATAATTCCAACTATTAAAAAATCTTCATCAGCATACCGTCCTATCTCTATTCTTCCATTCTTCTCTAAGTTGTTCGAGAAAATACTGCATAATCAAATTTTATGTTGTATTGAAAATAATCAATTGATATCTTAATATCAATCTTGTTTCACAGTTAAGCATAGCTATACAACTGCTTTGATTAAAATATCCGATGACATACGTAATTAAATTGATTCCACTATGGCGACAGTACTTGTACTGCTGAACTTTTGACAATGTGGATGACATACTTTTGTTTGGTCAGTTCGTAGCTCACTTCAATTTTTCCTCATTCTATCTGAAAGCTTATAATCTTTCACCTTAATGGCCGCCAGCAGCGAGTTCTTAATGGCATAGAGACTGTCATTTTCTTCCCATTCTTGCTGGTGTTCCCCAAGGATCCATTTTAGGCCTACTACTGTTCTACTACTATGTTCTTTTGTAGTAATTTTTCACCGAGTGATCAATTTTTACGATGTAGTTCAAGGATTCTTTTTGGGATTCTCCGGTATGAAAAGTTCGATTATTTCGTTTTTATATAATTTTTTTATTTTGTTAAGCAACGTTTCGGGTCAGGTGTGACCCATCATCAGGCCCTGTGATAAAATAACAAGAAAGAATAATTTTTTAGATTTAATACATGTTTAAGCTTGTGAAAGTGAAAGATGAAAAATGGAAAACAAAATTTTTAAGTATCTAGAAACTAATCATCTCATCAACGATCGCCAATATGGCTTTCGAGCTGGACGCTCATCTGGAGACTTGCTGACTTTTCTTATGGAACGTTGGAACCGTAGTCTTCACAATTTTGGTGAGTCCAAAATCTTTGCCCTAGATATTTCAAAGGCATTTGATAGAGTCCGGCATCCAGCCCCTTTAGCTAAACTTAAAGCACTTCGTCTCCCCCCCCCCCCCTCCTCTTGTATTATGGATTGAAAGTTTCTTATCTAGTCGCCAAATACGTGTTGAATTAGATGGCGTTACATCTGAATATCATCCATCATCCCATAAATTCAGGTGTACCTTAAGGCTCTGTTATCTCTCCAACTCCCTTTTTAATTTTCATTAATGATCTACTTTCCCTAAATTTCAATCCCATCCATAGCTTCGCTGATGACAGTACCCTTGATTTCGCTAGCTCCTTTGACACTCTTGCGGACTCGTGGGGAAATGCCGCATGTGTTGGGGGGAAAGCGATTCGCGTCGAATTCAATGCTTCTAAGAACCAAATCTGTCTCATCTCATTAAAACAAGGCCATAAGCTAAGCTGGAAAGATCACTTCTTCTCTGTTGGCAAAGCAGCATTGAAGTGTTTTAGATTTCTGAGAAGGTGTAAGAAATATTTCAGCCCGTCAACTCTAGTGCTGCTCTAGAAGTCCTACATTAGACCAATGAAAAACAGTTCCCATATATAGGCTGAGGTAGGTCGCCCAATCTTAGCTTCATTGGATATTGTCCAAAAGTGAGCCTTCAAGCTCATTGGTGATTTGGCAATAACATGTCATATCGACTCACTCCAACACCGCCGCAATGTTGGATGCCTTTCGCTCCTTTATCGCTACAGGCATGGTTAATGTTCTGATGAAATGTCTAGTATAATCCCTTGTAGAATGATTCCTGCATGCAATACTCGTGCTGCAAACCGCGCATTTCCTTTTTACTTTCGGCCGTACAGTAATATTCCGTGATGCTTTTTTATCCCGAACAGTGCGAATGTGGAACAGTTTACCATCTTCTGTTTTTCCTCCATCATAAAATCTGCGGAAGTTTCCCTATCTCCTTTCTGCCATGCTGTGCTTTACATCATCCCCTGAGCTTGACTGAATAATATATAAAATAAAAGAAAAAAGCAATGGTTGGCAAAACTTCTTAAAATTCCTAAGAACACCATGGAAAACGTAAGAGATAAGGCGGCGAAAAGGATCACGTGATGTAAAAAAGGCGTAAGATTAAACTTATCTTTAAAAGACATCCAAACCCGTCGATCAGGCATGTCGCAACGGAATTTAAGATCCCGATGTCTACCATTCAAAACACAAAAAAAAAAGACTGAAGCTGTGAAGTTTCAAGGTATCCAAGGTTACTGATCACAATAATGCGAAGCAAAAAATGTGTAAAACTCTTCACCGAAAGCTGTATGCACATTTTTTAACGAAGTTTTCCTGCTACTTCATAGATGACGAAAGTTATTGTAAAGCAGACTTCAAGCAAATTCCAAGTCAGGAGTTTTATGTTGTCATACTGTGGGAAGGAATATTCCAACAGCTTAGATTACGCAGAACTTCAAAGTTCTCACAGAAATACCTTATGGCATGCAATCTGTTTCTGTGGTAGGAAATCCATACCAAAGTGATTCATGTTATTTATCGCATAATTCGCCTCACTTTCTGTAAACAAATTGCCATAAAGTAAACACTATCAATTTTTTTTTTGCCATCCTGTGCATGTAGCGGGATCATTAATGTTTACGAGGCGCTTGTATAAAAGCACGAAGAAACTTTTGGGAGCCATCAGTCAATTTAGGGAGTCTCTGTGATAGTACATAAAAATGTCGACTGCGCTAGTAAATAAAATTTTTCAATAATTGAAAACTTGCGAAAAGATGTGATTGAGTGTTCAATAGAATCAATAAATTCACAAAACGGGAGCGTCAACGGTCAACATTTATTTCAAGGAATCTTTGCAGAAAAGCTTCTTCCATTCATCAGGTCACACAGGACTTCTGTAATGTTTTGGCCTGATATGGCAATATCCTATTATAGCAAGACAACAATGGAATTTTACCTCCAAAACGTCATCAATGTTGTGCCTAAGGAAGTACATCCTTCGAATTGTCCAGAGTTTCGACTTATCAAATGCTACTGGGCACAGTTGAAAGAAAAATAAAAAAAAAAAATAAAGCAAAGTAGAACTCTCGAAATTTTCAAAAAAAAAAAAAAAAATTACTTAAATGTTACAAAAACTATTAATTTGCATAATGTACGAAATATATTTTTTTACTATAACTCCCCGACCACTTTTCATTCCGGACACCTCTATCGTTAATGAAATCCATGTATTTCTACTACATTCTGCCTATTCATCATACACCTGGATTTATTTTGGAGTTGAAGCAACTAAGCAAATAAACTTCTATAAATATACAATTCCTTTCGGTGGGAGATGCATGTGATTGTAGGAGAAATGACATAAATATTCCTCGTTGCTTTCATTTCTCCATATATATATATATGTATATATTTTTCCTTTACCAAAATTTATTTTTCGTCCAATTAATATTGTTCAAAAGCCTCAACAAGAGCTTCTGTTGTAATTTACATGCCAGCCACAAGAAGCCGCCATTATATTTCGTGCCATATTATAACACCTCTTCCTTATGAAAATTTTTACAGCACAATAAAATTTATTTTTGGTAGATAATTCCATAGCTTAGTAGCTAGTGACTATAGGCACTTCCTTAAAGCTCTTACTTAAAAAAAAAACGAGCTTCTGGAGAGTAGCACGCCTTTTCATGCGAAACTTATTGTGTAGCAAAGCAGTGATCCCCGTTTATCACGTCATGGTTTCCAGATATTTTAAAGCCATGAATCTAGTGATAAATATCTCGTTTCTAACTAAGTAAGTAGGTATATAAGGTCCGTACGCTATCCTTACTCTTTGGTAATAAACTCCTAAGAAGTATCCATTAAAGACAGCCCAGGGCAAGCACGTAGCCTTATTTAATTTTATGCTTTTAATGCGATCCATAAATTTCCGGATGTATTTTGGCCTCTAAGTAATTTAGAATTTACTTCACTTCCGGTCTCAAATTTTTATGGACACAAGGTATCGTTACCTCGTTAGCACCTTTAATAGAAATAAGGTAATTTTGGTGTCTTCATTATGGTCGTCCGTCGTGGAGGTTAATATTTATATTCGTGGGTCTATGAATAATAAATTATGGTGGTACCAGAGGTAGATTAAATGAATACGGTATGTAAAAAAAAAAAACCTCTCTATGAGCTTATACATTTGCATGTTCCCTTTTGTGTCTGTTTTTGTTTTGTTTTTTTTTTTTTTATGCAGATTCAATTGATTTGATAAATCAAAGAGAAATACATACCATAAAATGAACTTAAAACTGACAGTATCATTTGTATTTTGCAACAGTTGAAAATAAGGATTTCGCCTTCGACTTGAAGGAGATAACTAAATCAGGAGGAAAAATCACTTCCATGTGACAGCTAGAATCAGGGTTAATAAATTTGGCAGCAAGTACAACACGTTTAGATCTAGAGAAGAAAAATTTGACTCCAATATAATTCCCATCACGTATTTTTCCTTTTGCCTTTTAAAGCAGCCAGAGCCAGAGAGATATGTAGGTACGTAAAATGTCTCGTTGGGGAAGACAGATCCAACAAGCACACGCACCAAATGAATTCCTCAAAAAATTGCGAAAAAAGTGTGGGTTTCTTCGTATACCGACGTTCTTGTTCGCAATTTAGAAATCGCTCAATTTGCCGAATGAATCCTGTGTCTATTTTTTTGCCTGCTTTTCTGCCTGCCTGCTTGCCTGCGATGAGCTTAATCGTTCAAGGAATTTTTTTTTGCAAAGTTAGCTTAAACGTGTCTGAAATAAAGTAAAAAGTGCTGCTGTTCAAAAAGCTACAAACGATCTAGGATTCCAAAGTATTTCTTCCTTTCGTCCTTTTTCCTTCTCACATTTCAAAAGGAAAGCGTACACATGAAAATTGAAAGGGATACTGGTCGTGACTTATTGATTACCTACTCTTCGAAACAAAGTTGAACGAATTTTCCAAAATCACCGAACTGTAAGAATCAGCTCAAATCCTCTGAAGACTGTCGATAATTTGTCTTTTTTTTTAATTGGACTATATCCATTACGATCAACGCCAATAACAAGAATATTATCAAAATTCCCATAGAACCTTAGATTTTTTCTTTTCACACAGCATTTGACCCTGACTGAAAACTTTAAAAGTCCTATGAAGTGGAAAATACGCCTCAAGGATTTTCACACTGATGACTTTGTGAATGTGAAGTGGCAGATTTAAGCCACGTCTCGTAAATATTCCCGGTGCCATTTAAACTTTTAGATGACTTAATTGGATGGTTGGTTTCCTTTCGGAATCATGGGAGTGGAATCTTGTAGACCGCAGCTTTAATTAAAATCAAGTTTTCTATTTAAGCGATCAAAAAAAGAAAATTATATACTAAAGGTAGAAAGTGTTGTTAGTGAAAAGCAAAGCATCGTCCTCATGTCTTGATGGCATAAAAGGGGGAAGGATGAAAAAATTCGTCTGATTTGTCTGTATTTCTGTGTTTTGACTAATGAGATGCAAGAGTGGTATATAAGTAGTAAATGTAGGTATAGATAGTATACATGGATATAATTGTAGCTTTCAGTGAGACTTCGAGTATTGATGTGTTCTGTTTGGCCTTACATATGAGCTCTTAGTTCAAAGACATCCATTTAATGCCGTCAGTCAAGGTGGCTTATTAAGTATTTGATTAGATTTTCTTTATGATGATGTTAAAGTACAGGATATTCGCTATGATGGGATAAATATGGGTTGTTGCTCGTCTTTGCCTGTTACGTGTATACTTGTAATGAATTCTACGTCTTTATTCAAAATTTCGGTAGAATGTCTGAGCATAACTGACTAAACACTTAGCGGGAAATTGTAGCGTACAATCATGTATACAGAAGCCTTCTTAGTAAGATTTAGATGCATGACGCCTTGTATCCCAAGCCTTCCCAAGGGAAGTTTTGGGAGATAATATAGAATGGTTGGCTAAAAAACACGTTTGTCTTCGTAGTAATTTTTGCCAGAAAGGCTTCCCCTGGGATGCTCTGGATGTAATACAGAATGGATGGTTAACCCGAATCCGCCCAGTGTGACCATATGGTTACGCTAGACACATGGTAATTAAAAAAAATCCACTGCATTTAAAACCGGTTTGATTCATATGCACAAACCGGTTTTGCATTTCGAGGACCTTTACCTGCCGAATGAATTATACAGAATATTATTTCAAAGCGAGCTATTGCAACGACAGCCTTAGTAAAAGTGACTTAAAATTAAAATTGCGAAAAATGGAAAAATTAGTGGATATATCATTTAATTGAGCTTATTTCTCCGTAAAAATGTGACAACATATTCTAAGAATATTGAATTTATTTTAGTGGATATAGTTTTATAAAAATCGAAAATTTGTTTAAGAAATTCCTTTTTTATTTTATGTGTGAACTTACGGCCACACTGGGTACATTCATTGGTTTCATCCGTATTACATGTAATTTGATTTTTTTGAAAAGAGAAAGTATGTATAAAAGTATTTTGCCGTTCGTTAAAGGTCGTTTAATCACAAACTTTTCTTTTTTTGTTGTGCATTTTTTTTAACCCCATAAATTGACGTTAGTTGAGGCACTCGACTATCTGGAAGAGTGCATGTCGGACGAGAAGGAACTTTCCAAAATATCCATATAGCCTGCTGAAGTGGAAGCGGTTGCTTTGAGCGGGGAAGACGATGTTGACGAAGATTCGGCAGGAATTATGGACAATATTTGCAATAAGCAATTGAAAGGTAACTGCAAAATTGTTACTAATCGGACGACACGTTCAGTGACAGTAGACGATGACGACAGCTATTTGGAGGACTCATTAGTAATGAGTGAACCACTATTGGAGAACCTTTATCGTAATTCGCCGTCTTTATCGAAGAGTTCGCACGAACAAGGTTTTGATGAACAGTTATACCAACAACCATCCCCGGTAAATTCCATACACTGGCATCGAGTGCAGGTATCAAGGACGAATTGCCGAATTCCAAAAGCGGCTAAAGACATCGTATTCAAATGAAGGAAGGATACAGCTGCAGCCATGATTCCATTTTTTCCACCCCCGAATTACTAAGATTGCAAAGATCTGAATCCACAATTTGAAATTTTTTTGAAGATGACCTGGTGTGGCACATATGCGAGGAGTCTGAGAAATACGCTATATTTTTTGGCAAGCCAAACCCAAACATTACTGATTAGGAGAGCCGCTGTTTTATCGGCATACTGATAATAATAAGTGGTTATAACACTCTTGCAAGTATGCGTTCGTATATATATTAGAGATCACCAAAGGTTAATATTATCAAACATTTCCACCCGGAGCAAAACCAATCGTATGATGAGAGTATGATAGCATATCTCGGGCGTCATGGTTTCAAACAATTTGTTACAGGTAAGCCTTGGCGTTTCGCGTACAAAGTTTGGTCACTATGTACTTCTGATGGCTATCTAGTAAATTATGAGATTTATCAAGGAAAAAAACCTAGAGCCTAAACTACATATGAGCAACGGTTTGGGAAATGTACAGCTCCACTCATCGATATGATTGATGACTTCCCACCTCAGATACAAGAGCTTCCGCTTTATTTTTAATTTGATAAATTGTTCATTGGACTGCCGCTATTACTTTATTTGAAATCGCGTGATTACAACGGCACTAGTACAATTCGAGAAAATCGAATCCCGAAAAGTGTCCTATTATAGCCAAAAAAAAAGCATGCAAAAGCAAAACCGCAGCTACATGACATTCAGCAAAACTGAAAAAAAAATGGAATAATCATGTCTTGGAAAGACAACAATGCCTGCGTTTGGCGTTAATCCCGTTTCGAGTACTCAGCGATATTCAAGTGACCAATCTAAACGAATTCAAGTGTTGCGCCCTTACGTAATCGCCGAATATAATGAGTACATGTGCGGAATAGATCGGTTGGACCAAAACATCAGCCTGTACCGTATTGTGATACGAGTAAAAAAATGGTGGAGTTCAATTTTCACCTTGTTGATTGATGCGTGCATTCTGAACGCATGGCTCGTTCACCGCACGGTTCATCCTGAAATGACTCAATTAGAGTTTCGTCGACAAATTGCTGTTTACTATGGTAAACACTATGGAGAAAGTCCAAAGCATCCTGGCCCCACACGAAGGTGAACGTCGCTTAAATCATCAGCTGGAATTCTCCGATTCGATGGAATACACTATTACCCAATCCTATGCCATAAAAGATGTCGCTGTGCGGGCGAATTGTGCAAATCGGTTGGACGAGTGGACTGCTCGAAATGTGACGTTGGACTTTGCATGAGCTGTTTCAAGTACTATCATACTGCGAAACAAATCCAATAACAAATAAAATATATACAAGTTTTTTTAAAAATAGAATACACAAGAAAAAAAATATATTTTTTCATAACACAGTCTTTGTAAGTATTGTTTTGATAAAAAGCTAGTTAACACATATAATAGTGACTTAGGTATATAGATATTATGTATCGAAATCTAAAATTTATAAAGTTAAGTTAAATACCAAAAAAAGTAAAAAGAGCAAATCGTTTTATGAATTTAATCCTAAGAATCCTGGAGAAAACGATTTCTCACATGTCCAGAACATGTATTCCCTATAATTCCCATATAGCCCAGAGTGACCATATGGTCACAGCATCACATGGGGAATTGCGCAGGGGAGGAATTTGAAAACCACCTTTTTGACCTTCTGAGAGCTTCAGAAATGTACCTTGAAAGTTTTATTTCGGAATTCAAAAAGAAAAGTTTATGGGCGTATTCGGGTTATGATGGCTTTTCTTTCTTGGCAAGTATTCTGGAAGTAATGAAAAAATATACATATAATTTCCAGAAGGTTTTAGTACTTCACCGAAAGTACAGTTCTTTCCAAAACACCTTTTTAAAAAGTTTACGGAATGTGTTGGCGCGTATTTGTGCCAGATTCCTTTCATAGGAAGGCCTGACCATTCTTCCCACTTTGTAGTCGCATAATTTATTTTTGATTACAGGAAGTAGATCGAGTAGTTGTGGAAATCATGTTGAGTGCACATATCTCTTAATAGAGAAAATACAAAATGTGTAACGAAGTCACATAACCAACCATTAATTGAAACACATCCAGTCCCGACCAGATAAAAATGTCCACGTGAACACCTGCTGATAAACGTCACAGAAAATCAGTAGATGACTGCGCTTCTCGGTGGGCAGATCATTTCAACACCATAGTGATCTACGCCTATATAAAGGGAGCCGCCAGAACAGATATTTTTAGTTATCAACCGAGATTCAGCAGTAAAGATCACCAGAGACCGCCGGCCTGTCCAGTCCGTCAGAGGAAAGTATAAAAATAGGAGCCACACTCGACCAGCAGTCAGTTGCCTTCCAGCATCTCGATTGAACACATCGGTCCCGAATCTTCCCGTGCTGATTAGAACTACAGCATCCGTACAGGCCGTAGTGATAATATTCGCACGAATCACTCAACCGCATTCTCTCCGTGCCGATTAAAACTATAGCATCCGTACGTTATCCGTACAGGCCATAGTAATAATATTCGCACGAGTTATTCAACCGCTTCTCTCCGTGCTGGTAGTGGCCGTAGTGATAACGTTCACACGCATTACTCAGCCACTTCTATCCGTGTTGGTTATAACTACAGCATACGTACGTTATTCGTATTGTCCGTAGGTGATGACATTTCGCACGATACATCTCTCAGTGGTTAAACATACTAGCGCTAAGAATATAAGTAACGGACTTCCGTGCAAATAGTGAATTACAATGGCTGAATACACCAGTGCAGTAGTATTAATACAGTGAGTGCTAGAGTATAAGTAATACGTTTAAATAATTGAACCTACTAGTATAATAAGATTTATAATATCAGTGGCCTAATAAAACACAAGATATGGACTTGCAGAGTTAAATGAATAAACTGCAATAGTAATATTAGTGATAAAATAACATAAGTGTAATGAATATCGAGAATTGAACTAGTATAGAAGTAGATATAAGACTTTGTACCCTAGTAGTTAAGGAAATAAATGACTATAGAAGTGAGTTGACAGTGTTCTAAATATATTATTTCAACGTCGTGGAACCTTGCCCTGGACGACTCCTGACTACCCGTCGCATCCACAAACCACACGACGTTACAAATGCTAACTGATTATCGTTTGTTTATTGAATTCAATCATGCAACACAGAATAGATGTTTGAAATTCTCATGCTAAAGCTAATAAGTCAATGGATGGTTCTTATTTAGGTGGATATGATACTTGTAGATTTGCTTTTAGTTTTATGGAATTAGAAAATTTTTAAATCCTTCCGGATACTTCAATTGCTAAAGTCGGTCCCACACGACTCGCAAATATCATCGAAAGTTTCAAGCAATATTTAGTAGACTTATTCGGTTGCCCTTTGACTCGAGCTGAAAATATCGACTCTAGTCGAAGCATTTAGTAATACCCAATGAAATCGTCTATTCTACACGACGTGCTCTCGCATTCACTCGCTAATATTCAGTGATATTCGTGAGCTATATTGGCTGAATTGAAAAGAGATTGAGTTCATCTCCCCCGGGGGAGGGGCTAGAACTTAGGCCACAACAAGGCCCATTGTTTACCCTCCAGACACATGAGCTATTTTCGTAGATCCCAACAAGACGCTCTGATAAACTATAAAATTGGCTGCCCTCCCTTCCGGCTTCATGAAATTCATCCAGGAGGTGTGAGCCAAGGAATCCATAACATTTTCCGGTGAGAACCGGACAGTGACAAAGAAAGTGAGTCACCGTTTCGGATTCCTCTCCGCATCCTCTACATATAGGATTATCAACAAGACCTATCCTATGTAGGTTACCCCTGAGAGAACAGAGTCCGTAAGAATGGACACCAGAATTCTCAGGGTAGGCTTGCTCAGTCGCAGCAGCTTTTTTATGCAACCTGGGTTAAGTTTACCCCACTGTTCCTTTATTGTTCTACACGAAAGGTTGTCTAACCAAAGACAATTTTGCTGAAATCGGCCCAAGTCGCAATTGTAGAGATAAGGTGTCCCGGTGTAATCCCAATTATGGAGGAAGGTGCCTCCGAGGCTGCACCAAAACGGGCAAAGCTCTTCTGCTTTTAGTCATATTGGATCGACTTAAGATGTTTGGGGATGGCAAGCTCATAACATCTGTCGACGCAAATATATTCCAGGAATATGCGACATTGTCAGTGGAGATGCTCATCGCAAGGGATACTATAATGGGTGAAACAAGTTCCAAATGGTATGGAAAATGACAAGAGATTTTATTATTGGGTCCGTTAATGTGTCCTATGTCTCTGTTAATTTATTACTATGTTAGGCGCTTTTAATTTGTTCAGCAAAGATAATGGTATTGAATAAAGACAGTGATCTAACTTTTGTCACTTGTCGAAGGTCATTAACGTAACATTTACGTCCGATGAAGGATTATATTTTTCCACCAACTGGAGAGTATCGCTTCAGATCAGTGATATATAAAGTTTTATATGAGAGCTTATTAAATCGAAAGATCTCATGCAGATAGATTGTGGTGGACTCTGACTCGATCTCTATTAATCATTAAAACATAAAAGCATACATAGAACGGTAGTGTACAAAAAACTTCTTCGGATACCGGAGGCTTACTTTATAAATCCACCAAGTCTAATTTAGGGAGAGGATTCGAAAAAGTTCTTTGAGGCTAAGAGAAATTATGGAAGGTTTAGAAGGAAATCCAAATAACAGATCTTTCTGGATTTCTTCAAGGCTCTCATATGGATATCCCGAAAAATTGAGTCTACTTAAATCAAACTGAAGAGTAATTCTGTAACTACGCTCAGTGCAGTGACTAAGGCAAATTGATCCTATATAAAATTAACGAAAAAGGGTGCAGGAGACTTTTAATTGTAGTAGATGCACGAACGACTGAAGTTGAGTTGTTAACTATCATGATCAGTTTGTTAGACTGCAGTGAATGCTTTAATGAAACCAGAAGGATGAATAGGGCCTTCTTAGCTTACTCAGCTATATATCTAGATGGGAAACTTTGCATACCGTCAGATTCACCTCATTCTTTTGCGAAGAATTCATTCTGGGAGACGATTTAAATAGTTTTTCTTCTAGATTCTCGTAAACAGAATAGCGGATGGGTCCATCAACCGATCCCAGCATTTCCTTGATCTGGCCATTAAGTCAAGCGGTGTTTGCGCATATTAAGGGAACTTTAACTGTGGCTACCCTCTATCTATTAGGATTTTTCGATAAGGCATATCCCGGAAAGACAATTTTAATGCTTATCAACCGAAAACGAAATTGTGGCCATCTTGAGATATCTTCCCCGATTAAGTATCTCACATGTCTTCACCAAGCGTAAGCAAATTTTTGGGACTGAAGGTATTTTACTGGAAATGCATATCGATAATAAGACACATCTTTACGTATTTCTCTTGTATGTGGTGGACGAGGACGGAAGTTGGGTTGCAAAGATCGATTTTGCTCGGTATCATGAGATCCAGTTGTCGACCTAGACCGCTTTTGTAATTTTATTTAACCTGTCAGTCTCTAATCTTGTCTTTCAGACGGAAGTCGGGTATGTTATTTGGAGGTGTTACGTCCTCCCGCCGTGCTTACCTATGTGAAGGGGAAAAGCGGGCAGGCGGAGAAGTGAAATGAAATATTTCATACGCAAATTTTATATTTTTGTTTTATTATTAAAAGAATTTAATTATCGCTATTTGAACAATCAAAATACTCGATCAATAAAATAATAAAAATTTTAATAAGAAACCAGACTCGAGACGATCCGACGCGCGCAAGTATAAATCCAAAACTCAACTTCTTTGCTATCGTTTAGGTACTCGTGACACCCTTAGCGCAGCGTCAGCATATTTTCACTAGCATGTTTTATCACGTAGGCCATCGCAACATTGTGTAACCGAAATTTAATATGCAACTTGTGTGCACTTATCTTTTAGGAAATTTTCTGTTTATATTGCATTTTACTTTACGATTACGTTACACAAATTTGGAATTAAGCATGGCGATAGGCGAGAAATGGGCATGGAAAATTCGGGTGCTTGTATAAGCTAAATAATTTATGGGGTACATATGTGATGGTTATGAGGTACCATCCATAACAGGAGAATGCCTATAAGGAAATTTCGGAATAGGACTGTAGTGTAGATTTAAAGGTTAGGTTTTAATAGAGCAATCTACTTGTATTGGGGTTATTCAAAATACTGTAATCTGTCATCGACTGAGAGCGTTCTGAATAAGAAACATATACTAAAAACAGAACCCTTTCAAACAGCAGTCGGTTCACTCTGTAGATTCTCACGGACAGATCCGTCGTGATGCTACTGTTTTCTTTCTTGAGTCCTATATTCTGAATATAATCCATTGGAATACAACTTCCTATTTTCAATATTATAATAGTGTATGATGGCCAGACCAGTGGCGGATCTAGAATTGAATTTACGGGGGGGGGGGGGGCATCTTAAAAATTAAATTGAGAAAAAACACATCCAGCGCCGTAAGTTGCTTAGTTTAGCCTGCGCAGTAAGTACTGTAGTGAGGTACTAGGATGGGTTTCCGCATTAAGCGGTGTGATGATATGTCATTTTTTAGTATACATGTTTTTTTTTACAAAAAGTCAGTCTTTAAAAAAAAATAGTTGTTTAGCTGCAGCAGTTACTCAAACAAAACTTTTCTCAGTTTTACATACTGGCATATTTAATATGGACTGCTCGATATGCTAGGTACAATTTTGTGATTCGAAATTAGTTCATATGTCGGTGCCAACATTGAAAAAACCATTGGCGGGAAGTTGAAAAGTGAAACTTCTCAAATTATTGTTGAGAATCTATGAATATATTGCCTTTGGTAAAACACTTTTTATCAGTAATTCCGCCACTGCAGGTCACTCTGTTTCTGGAGAATTGGGAATATACCAATAAATTCTACTACAGAAGTAGTACCTAGCCTGCATATGAAGTTCCAGTGAGATTGAAGTAAGATTGGTAATGATTTCGAAATGTGAAAAATCACAAAATTCGTCCATAACGTGCCGAATGCCGCGATATAGAAAGTTTTCACCCAATTCTATGCAATATCTGTATGGTACTCTCTAAACTGGAGGTCTTCCATTTTAACAGAGATTAGATTGCATTACCGGTGAAACCAATTTCCTTCGCGGAATTATGGGAGCAGATTGTTTCCAAAGGTCCCACTTTTAACACGAACCGATGTAAAATTAAATATGTTCCCACAGAAATTTTGTATCCTATCCGATCGAACTTAAAAATAACAGATTACCATTATTCCAAGACATAGATTGGTTTCACCAACTAAGTATCACAAGACCTGTCAACATTTTCATATCACATGAATGCTCCAGCAGTTAAAAAGATCCATCCAATTCTAAAATGTCTAAACTTGATTTGAGTGTTGTGTGGAAAAGATGACGAGGCACATCTCTTAGCAAAATAATATTTTTTATTTTTACAATTATAAGGAGTAAGAGAAATTGGAATAATAAATGGCGTAGTGAATAGTCAAATATTGGAGGAATTTCTGATTTTAATTTTGCCTTGTTTCAGTTTCAAGGGAGCATTTCAAATTATTCCCCCAATGAAAATAAGAGAAAAATCAGCTGGTTTTATTCTTTTCTTACATCAAACAACCACATTTTCCTGGAATATTTATAATTAAGAGTAGACATGAAATTAAATTAAAATTCAATTTCTTACTTAACCTTCAGAACACACCGCTGTGAAATATTTGATTACCTTTGTAAAACGCCTTAAGCACTTGCAAATATTAAAGTTCAAAAGTCAGTTGCGCTCGTAGAATAATTTCGTTTTGATTAAAAGCCCATTGAAAACTCAAGGCGGAAAAATCAAACAAATATTCCACATTGAATAGAAGCAGTAATTCAACGTGTTTTTTTTTATATATATAATTGACTTCAAAATTCACAATGCTGAAAACAAAAACCAAGAAAGGATGAAGGGGAAACTCCTTGATCTTAAGTCAACTTGAAGAGGAATAAATTGTATGAAGATTCATCACATCTTTAAAAATGAGAGAAGAGCCGTGAAGCGCAGTCCGATATTTTTGTTGTCCTTAAGGGATTTTTAAAGCCACCCATAAACTGTATAGTAGTTACGTATGGGTATTTCTCAATGGCATATCCAATTTTTCCTTTTATTCCAAGCCTGCGGTGAGTTATCGGACGAAATAAACCCTTCGTTTATTTAATCCCTCTTATATGTATATGTATAACTATATACATTCAGCAAAAATAAATCTTTTCGCAAACATTGACTATACATACGAGCAAGGATAATTGAATTGGGATCGAAGAAACCTTTTTCATAAGTCGATTTCGAGAGAGTCTCAAGGAGGATTTTTATAGGATATAATGATAACATGCTTACATTTTGGACTACTTCCCAAAGTAAGTGCAGGCTTTATGTATAACAAAAGATTGTAGTAACCATCATCATTTTGCATACGTACAAATGAGAAAATATTTCGTTTATTCAGTATTGATGTCAGCACACTTTTTACATAAAACTTTCGGACAAGAAATAACATAAATTCGCAAGTTTTGGAAAATATATCGTTGATAATTTTTGAAATTATTACGTGAAAATGCACGCTGCTTACTATATATCTACAGAGCCATGTAGGTATATCCATAAAAGTTTTCCAACTTATCATACTTTCCTTAGGAATAAAGAAATGAAATAAATCATAAAAATATTTACGTTGTCACGCAAAATAAATGACGGGAAAAGTTTATATTTATTCGTCCTTAAACAAAATTCAATAACGAATTTGGAGCTTGAGAAAAAAGGGTTCTTTTACTAATCAAACATTTTTTGAATGCTAGCCAGTTTGGAATTGTTCAGTACTACTACTACTACTACTACGCATCAGGAGAAACAGCAGGCTCCTAGGACTGAGGGATTTCATTGTAGCAAATAATGCAGTCACAAAACTTTATACATAATCAATATCAAGATTTTCTTAACTGAATTTTTGTTTTTCTTTCATTTCATTTGGATGCTGGATATTGAATATAAAAAATCGAATTGAAAATATTGAAACATGAAAATGTGGGAAGATAAAATTTTGAAATATCTACGTAGGTATAAATTTAATTTTCTCAAGTTTTGGAATAAATGCAAATAATGTTTGGATCATATCCAAATCCTCTCCAGTTCTAGTCTGAATAAAGATAAAATTTACGGACGGAAATTACCTAAATCCTGGAATTCTAAAAAATGCTTTGCACTTTTCTTGCAAGTTGGAAAAATTAAATTTTTGGATTTTATTCTGCTCCCAGATTTTGTTTAATAAATTTTTTTGCAGAAATTCGATAATTTTTACGAGATTTTATTCTTCAGAATTTTCCCCTCTGTAATTTTTCATTTAGACATTTTGTGTAGAAGTCTAAAATACAAAAAAAAAATCCGGACGACGAAATCCCAGGAAAAATGCTTTCAAATTTTATTTAGTAGATTATTTCATTGACTGCTGTTGTAGCCGATAGTAATCTAGTTGGTAGTTTGATATCTTCATTTGTAGAATATTGATGCGTTATAATCTAACAACTTTCATTGGGACTATAAATATCAACTCCAAAATTAAAACCGAGTTCATTCCAAATTGAAGCGTCAGATAACTACAGGTGAAAATAAAAAAACCAACACATTTTTTCCTCTAGCACGAATTCTAAAAGCGCTCACATTTTCTTCAAGATGGTCCATAGGGCCCACACTTTAATTATGTTCATTGACAGTAGGTACAGTGTTGTGAAACCATAAATATTTGGTGTATAGCCGGATTGTTACGTACAAACTTGAAGCTACAGCAATAATTGAATTTTCCATGTCCTTTTTTACTGGTAAGTTAAGTTTTTTGCAATATAATTGTCGAATAGACCCACCCAGTTCCATGAAACGTATATTTTATAAGTCCGATAAAAATGTTTGATACCGTAACTAAATTATACAGATATATAGAAAATGAACTGAAAGTTTTTGAAACAATCATCGAATTGTTCGATTATAATCAAAAATTGTAGCAATATTCTTTCCATATTGCTTGGTAAATTCTGAATTCAATCTCGTCTTGTGACTTTGATACATTTCGAAGTTTCGAATTTTCTTGTAAATAATTGTTAGACCAAAAATCTGTATCATTGATTACTCGTGCAATAAATATTGTTCCAGGTAAAATTTTGTTGAAAATTATTATTTCAGTGCTTCAGTCATAAGCCGAAGCTCCGTTATAAAGATCATCATCATCGAAAGATAGGAGTGTCTGGTTTCGATCAATATTTCAATAAATATCTTAAGTTCATTGCTGGTAATATTGTATTCTGAAAATTGCATGTTCGTAAGCTTCTCTGCATACAATTTCTAAAAATTCATCTTCGGAAAACTTCTTGAACTACTCACTAATCTGGAATCCGCACAAACATAAATTTAATAGGAGAAAAAGATATTATTGGTCCAAGAACTACCCTAGATAAAAGGTTTTGTATGGCAATACTAAGAAGGAGTTGCTCAATTTAGTTCATTTTTGAAATTTTATTTACTATTTTTATGAAAACGTTGCGTACAAAATTTCATCTCACTACGTTGACGTGTTCTCACGAAGTTTCCAAATAATGGGTTGCCTGGTTTAGTTAATTTGTGAAACTTTATTTACTATTACTATGAAGAAATTATGTATCAAATTTCAGCTATATACGTTGACGTGATATAAAGTAAAAAAAGAAATTTTGTATGGCAACACAATAAAAGAGTTACCCGATTTGTCCCATTTTCGAACTTAAGTTTAATTTTTTCTTTAAAAGCCCGTGCAAAAAAAAATCAGCTCTCTAAGTACACGCGTTTTTGAGTTATAGTTAGGGCAGACTGATGGACGGAAAGACAGACGGATATCCAAAATTCACAATATCTTTTAATATTATGGGTGTCCAACCCATTTTGCTCTACTAGCATTATTTCTGTGCGTTACAAACGAAATGACAAACTTAGTATGCCCTAATATTTCATCTAGGGTATAAAAACTTCATCATCGCCCTAGAGCCACACTATTTGTGATTAAGATTTCTCTATGCATGAACTATGCATTAAGCGAAATAATTATAGGGACACATAAAAAATATTGCAAAAACTACTTATGGTTTTGATAAAGATGGCTAACATATATACTTTTATCAAACGAGTGAAAAAGAGAAAAATTTCAGGTTATTTAACTAATTTCGTTTTATTATATAATTATTATAATTATTATTAAAAAAAACGTATTTATAGGCGAAATATTTATAAGGAGACTTCATGTTTCAGAAAATTAACAACTAATAAAATATAATTACTAATTGGTTATTCCTCCTTTATTGAATCGAGTTGGTATCGATTTAAATAGTTTTTGAATAAATTTTTGATCGATCCTTTCCCATTCCGGTGTTGCTACTTTATTTGAAAAACCGGTGGTAGATTCTATTGAAAAAGAGTGAAAGAAAAGGGAAAGCGTGGTAGAAAAGGAAAAAGGAAGCTTAACACATTTTAGGGTTTTTATTTCTAGTAAAAAGAACAATAAGAAAAACCTTATTGCAAAAAGAGAAAAAAAGGAGACAAGAAAAGATTATTCTAACATAATAAAAAAAAAAAAAATTAATAAAAATTCCAATTAAGGTAAAAGCACTAGTAGTCGCCACCACAAAAATATGCACTAGAACTCTTCCACTTTAGATTTTTCAAAGCTTTCTCTCCCATGTCAAGTGAAGCATTTGTTTGAACACCTTGAGAGGAGAGTGGGGAAAGCGAAGTAGGAAAGCGATGCGCTCAGTGGTAGTTGCATGGTGGATACGTTGCGGAATCAAACAAGGACACAAGTCTGTTGATAAAGATATATTTTTTTGTTTACTGTATTAAGTATTTCTGCTGAAGCGATATATGTTAATTTTTATCAAGTGTAAAACGTGATTTAGGTGGGCTTCCCTTAAATTAATTATAATATATTTTTAAAGAGTGGCGACTAATGGGTCCCTTTTTACATATTTTACCAATAGTCGCCACCCCTGGCGACATTTTGGTTAACTCTGTAATTCTTTTTGATAAAAATATTAAATTTCTTTTAGAATTATAATAATGATATTTTGACTGCAATCGGACCACCGGAACCAGTAGTTGTCCAATGTAAACCAGGACATTGGGCTCAAAAACGTGACTAGTATTGCACTGTAAACTTTTCCTTAGTTAGTTTGATTAATTCATAAACCGTTAAAATTGTAAAAGTCCACCACAAGGCACTAATTAATTGATTAGAAAGATGAGAATACATCTGTAAGCAATGACCACTGACATGTACATACATATAAAATGGACCGCTGAAACTACTGAAATTGCTTACATATTATGGGATCACTTTTTCTATAGTAGTCGCCCTTGCGTATACCAACTTCTTTATTTCCCTGAACTTCAGATAATAACTTTTTATACGAAACCCATTTAACAATATACACAGATCGCAATATAGCATTTGTAATCTCTTCTCTGTCGCCCATACCTAAGTACTTCTAAGTTTAGGCAAACAACAATATTTGATGTTAAAGGAGATAAGATTCCAATAAAAGTAATAATTTCGAATGTATTCGGAATTTATTTAACTTCTAATATGACTATTAAAGCGAAAATGAATCTTGAAATTTCTATAATTGTCACACACCCCAAACAAAAGTTGAAATAGAAATTGAAGCAGTTCATGTTATAATGTCTAAAATTTGCCTCAAAATGTATTGCTCCCAGAACCAGTCAGGTTTTCATAAGAAGCGTATGTCACCTACCGTTCAGATTAAGTTTAGTGCTGAAATACGCATTTGTCTGGATGTTAACCAAGATTATATTTTTTCTTGTTCTGTTTTAATTTAGCAGGTGTTGGATAACATTGATGATAAAAATAACGAAATTTTTTTACGTACTCGAAGCTTCAGATGGAAAATTCATTGGAGGACATTAAGAACGATATGTCAGTGGCTACTGCCGCCAAGAAATACGGTGTACCACGAAGTACGCTTCAGGACAAAGCAAATGGGAAGACACCAATCGGAAGATGAATGGGGCCAGCACCATTTGTGAATCAGGCGGGGGGAAGAACTTTTGGTTATACCTTTTGACAGGTCAAAAATGGCTAAAAGGTATTTTGAAGAGATATCCGAATATTTCATGGAGAGTTGTTCAAAACTTAACATCATCTAAGGCAGCGGTAACGGCAGAAACAATGATGGCATGGTTTGACAGAATTTTTGAATATTTGCAAGAAAACGATTATGATTATATTCTTGAAGATCCTTCCAGAATGTTCAATGCGGATGAAACCACCATTCTTCTCAACCCAAAGGGAAACAGGGTTTTTGCACCTAAAGGAGACAAAACTGTGTATCAGAAAGTCAACGTTGATGAAAAGAAGGGGGTTGACCGTGCTTGTAATTGCAAACGCCGCTGGAAGGATGGCTCCTCCGTTAGTTATTTTCAAATACGAAGGAATACTCGTCGATATCGCTGAAAGTGTTCCTCCTCCTGGTGGATTAATTCGGCTCTGTTTTATGAATTTGTTGCAAACGTTTTACATTCATGGCTGTTCCAAGGCAACATTCAGTTGCCAGTAATTTTATTTCTAGATGGACACCCTTTCCCATTTATTACTTCAAACCAGTCAGTATTGCGGCGACAACGGGATTCTTCTTATTGCCCATTACCCAAACTCTTCAGATCTTATCCAGCCTATGGATGTGGCAAGTTTTTAACCGTTTAAAGAAAAAATGGAAAAAGAAGGTGCATCAGTGGAGGCTTACAATTATCAATACCCCTACGATGAAAAAACGGCATTTTTGTCCATTAATGCAGGAAGTTCTTGTTGATATAAATCCATCGGTTATTCAAAACGGTTTTCACAGACACTAAATCAATAACAGATGAAACAGAAACAGACTCCGAAAAAGCAACAGTGGCCTTAGAAATCTTGGAAAATGTGATTGGGCGAGAATAACTGCACATATTGAAGGCATCGCATTGCTGGACAGGTAAAATATAAGACGTATGGCCTTTTGATGCATTGCAACTAGACAAGAAGCAGCCACAGATTCCTCCCTCTTTTTTCGGCTTCCTTCTCCGCCGCCACTGTAACGTGAGAAGAATCGACGATTGATTCCACCTCTGTAATAATTGGAAATGAAGCATTTACAGATACCAGTGACACATCAGATACTCCTGAAACACCACAAACCTATAGCCAACCCTCCGTTTAAGGTTCCAAGTCCTTTCAAAAATGTTTTGTTTTTTCCCGGTGCTGCACCTCTTAAAAAAAAACAGAGAAACCTCTACCAAGCGTGATAAAGTCATATTCTTGGGGACAATATCATGAGAAACAAAACAATTAAAAATCAAAAATTAGAAGAATCTGAGAAGAAAAAAAACTGAAGAAACGATAGAGAAGAGAAAGGCTAATGAAGAAATGCTTCAAAAGAAAGCAGAAATTGTTAAGAAAAGGGCTAATCGAAGACCTACTCGGGCTAGACAAGGCAAGCAGAGATTGAAAGATACTTCGTCATCGGAAGAAGAGAAATGGATCCCTTCCGCATCAAGTGAAGATGTTAACCTAGATGAGGATTCTGAGGATTTTCCGTAAAAGATAATCAAATAAAAAATAAAAAAAAGTATATAACAATAGTAATACATATGGTTGGCACATTTTAATTTTATTCTCCTCTTTTCAAGTAAATGTATTAATCTAACCTTTAAGAGGCCATCCCTATGCTAAAGCACCGATATTTAGGTCAATTTTTAGGGTCAAAAAAATTGTTTTTACTGTCTCACCATAGAATGTATTGCATTAAGTTATCTTGATTAACTTTAGTTTCAAAATTTTACAAAATAAGATGAAGTTGGTTAAATAGTTTGTTCGATTTTGAGAGTTTAAGACTGGATTTAGGTGCTAAGCGTGGTAAACAGGATATTTTGTTTAATTAAATTTTGTATGAGCACAAATAATCGTGAATTATTCAACGACAGTTTAATATTAATTGATGTGGCGACTACTGGTGTAGATCCCGTTGACTAAAATTTATTTTTTCAAGTGGCGACTACTGGTGCATTTTCAAAGATCCAAAAAAATGCGTTTTTCTGAAATTGGTTTTTATGAATTAAAGGAATGGAACAGTCTGTCGTAAAGTACAAGGATCAGCATCAAATGGACGGTAGCACTATATTAACGTATTAATATAACGTTTAAAACACGCAAACAAGAAACAATTTTCTTAAAAATAAGGCCTTAAGGGTGGCTACTACTGGTGCTTTTACCTTACATAAAAATAAAAAAATGGATCTTACTAACTAAAATTTTGTGTCACACAATAGAAAAATACTTACCGTCAACAAATTCAGAGTTTTGGTCAAACTTAAATAATTCTAAAGGCTGCTCAAAAATCGTTGTTCCTTCGTGCATTTCTTTACAAAATATAATTCTTTCTACTTTTTTTATTTCTATACGATTTCTTTTTTTGTTTTTTTACAATGAGTTGAGGATGCCAAAACAAACGTAAATTTGCTGAGCTCCTTGAACATGTATTCTTCAAACATTTTAATTTCTTTAGCCAACTTTTTCCAGCCTTTAATTAAATCTCCTTCAAAATATTCTTGGATTTTATTCTTTGAAAAAAATTGTTAAAAACCCTCCATTGATCGTTCAGTTTTTCTGAAGAGACCTCATTAAATGGCATACTTCCAAAAGGGAAAGAATTGTAGGTAGTTCTGCCTTTTGAATTTTTCGGGATCTATGTACTCTAGCAGACGCAGCTGGCTACCGCCAAAATCAAATCATCTCTTTAATTCGTTACACAGTTTAATGGAGTAGTGAAGAACATTCTGTTTAATTTCACTAACATTTGTATATTTGTAATTAACAGAAAAATTAACGTTTTAAGGTATAATCTGTTTTGCAAAATTTTCAAAAATGTGTGTGAAATCGAAGAATATAGTAAATGAATCCCCTCCCACATTGACATGTTTCATTTATATATGCGATGTGAATAGAATACTAGGAAATCCACAAACATATCTAATAAATTAAAGACAAAAATTGTGGTAGATTTTGATCTTTGCGTAGAAGAGGTGATAGAACGGAAATATTTGAAATCTTTTGGAAGTTCTTCCACAATTGTGGAAGAGTGGCAACACTGCTCTATTTCTCTTTAATGTGTTTTTGTAATTCATTAAGAGTCTTCCTTTTTGTATACCGCTCTACTTAAAATCGTCCAACATTCTCAATTGGACTCAGATTCGGGATACATGCTGGCCATTGCAAAAGAAGTATTTGTTTGTCTTCAGCTTACTTCTTTGTTTTCTTGGCTGTATACGGCATTATCATGTTGAAATATTGAATATTGCTCAAAAATGTTACTATTTTGAATAAACATAACACTATCCAATAATTCTACGTAATTCTTTGAATTCGACTTTTGAAAAAATTTCTATTTGCTTTGAAATGGTAATGACATAACATTTATTGACTTTTCAGTTTTAAGCTGTTCTAAATGTGTCTGAAATAGATTTAAGTGGTTTCGGCTTTTAGCCACGGATAATATATTACTTGTATCGAATTTATCTTCGGTGGTGAACTAAATATAGGTTGTAAGTATAGATGGAGACCATAGGAAATCTACATTCAAACTGACAAAAGAGTTTGCCAGCACTATTAATTCCATTTCATCAGGTGCATGCCTAATATTGTCGCAATCACTTAAAATCCTCCTTTTTTGTAAATTTTTCCTAAGCATTAAAAAGCATTGCTAGATGATAGCTCTATATAAACAGTATCCACAATTTGAAGAAAAATATCTGAAGAAAAAAACATATGTTCGATGTAATTTTTGAAGTTATTATACACAATTGTGGGCACAAACTCCAGCCGGTTTGCGATGGAGAAGGGGGTGGGTTTATACGTATTCTGTCTGTACTGGGCACCACGGGTTAGTTTGAGTCCACGAACTCTCTTCGAAAATTTCTGAAAAAAACGCAGGAAAATTTTCCAAAATCCTTAACCCTATATTTCATTGAATAATCCGCTTGTATTGTTATTATTAATTGATACAAAAAAAGTCGAAATTGCAAACCAATAAAATAAAAATATATATATATGTATATTTCAACTATTGTTCCGACAAGGCAGCGCACGGAGAAGTTTTATCTTTTTAAATAAAAGCTAAGAAAATGGAGCCAAAACCATGAAAATGTACGCTGGGTACTTAGCTTTTAATGTGTTTTTTTTTCTAACAGTCCAATTCCTCGCCCGAATTTCTCTCTCCGCTGGCTTTTGATTTTAAATTTCTTTTCTTCCTGTCTTTACTTTTTAATTTAATTTCCCTTTTATTTTTTTTACTCTTTTTCCTTTCCTTTGCACCGTCTAATAAATTTTCCAGTCATTTTTTTTGCTGAACTTTCTGCACCTTTGACTTTTCCTTATTTAAATTTATCTGGGACGTTTTGTACCTCACTGCTGGTGCTTCCACATGCCTTGAGCTATCTGCTTCAGCTGACAAGATTGGCTTTTTATTGATGACAGCTCTCTATTTGGAAATATTCAGAAACTATTTTCACGAGACTTTCCAATCGGGTCACTTACTGAAAATCGGTGAAAATATTATAATTTAATATTATTTTCTAAAATTTATTTCCAAGGTGTTCCCTAGCTTCTGTATGTTCTTTTCGTGGCATTCAAAAAAATATCGCTGGCCTTTAAGTACAAAAATTTCGCGCAAAATCTTCCTTACCGACAGATGCTTCTACGTGTGATGAACTTCTCCTAGGTATACTTACAGAGCTCACATCGCGGCGTATTCCTTGT